>JARQZJ010000073.1:1860000-2322500 GCA_030704895.1 Henosepilachna vigintioctopunctata | reverse complement strand
AAAATAGTACACAGAAATAGATTAAATCAACACTAAATAGCTGCCTTTTTTCGGCTACAAAATGTATATCATAAATATGAAGAATGCACAATTTGGAAGAAAGATCAGAATGATATTGTGAAAAAGTGTTAATTCTTTATCTAAAAATAAACCAAAAACCGTTGAGAAGGTAAAGAGCAAAATAATATAATTAAGAAAAATACAGGTAGTGTCTAAAACATTTGATAATAGGAATTTACGTACTTCAAATAAGCATGAAAATTTGAAATAAAATGTGCCTATTGATGAATTCTGTTACAAAAAGCATTTACTATATAAAAGAGGCAGTTCTGTGTGTTCACGCTTTATGTTGTAACTGATTGCAATTATTTACCACAGTTTAATCTGAAACATTCACTTTCCACTGTCATTTAGCGGTGTAAAAGTCTATCGCATACATTTCTAAAACTACAACAGTCACAAACAAAAAACAAACTTCACGTAAAAACGACGAGGAACAAAAAAAAGTGCTTTGGCTAAAACATGCAAGGACTTATCCCTAAGGAACCACCACCTTGAGCTGAAATGAAAGGAGACTGGATATTATGCAAAGACTTTAATGGTATTTGAAGTTTAGCTTAAAAACCAACATCATTTATGAAATAATTCGAGAAAATATATATTTAATAAACACCTTTATTCGTATCCGGATTCCTAGCCTTGTTATCATCTTGATGATCGTGCAATTTTCCGAAACATCGCACGTTTACATTAAATTACATAAAAATTCGAGAAACCCAATCGCCCAAATTTTAAATTTAGAACATGTACGTATAAAAATTTAAATATCAACACTTAAAAACTAATATAATTTTGTTAAACATCTCTACACTTATCCAAATTTTAATATAAATATTATTAACTTATAAGACTAAAAAACAATCAATAGAAATATTGAAGGAGTAAAACGTTTTTAGATTTTGGGTCCAAAAAAAAATTAATTGCGGAAATCATATCTAAACTTATCATCTTTTTAAGTTTATCGATCACACAATTTAATTTCTGTATTTATCTTAAAATTCGCAAAATATGAATAAATATTTCAATCAAATAGAGCAATTTAGTATGACAAAATAAAATACAGGATTTATGTGCTCATTAGTCAAAATTGAAGCAATTACAAAGTTCCTTAGAGTCTGAAAACAGACAATCCAATAATCTACATAAGTGCTTCATTTATATATAATTTTTTAAATTACTTCGAGAGTATGTTAATAACTTTGAAAACGTAGGCAAGTAACTCTAATTTGACTCGGCGATTATAAACAAAATGGTTTCTTTTAAATAGTGTTCGTTGACTCTTTGCACTTTTTTAATTGCAAGGCACACAACAGTTAACTTTATCGCAGATTATCCAAAGATTTCTGAGCATTTTAGTCATCAGTAGAAGATTCAATCTCAAATACGATAAGATCTAGAGATTCTTTTCTACACAGACGTATATCTTTATGCAGGATATACAAACTAGACTGACATTATTCCGTGTTTATACTATGGATGGATACTGGAAAGAAATATTAACGATGTTTGTACAAGTGTAAAACATATACCTATCATTCGTCGTTTAAAAAAAGACTATTTCCTGCCTCCTTTAAACCTTAATTTCATATCATCCAGTCATATGTCTTATCTGCCTACTGATAACTAATAATGCGACAATTTAGAAATTTTTCATAGAACTTTTGATAATCTCCGTTATGTCAAAGATACATCTCTTCATTAATTGAGCAACCTCTATAAAAGTGAACTACGTTTTCAAGAATTCTAACTCTACCCGAAATGAACAAAGAATCAACTGTACAGATTGAGACGTATTAACAAAATTATTGTTATATATGAATTATCAGAAAACAAAAGGCTCACTTATACAATGCAAAATTCGAATTGCCAGTGAAATTATCGAGCCTCAAGAGACGCCCGAATATGAATTCGATAAAAATCACCAACAAATGTTAATCGAATGAATTTCCCAGACAATATATAATATATAACCATTTACACCAAAAATCCGCCAGAGAACAATGACAACATCCAAAATATATATTTTTCAAACAATGATATCCGGTCGAACACCGGAAATAAAGATTTAATAATAGTAATAACGTGTGTTCTACACAATAATAATAAACAGACTTGTACGCTTATGTAAGGGTAACGAATAAAAATTCGAGCGCCGCGGCCGAATGGCGGCGCCTAGTTATCTACTAAATAAGGCGAAGTTGTCGCAATACTGAGAGACGGCTAGACTAGCGACCCATTCTCATTAATACTTGCTCTTTAGTTGGCGGAACTTCCGCTGCCGACGCTGCTCAGTCCGAGCACCGTGCTGTTCTTAGAGTTGCGAGTCAGCGGCTTATGGTGTAGCAGTTCTGTGTTGTTGTGCTGCCACTGCCAGCACGTGCGACAAAAGTAGCGGAAGCAGAATACCTCTCGGCAGAAGTAAGGTCCCTGTTGTACAGCACAAAAAGAGCAGAGCGAGTCTTCTAAGTAAGGGTCCACTTGTACCTAGAACATAAAATAGTGGCACTGCTACATTTATCCTTACAAATTTGGAAAATAGCAGAGGCAGGAAGTTTTCAAATGCAACTGTGACTCACTTTCTTGGTAAACTTTGCAGTCTTTATCTCTATAAAAGCAGCAGCTACAGCCTTCATGTAAGATCGATTATTGTTAAAAGTTATCCGTCCAGATCCAATAGGATACTTGTACTTGTCAGTATCGATACCTGAAAAAAATATGGCATGCAAAATTGAGGTTCGTTTGGATAAAAATAAATTGAGAATAAAATTTCAATATTTGATATATCAATTTCAATATGGCATTTCAATGAAATACCATATTCTATTAGATATTTTAAAAGAGTCACACTTTGAATGCGTTAGACAATTTTTGATTCGTTCAATCGATAGCCTCCTTGTACTTTGATGGAAAATAAATTAATTCACAGGTTGTAACATTATTGATGAGTTAATAGAAAAAAATGTCTTCAGGTTTCCATATTAATTTTATATCATTTCTGATGTTGTACCGCCTTCAAAAATGATTATCCGACAACTCAAAATTATAATTTCAATATTCTTCTTTTTAGATATGTATGGAAATATCAGAATTTTTTGAGCAGACAATTGGACCTATTTGTTTATTTATGTTTTTTATTCAAATTATAATCATTCAAATTTACCCTAATCAAAGCATCTTGCATATCTTGGTACAAGTTCTGAGTTTATACAACTCTGATGTATCTATCAACTCTTTGGCGAATGTATGAACTATAAACGGACTATAGAAAGTATTTACCTGCGTAAACGACGCCGTCGAACAAATCATTCATGATCTTCGCCAAGCCTTCGGCATTCAACATTCCATGGAGGGCACCAACGAAGACAGTCTTTGACGGATCCAATTTCTGCGACGTAGACTTTGTATAATTCGCATCGTTCAAAATCCAAGGAATAACTTGTACCTGCACATTATTATTCATATTGTCACGTGAAAAAATTAATAGAAATAAAATGTAATTAATTTGATAAAACGATTTGGAAAGCATGATTGAATCTAAGCGAAAACAAAAATTTCAACTGACTTGCTCAAACTTTGGTAAAAAATTATTTCAAAATTATAGCAAAACTAATATTCATCGCAGTTACAAAATTATATTTGCTCGATTTATGTTTTAGATCACAATACATCTAGAGTTTTTAATCATTTCAAGATGGAACAAGTAACCTATTCATATCAGTGCTTCTACAATACTATAAAATGAAATATTGAGCTTGTTAATAGTAAATTGTATTTTTGTTATTAATTTTTACACATAGACTTTTAAGCAGTCACTGGTGAAAAAAGTTTATAACTAGAATATAATTACAAAGTAAAACTTTAAACAATTTAAAGTAAGGATTTCATTTGTGAAGACACAATGAAGATTTGAGGGACAAAAGAGAAGATTTTAAAGTTGATGTACACAATTTAGTATGGCTGAGCATACCCATCATATCGCTTTCAAACCATTATCAAGAGTGTTGCAGCTGAAATCATACGACAAAAAGATTGTCAACATGCTTTTCTAAGGTTCAAGCATTTAAATTTTATAGTACTATTAGTTGTACTAATGCTTCAAGATACATATTACCTCAAAGTAATGTTACTACAAAAAAATGTACTTGTAAAAGAAGTATAAAATTCCTAAATCCTGTTTACATGAAAACAACATTAATCTACTTGCCTCCTTGGCTTTCATGCGTTTCGAGCTAATTTTGAAGTACCAATTGCCACTATTTGCGTGATCGTTTGTACAAGCCTGCAGCAGCGCCCTGACATTTTTCTCCGACTCGAATATTATGTACACGTAGCCCTTGGGCTGGCTAGCTTGTTTTTCCTTCCCCGGCCATTCCACCCTGATGGGGCCGAATTGCTTGAACGTGTGAATGAGCAGCTGTTCGGAAATATCCCATGGCACTCCGCCTAGGAATACCTTACTGGAGTAGCCGGATGGTTTGAAGGTACGAGCAGGCAACACGCCACTCCAGGTGCAGGTTGCAACGTACAGAGCTAAAAGAGACGATAATCAGCATAAATTATGAAAGCAAATTATCGTTTAATAATGAGTTGAATTGAAATGTTAATCTTAAACATTTGAGAAGAATGAAATATAAAAACTAATCGCAAAAGAGATATTTGTTTTAGTAAATCCCTCTTTTTGATAACTAATTTCATCACTTGGCAGAAGGCAGGTTTGGTTCTATCGTAACATTGAAATGAAAGTCTCAAGCGCAGTTTTGTGCAGAATAAAACAGAAAGAAAACTTTAGTTCTTAGAAATAATAGTTGTATGGCATTTAAAAACAACAGCGACTTTTTTATGATACAGTACTTCCATTATTCATATTGTTGCTGGCTGGTAACCACATTTGCACCTGTTGGATTTCATCATATGTTCCATAAACATATTTTCAAATATGAATCTAAATTATTGAATACTCTACACACAATACAGGTGAATCCTCCATATTTTCCATAACCCCCCTGTTGTATTTTTAAAAACATTATTAATCCCAAATTGGAAAAAATTACTGTCTCGTAAGTACCACGCTTTTAGAAGTGTCCATCTCCTAGAGAACGCCTGAAAACATTAAGCAGCTACCAATACCTTTCAATGTATTTTAATAGTTCAATTAATTAAAACAAAAAAATTATTAAGCTGATAAACATTAAGTTAGTTACTGGATAATAGGGAGTGAATTGAAGAAATTGTGTGGAAGTGAACTAAGTGTTTTGAATTATATTTTTATACTTTTTATGAATGTTTTATTAATTGGTATGAAAAAACAATAAAACGGTAATTTACATTAAATACTCACATGCTGAGGACCTATGGAAACGGGCGGCTCGATCTAAATGCAAATTATCTGGCAAAAGGTTGACCAAGGGGGAATGATTGTCATTCCAGTTATCCATAAGCTGCTGAAACATGTAATCTGCTTTAAAATTATTCAAATAACCAGACATCTATACTAATAGTTCAAAAAAATACATGAATAATAAAGCTTAATTGGTATACCCTGTGTAACTTTATTCTAAAGAAGTACTATATTATCTGGATCTCTACATTCACATTCATCGTAGCAACTACAAATGTCCAGCAAAGTTTTGAAGTATTGAGCACAAAACTTAACATTCGAAATGAAAACAAGATCCACTTGGAAAAATATATTCATAAAATCCTGAATTAATTTTCATTGCCATCTCATGAGTAGAAAAATTATTCAAATTATTGAAGTTAATTAGCTCAAAAATAATTTTGAAAAAATAGAGATGAAAGCATAATTTTTTCTGACAATTTTTAACCGAACTAGTAGCACAAAAAAAGACAATAATTACAATTATTTACACTCAATCAATTTAATTGAATCGAAACTCACCTTATGGGAACAGGCAGTTGGTGATAATGAGCCCAAAAGAGGTGACGGTTGTTGCAAATATTTCAAAGCTTGAATAGCTTGCAGATTTTGAATACTAGATATATCTAGTTCACCAGAGTTGCTGTTATTGTTGTTAAAAACTGTTCTGGCTAAACAATCATTCAGAGTCAAGGAATTCTGTTAAGATAATTAAATTATAAGTTAGTGACGAAATAATATATACATACATATTACAAAGTAGATTATGAAATTATATCACAAATTAAGTATGAATTATATTACAAAGGAGCGGATAAAGGAATAATAGTGATTTTATGTACCATTATTCCCGTTAGGCTTCCATCTGGACTAGATGCCGTACTGCTGTCAGTGTCTGATCCAGGAGAATCTGAACGACTATTGTTGCTCATGATGGATTGGTCACCAACAATGGGACTGCTACTTCCGCAAGAATCGCTAAAGGGAAATACATTTTTTAATAAAGAACTAAATCCAAAATTACAATCGTTACCTCAATGATGTGCTTCGTAAAGCACGAGCTCTGAAGTTGGCATTTCTCGAAGAAAACTTTTTTGCAAAGGTCATTCCAGGGGACGCAACAGAGGCGTAATTCACTGGGGGCGACTGAAATTTCACATCGTCGAAATTAAACTAGAAAAGAAAATTCTATTAATACACTTCCACCTGTTAGAAATCTAATATTTACCAATAAAATTAGGTAATAAATTCATAAAAATTGTAGCAGTCATTCCAGTAGACTATTATATTATATACAGGAACAAAGATTAACTTAGTGAATTTCATCTTTTAAAGCTACTCTAATTGTATTTAAAAAGAAAAAATTTCCCACTTAGAAATTTGTTTTGGTTTGACACAGCGGCAAATTTTAAATGAAAGAAGATGGGTTTTTAGCAATATCAAGAGCAGCCACCACAAAATGTCGAAATATAAATAAACTAGAAAGCGGTTGGCAACTCTGATAGAATACGATTGAAAAGCAAGATTTTGCAATGAAATATTAACAAATCATGTTTCTTTATTGTTGTAGAAAGCTTTAAATGAAACGGAAATTTCGAATTTTGGTGTTCACATTCTTGATATTGTTGATACAATCATTAAAACAAAATAAATAGATACCTGAAAGTTCGAGTTTACTGGCGATGGTGTGCATAATCCAGTCGGTGAATTTCCAAAATTCAGCAATCCACGAGGCGAATTCAATCCCAGCAGGTCAGAAATCGACATAGTTTCACCTGCCATTTCAATTAAATTAAAATTAAAGGCTTTTAAAATGATGAATCACGAATTCGAAGTTGAATTGTTAAAATTAAGTCAAAAATACTGAGCGTATTGGAAGCGTTCACTTTTATTTGCCGAATGACATGACAAAACCAGATCAATGCCACCTTGATATCGTTTTCCAAATAACGAAAGAAATTGATTGTATTTAACGATAACTTCAATAATCATTGCAAGCTTAAATTTTAGAACATCTGTTAAAGTCATCAAAACTGTAGAAGAAAAATTTGTTAACAAAAAAACATTCTTTCGGAACAAAAAATTATTAGAACAGGTGGTTGAAGGAATTCATTGAATCTATGGATACATATTCATAATTCACGGTTTATAAGTGATGATATTCCCCCGTCGACTAGATTGGAATAAAAATATCGTAACACTGCGTGTTGTCATTTTATATAGAGCGTATCGAATGTAGCAGCAGTCTGTTATTAGAATTTTGCACTAGTAGTATCACAAGACAATGATATTTAAATAGAAATAACTCTACGATATCTCGACTAGTTCATATTGAAATTTATAAGGAAATTAAACTATACCTAATTAATATAAAGCCGCCAAAAATTTAATATAAAAACAACATATTGAAGGTACTTAATTTACCAGTTTTGAGCACTTTCTGGGAATGCTAAAATCAAAGAAGGATTTAAGCATAATTTAAATTCAGTTACTGAATAAATTAAAGACATATATACAGTGGAATATAAAAATTACACAATTTCTTATGAACGATATCATATATAGAGTATAGAAAAAATTAATAATAAATGAATAAGTAATATTGATATTTTTATCAAAAACAGTAATTAATTCAGTAACAGTATTCATTAGTTACGACAAAGTTGTGATATACAAAGAAACGTCAACAGAAATAAATATTTTTGCAGTAAAACTATCCTGTTATTGCTAAAAGTATCTGATAATGTTGTGAAAAGAAATTTCGCTACACAGGAAATTTAGCTTTGGCAGATCACCTTCATTTTCAGATGAAAGAATGTCATGTTGATCCAAAAGGTAATTTATGGAATGCTTCTGAAGGATTTCGCTTGCAGAAATTGAGGAACCTTCGCTGCTACTGAATGACGAACCCAACAGATGCGCAGAGTTTTTGGACTGCTGCAACGAAAAGAAAAACCATGAAAAAAATAGAATGATCGAAAAAAATTATACATATATACAGGTGTTTGGCTACACTAATATATATTTGTATTTTGTTTACTCAGCCTGCCATTTTAGCAAATCATATCAATTTTCAACAAATTTCAGTTAATTTTTCACTTAATTTAAAACTTCAGATTATTAACATTTCTTCTTTTTGATTGTTGAGATACTGCAGAAAACTTGACGAAAACATACTAAAATATTACGAAGAATTGAATATAACTTAAATTCAAACACTTGAACTTATGATTTACACTTTATTGACTACATATCATGACGCGTTTCGTCGTTACAAACGACTTCTTCAGATGCTTACAGAATAAATCCTACTGAAGAAGTCGTTTGTAACGACGAAACGCATCATGATATGTAGTCAATAAAGTGTAAATCATAAGTTCAAGTCTTTGAATTTAAGTTATATTCAATTATAATGGATTTACATCAAGTAAACGCCAACACTATTAAATATTACGAAGAATGTATAATCACGGTTATTTTTGAGCCTTTCTATATAACAAGAGCCCTTCAAATTGGTCAAACGTCGCCGACAGAAAATTTATGACCCAAAAAACAGCACAAATTTAATTTTTAGACTATTAGCGCAATTTCTAAAGCGTAGGGGTCGATGTCGATCGAATTTCGTATGAACTTCAATTCCGACGTCTTTCCAGCCATTTACTACTAAATATGGGCGTAATTTAAAGTTTTGGCAACAAGAAGCGAACATGAAAAGATATACGATATTAGCAGTGCATTTCCTTTGTTATTACGATTTTTTCATGTCTGTAGTATATTCTCTCCCCCATTTTATTCGAATTCCATCTTTATTTTCCAATATTTGTTGTTCGAAATGAAATAGTCTTACAGGAAATTAATTCAAATTGATGCTCCTTCTGCCTTTATTCCGAATATTATTCATACAGATAATTAGTTTATCCTCATACAAAATAGTTTCACTGAAATTCAAAATAACTGAGATTCAATTCTCGGCTTATCTCTTGGTGAAAAATGATTAAATAAGAATTTGAATCAAGCTCTTGCCTTAATGTTTCACAAATAAATTAAATAATTGAATAATAGTACAACGTTGAGTTTACACGTTTCGAGCGGTCAGCTCATTATCAAGAATGAAACATGTAGACTAAACAGAGAGTCAAACTAAAGAGTTTGATTTAAATTTTTATGAAAGTACATTTCCTTTGTTATTACGATTTTTTCATGTCTGTAGTATATTCTTTCCCCCATTTTTATTCGAATTCCATCTTTATTTTCCATATATTTTTTGTTCGAAATAAAATCGTCTTACAGGAAATTAATTCGAATTGATGCTCCTTCTGAATTGTGGCCTTTATTCCGAATATTATTCATACAGATAATTAGTTTATCCTCATACAAAATAGTTTCACTGAAATTCAAAATAACTGAGATTCAATTCTCGCTTATCTCTTGGTGAAAAATGATTAAATAAGAATTTGAATCAAGCTCTTGGCTTAATATTTCAAAAATATATTAAATAATATTACAACGTTGAGTTTACACGTTTCGAGCGGTCAGCTCATTATCAACACTGAAACATGTCGACTAAACAGAGAGTCAAACTAAAGAGTTTGATTTAAATTTTTATGAATATCAAAATGTATGATGAAATAATTTTCCGAGGATATTATTGATGTTAATTCTGTTTTTGAGTATGGTTCTAAGATTTATATTTATAATTGAGAAACAATAATTATAAGTCTTCATTTTCCTACAGCTAAAAGAACACCGTTTTATTCAATCACAATTTTCTGGGTTAGTCATCTTTAGACGACTATGTCTTACCCGAGATTCGAAACCAGTCTCCCGAGTTAGGGCCCATCACTCCCATTTAAAGCTGCCTAATTTTTATTGTACTATTTTATACCAGCGACATATAAATGGAAAAAAAAATACAAAACAAATATCAATAAAGATAACATTTATATATATGCTTTGTAAATAGTAAAAATTTTATTTCACGGTTTCTAAAATACGCAATTCTAATATACAATATGATGATTAATTATTACATAGTATTTATATACGCACTAGCTAAATCATGTGACCAATGGGGTAAATTATTTCGGAGAGTCTGTAATAATGGTTTGAAATTTATTTAGTTTGAATTTATTCTCAATTAATTTATTCAATACAATAATTTATATACAATATGATGATTAATTATTAAATATATTTTGAGTAGCCAAAGCGGTCGTGCCATATAAACAACTCTGATTAAAAAGGCTTTAAAGTGCAATTTAGTGCAATAGGACTGACGGCTGGTTACTAGATTCGTAGATCCATTACAACATCCAGTTACATTCGTAACTACTGGTAAAATACACTTCCGTGTTAAAAACAGTAGTCAGCCGCTTATGGCTGAGCACTGGATTTACAATTCAAATTCGAAACCCATAATATATTCAACAAATAAAATGTATGTAAAAGTTGATTTTATTGCAGAATAAACATTATATTGTAACACGGTAAAATTATCCACCGCATATAACAATAAAGAGACACAAACTGCAGCCGAATATGCCCGATGACATGTCAGTGATGCGTGTTAATAAAGATCGAAATTTTCACTTCAAAAAGCCTATTGGTTCGAAGAAGGTCAATTAGACAATATAACTTCTTCCTTTTTTAGTATTCATTCGCCATATATAATTCAATAAACGTAAATTCATCCATTCACTTCGAAAAGCAGTACGATCTACTTCTGCACGAAGCTAGGGGACGTCGATTCGAGTGACAACTGATTTCGTTAATTGAGTTCTCGTCAAATAAGTAAATATTCATTTTTCAATTGACCGAATTATTCGACCTCTTATTTTCTTCTAGAACTCACTACTTCTGTTCAAATTCTCAATTATGATAATTGATTAAGAGTTCATGTTTTGGCGGTGAACAGCGATCACTGAACTAATTATAAACGGTGGCAAAGAACGCGCACAGAAATAAATGTATGCGAGACTGAACCGTTGATCATATCGGACTGCGGTCATCTCAAGCGTGGTATCATGCGGAAACCGCTACTCTGAGCATATTTCTACATACCTATTGATATAAAATATATATATATGAAAATTTTAAATAACAAAAATATTAATTTCAAAGTTTTGACAATGCTACAATTTAAAAACGGACGGAAATTATAAAAAATTGTTGATGTATCAAACGCTAAAAATTATAGGGCTGTAGTTGGTAACACTGTACTAGTAGGAAAACTAGATGCTCATCAAGCACAGAGTTGAAAAGTAGGCGATTTTAAATGTAAAGTTCTTGCTAATTAGTCCAAATAACGAGTCTCATTATTTCATTTTTTTAAAGTTTAGTTTATATTAAGTTGAAAAAATGTGTGTGATGTGTCTTTGAAAATGTTTGTTTTGTGTTATTATTTTTAGTTTGACATTTATTAATTTAGATTATTTGTGCTTTCAATTGAAGTATAATGTCAAAAATAAAAATGATACTAATGAAACGTTTTTTATTTTAGTGTCCGTAGGTGATCGACATTACGTATAATGCTCCGACAATTTAATTATTCAAATAGTTTATATGAAATTTCCATATCTTATTGATCATTCTTCATAACGCCCGGACATTATGTATAACATGTTTATGGCTTGATGTGTAACCCAATAGTTTCGGCTTATAATTTCATATATTCATCAGGATAAAGCAACATGATTAGATTCTTAAAAATAATAAGTTAAATAATAGGTTATCTTAGGGAAAATCTAACAAATAGTTGAGAATGAAATGAATAAGCTAAAATTTTAATCATTAATATGCCGATTATAATAACCGATAATATTACCGATTTTGAACATGATAAATTGGAACTCAATTAAATGAGGATAATAATTAAATCTCTAGGAAGAAAAAATCAGTATCTAGATTAAAAAATAAGTGATATTTTGCCGATCAAATAACAAATGGTGATTTTTGCAACCCTGTAGTTCAGTGATCAAGATTTTTCAACTGTAAATCTGAAAAACAAATAGAATAACGATTCAATAAAATCGAACATAAAATCAATTTTTTCGTTTATCTAGAAAAAAATTATGTTTTTTGCAACCTTGTACTTCGGCGATTTAAGATTTTCTTACTGCAAATCCACACAACAAATATTTTAGGACAAATAAAATTATTGAATAAATTAGACCAAATAAAAAATGAATCTTTTACATTTTTTCCTATAAAATTGTCATTTTTGGCAACCTTGTATTCCGGTTGCTGGGAATTTGTAACTGTTAATCTACAAAACAAATATTTTTGGAAGCATAAAATCATCATTTAAAAAATCAGACCAAATAAAATTAAATTTTTCTCATTTTTCCAAAAAATTGCTATATATTGCAACCCTTGTAGTCCGGTGATATGAAGAAATGCTCTCTCATTATTCTAGTTAACTCCGGACCCTGATTAACCGGATCAAGAGCGCGTACAGAACGAGACGCACACAAGTATATTTATTTATTACCGTTACAGCCGATAAACACGAATCATTTTAACAAACTTTCATTGTTACATATTTAATTTTATGTAATTGCTGGTTTCCTCGCGTTAATTGGAAAGAAACTAGGTGGATAGGTACGTACGAAATTGAGAATAATTCCAATCTGTTTCGAAAGCCCGAAAGGCGTTACACAACCGACCAACACTATCTGGATGAATCGATTTCTTTCTTGTTGGGCGTTCGAATTGCTATTGCGAATTATCGGTCAGTTTTTCCAGGTGCGAAAGTTGTACCTAATACCAACACTTCGAAATCGAATAAGGATTATTGAAACGATTAATCGATTTCGAAGTTGCTGTATCCTAGAAGAGACTTTTCATCTTTAACGAAAATAGAATTGTTGGGAAACTCAAAGAAACATTCCTTTCACATATAACGCTTTGAAGTGTAACTTCTTCAAGTTGAAAACGAGCGTAGAAATGGGGAAAAGAAGCTTGTGATGTTTGAGGTTCTGTTTGAACTGTGAGATTCAATAACACTGATTTTTGGGTCTCTTCATATATTGTTGTCAGTTATCTCGTTAAGATACGTGTCCTTCTGAAACTACATCTCAGAAGAGACTTTTCATCTTTAACGAAAATAGAATGTTGGGAAACTCAAAGAAACATTCTTTTCACATATAAGACTTTGAAGTGTATACTTCTTCAGGTTGAAAACGAGTGCAGAAATGGGGGAAAGAAGCCTGTGATGTTTGAGGTTCTGTTTGAACTGCGAGTTTCAGTAACACTGATTTTTGGGTCTCCTCATATATGTTGTCAGTTAACTCGTTAAGATACGTGTTTTTCTGAGACTACATCCCAGAAGAGACTTTTCATCTTTAACGAAAATAGAATGTTGGGAAACTCAAAGAATCATTCTTTTCACATAAAAGACTTTGAAGTTTATACTTCTTCAGGTTGAAAACGAGTGCAGAAATGGGGAAAGAAGCTTGTGATGTTTGAGGTTCTGTTTGAACTGCGAGATTCAATAACACTGATTTTTCGGTCTACTCATATATTGTTGTCAGTTAACTTGATAGGGTCTTCTGAGACATCAGTCTCAGGAGTTCTCCGCTTAAGATTTCTTTAGCTCTGGAGACTGGAAACATTTCAGTTCCACCTTACAGTTTGTACTTGTTTGATTATGTAATTTTCTGTGCTGCAAACGTTTCCATTTATCACAGACTACAAAATAACCAAATAATTAAAAATTAATAAAAAAGCGATTACTATGAAATTATGTCTCACCTTTCATAAAAATTCTTCTACTTCATATACATGGATCTATTCCATTACTTTATCATTAAGACCATTTTTAACCACTCTCAATTAGCTCCCATTCTTCAAATATTTAAAATAATACAAACAAAACCCTAAAGGAAGTCTTCGGTGTCTGAATCACTTGAGAAAATATTCACAATAACCATTTCGCAATACCAGAACAATGCACGAGCCTGCTAGTGGTAGACATCTTCAAACTCGGACTGAAAAGTGATTGTCTACTTGTGATAAAAAGTTTTTGGAGACTTTCAATACTCGTCTCCAATACTGCTCTCAAAGCAAAGCATGTGCGAAATGTCTCAAGACTACCACTCTAAAAACGGGATGAAGAAAATGGGAATCGAGGAATAGTGAAACGAGCTCCGAATTCATTCGATTTATCAGAACCTTACTCAACGTTCCTTTCTTCATTATTCGCCGTTTGATTAATTTGAAGGCTATCTAGTACAAATTCACAACTCGTACCTATTCTCAAATGAAATTAAAATATTTCAGGGTCTCCAGATTTTTGTAGCTGTCGAGTACCAAGAATCTACGAGAGCAAAAGAAACCTCACATATACACTTCTCGAGATTTATCACGAGATTTGCTTCAGATTAGGGATGGTCGAGATTGAAAAAACTTCGACGACACAATCGAAAGCCCAACATCGATGTTCGATATTTATCGAATGCCAAACATCGATGAGTTTTTGCATTAATAATTGACAAAGAAATAAAATATATCGGAATGGTTCGAAATTTATTCAGAAACGGAAAAAATTATTACATATTCCAATATTTTTAATGAAGAAGAGTCAATATTCCAATTTTAATAAAGAAGAACCTTTCAAAAGTAAAGGGCCATATATATCTATATTAAATGAACAATGTATTCAAGGTATTTAATTGGTTAAGGATTAATGCTGTATGGGTTAAAATCGCTTCGAAAATTAGCCATTATTTGTCGCAAAAAGTAAATGACAAAAAAAAGTTATTGTGGGTTATCCATAAGAGATGGACATATAGATGTATTCAAGGTATTTAATTGGTTAAGGATTAATGCTGTATGGGTTAAAATCGCTTCGAAAATTAGCCATTATTTGTCGCAAAAAGTAAATGACAAAAAAAAGTTATTGTGGGTTATCCATAAGAGATGGACATATAGATGTATTCAAGGTATTTAATTGGTTAAGGATTAATGCTGTATGGGTTAAAATCGCTTCGAAAATTAGCCATTATTTGTCGCAAAAAGTAAATGACAAAAAAAGTTATTGTGGGTTATCCATAAGAGATAGACATAAACCATCACGGACTTTTCTGTAGACCTTTTCAATGTGTACAATACTTAGTACATTATTTTGATAAAACTCGTAGGGTTCAGCCTGCGTTTGCAATGTAAGCGGAAAAAATGTAATTATTTACGACATCACATTAGAAACCTCAAAAATAACAGTACTTCTCCACTATTTAGTGGATGTTATTATACATATAAACCTTCCTCTTGAATCACTCTATTTATTAAAAAAAGCGACAGAAAAAGGGACAGAAAAAGCAACTTTGCTTTATACTATGTGTGAAGCAGAATTACAACTAAAATTACATTTAATGAAGCAACCAACCAAATAAAGTACGTCTAAAAAAATTACTAAATATTTTCATGAAAGACACAGTAAGTGATCAAATCTGCGTTTGTGGTAAAACCCTATGCAACTCTTAAGAAGCATATCTTAGTCTGGTTCACATGTACCCTTTTTTGAAAAATTTTTCAATAGTCTCCGAAAATTACGAACATGATATCATTCGATTCGTATTCTTACATAGAAAGTTTAAGGAGAGGCCCGAAAATGCGAAAACTCCCGAAACTGTAGCTCTAATATTTATAATTTTTACAGAGCCTCGAAAATAGAGCTAAAAGCGGGAACTCTGTCTTCAGCGCACGTTGCGTCACTCTGACACAACAACTAAAAAAATTATTTAAATATATTAAATATTAATATTAAGGAATAATAAAATTCATGGAGTGTTGGGATACATAAATAAACAATAATCAGCGGACAAAAACAAATTTTTCTCAGTTTTAACATAAATTATGCATTTGTTGCTAATTAACTAAAGAAATAGTGAACAAGAATTTTTTTTTTAATCTTTATCATTTTGAAGTCTCATCGTTAAAAGCTACTTAACAATATATACATTTTTTTTACTGTTATTGTTGAGAAAATTGTTGACAAATAAAAAAAAATTCTCATTAAAAATTCACTATTTTTTAATTTATAACTTTTAATTGTTAATAAAAAATTGGAAAATCAAAATTTTTTCATTATTGTAACGGTAATCTATTTTTTATAACTATTAAGAATGATTAAGTAAAAAAAATTGTAGGGTATTAGAGTTTAATAATTATCTGAGTTTTAATATTAACTTTAATTTATGTTAAAATTGAGACAAAATTTGTTTGACTGCTGATTATTGTTTATTTATGTATCCCAACACTACATGAATTGTATTATTCCTTAATATTGATATTTAAATAATATTTTTCGTGGCTCTGTAGAGCTTTTTTTAAGGAAATTTCTTCATCTTTTCCAAACTTTTTTGCAATTTTAAAAATGATGAGATATGATTTCCTGAGATATTGAAAATAAACCGAATCCCCACTTTTTTTTTTACTTTATTGTTGCGGACCTTTCTCTAAACTTTCTAGGTAACAATACAAATCGAATGACACCATGCTCGTAATTTTCGGAAACTATTGAAAAATTTTACAAAAAAGGGTACATGTGAACCAGATTATTTATACCATTTCTGAAGAAGTTAATCAGGAATACCAACTTAAAAAATCAGTACCAGCTTAGCGACAATCCACATTTTGTAATGTCCATAAAAATCCTAAGACAACTTCCACAAAAAGTAGACTGGAATAGAAATTCTCACGACAAATTCCGGTCGATTAATAACAAAATAATATTTGGACAAATCGCCCGATTTGCAAATCGCTAAGAAATTTCATAAGAAATTGAGAATTGATATTATTGCATAACGCGGTTCTATATAGACTTGACAAAACCGAGCGGAATCAATTGTATCGGATAATCAAAAATATGATTCGTCAACCGACGCTAAATCGCTTCCTCAAGATTAACCAACGAAAATAATTCGTGAGATAACTAAAGGCTACCATACACCGACAGATCACAATCGCATTGGAGGAATTCTGAGCAATGATTGGGAGACATATGACTATTCAATTATATGAATCAATTGTATCGGATAATCAAAATATGATTCGTCCACCGACGCTAAATCGCTTCCTCAAGATTAACCAACGAAAATAATTCGTGAGATAACTAAAGGCTACCATACACCGACAGATCAAAATCGCATTGGAGGAATTCTGAGCAATGATTGGGAGACATATGACCATTCAATTATATTAGATCGCCGATTATATTGGATATATGGTTTTATATATGGATATTTTTCGTTTAGACATATCAATAGCAATATGTCACTAACTATCATTATGACAAGCCCGCTAAAACTGATTACACAAATAACAATTTAACACATTTATTTACAACACACAATTCCAAATTATAAATGTTCCTTCAGCAAATTTGGTCACTTAAATTAACGAAAACACCGTTTTCTAGATATACACACTTTCATTAAACCATTATGACGTACGTTTCGCCATTACGATGGCTTCTTTGGACTGGCGGTTTCTACGAAATCTACGTCTAATCTAGGCCATCTTGATGGTGAAACGTCACAATTATTATTGTAAAGTTTCACCATTGTGAACGCATATTGTTTATGCTAAAAACAGTAAATCTAGTATGCAGTTCTCCCTTTCCTATTTTCATCTATCGAAGTATTTCAAATTGTTGAACTTTATATATTTCTCAGTTATTTTTAGATAATAGTTTTGTAAATGTAATAACAAAGATAACACTGAAGAGGGGGAAAAGAAGCATTCAAAGAACATTCCGTTTATTGAACCGAATAATTTATAGAATTTCTTAGAAAATATTTTGAATGCATATATTGATATAATTCACTAATAAGTAGCAGTAGCACCTTACATATTGGCCTCGTTTACAGAAAAAATAACTAACTAGTTATCAATGAAGAGAAAATACGATACTCCTAATTTACAGGCTAATTTTCAATTTACTAAGTGTGGAATCAATAATCCCGGTTATTCAAACGCGGATGTTTTCATATTTTCAAGTTATATTTAAAAATTTACTAAAATTCCATAGACAAAATTAATACTCCAAGGTAATACTGAGGACAAGCAAAGATTGTAGTTAATAGAGATCATAACAAGTGAAATTTTTGTGAAATTGACAAGTGTCAATCACATATACAGGAAAACCCCAAGGCAACCATTTGGGTCATATCTTATTAATAATTGACTGAGTCGATATTTGCTTATAATAGTTTTATAACAAAACACTGATGATATATATATAGACTAATGATGAATTATACTGTTCATAAATTATTGACTTGGATGAAACAATTAATTTTTAGAATGCCATAAATTATCGTAACACTATGTACAAAAAGTCTATAGACAAAAAGAATCCTCTAAGGTAAAACTGAGCGTAAGCAAAGATTAATTAAGTTGATGAAAATCATAACCAATGAAATTTATGTGAAATGTGATTGACAAGAGATTTTTGGGAAAACCCCCAAGGCAACCATTTAGGTCATGACTTATTGATAATTCTTTGGGTCGATATTTGCTTACAATTATTTCATAATACTGATGGTAAATATATACTAAAGATTAATAATTAACTTGAATTTATTTAAACATTAGAACTTCATAATCCATCCATTTTTTCACAATCACTATAAATCCAGAAATTTTAATTACGTAGAGTACGTTTAATATCCCTTAACCGGCTTGTCTTCAGATACAATTAATTTCTATAAAGTTTCATCATAATCAAATATGAAATATATCAAATATAAATTTTAAATATATTAAATACATCAATTAGATCTTGGATTATTTCGCAAATGATTTCTTCGATTCGTAGAGTCACCGTATAAGAAAATATAATTACGTTTAGCGTATATTTCACATTCTCACTTCTTCCACAATCTGCTATCTAATTATGAATTGTTTTTTTTTAATTACAGATCAACATAATTCTAGTACAAATAAGGAAATGAATTACCGTCTAAGTCATGAAACCGAACTCGAGAGCGTCGCTGCGCCATCTGATCGCCATTGAATGAACTTCGCGGAAAAAGTAATGGGGTCAGTTGAAACGGGTTCAGGAGAGTATAACGCATTATGCATTATAATGCACGATTACCGGTAAGTTAGACAATTTTCTTTAATTTGTACTAATTAATATCTATGTTTTCCCAGAAACACAATGCGATGAGCGTTTTTCTAGCTGGGGATTTACCTGAAGAAGGTATCGAAATAGCTTTCTGTATGAAAAAAATGAAGACTTTTTAATGGCTGGAATGTAACCCAGGAAGAATTCCAAATAACTTTTCTCCAAACGGTAATAAACTTCTTTTAGGAGGGGATTTCCAGAGGGGTCAACCGCTAGTAAAAAAGCGACCTCCTTATTACTGTAAAAATTACATGTAAGTCAATAAAATCAAACATAATTTATTACTGGTAAATATTCCAAAATCTTTTTTTATTCCAATGATCTTTTGCATAGTCGAGCGATTCTTTTACGACTCAAAATCACAATTAAGACACTGAAATCCAACATTAATTATTGGTAAAAACTGATTTTCAGGAAAATTATTAATTTCACCTTAATTAAATCGTTTGGAAATATTGCAATTTCTAAATGAATTTTTTTCGTCGTAAATACAGAAACCTGTCGAACCTTCAAATTTGACCGATCTTGTGCTGAAAACGTCCGTATATCAAAAAAAGGTTTCGCATTTTGAAATGTTTCAGTATAAAAGAACACAGTGAAATAACAAAATGAATGTAAAATAAAGTATTAATTATTATGCTGTGTAAATTATACACAGTATAATAGAACATAGTTTAATTTCTGCACAATCTTTTCATATGTTCCAACTAATGACTGTCACAATACGCTTTTAAAATCTACAACTATTATCTGAAAAAGTTGCATACATCGACATTTCTAATAACTTTTTAAGCTATTTAGGCAATCGAACACAATCAGACCAAGAAGATTGAATTCAATACGAGCCATGCTAAGTAAATTAGACTAGATTATAATAATACATTTCTTCATTATATGCATGTAGGTATATATCGATGAATCGAAAGAATAGAATTGTAATTTATAATGCCCGAAGAATATTGCCCAATTTGTTAATTGTACAACCAGCGACCGTGAACATGTGGAAATAGCTGTGCCTAATACCGCTCCAAAATTAAAAAAAAAAACCGTTCTAAATAAACTACCTACCTTCCAACGTTCTCTACGCGGTTGAATAACAATAAGTCGGATGGGTTGATATAATTTTAAGTTAATATGTGGACTTACGCATTACTAAAGCGGCTAAAGACCCAGAAAGAAAGTTCTTGATAGTTGAAAAAAATTCATAAAAATTGAAAAAATTTTATGGAATGAATTCACTTACTGAAAACTTGTGAAATAAAAGAAAATGCAAATTGAAAAACAAGGTTGAAATACTTTGAAAATGACGAAAGATTGATTAGTTAAAATTGGGAAACAGATACAGAAGTGTTAAAATATATCGAATAAATTTTGTAACCTGCCGCAAATATTGGTATATTAATTGAACCCTTCTTTGAGTTAGCTGCAACTCCTTGAGTTTCAATTTGAGTTTTGATTTCTGTGTATTCCTAATTGAAAACCTCATATTCCGTTTTGAGTAATAGAGATACAAAACGTTTGAGGCAAAACGGTGGTTCTTCAAAAAACATTTTATGGTTCTTGCAATTCCTAGTTTGGTGGGAGGCTAAAGTTTATCCACAGAGGGTTATTTCTGTGTATTCCGAATTGAAAACCTCATAATATTCCGTTTTGAGTAATAGAGATACAAAACGTTTGAGGCAAAACGGTGGTTCTTCAAAAACATTTTATGGTTCTTGCAATTCCTAGTTTGGTGGGAGGCTAAAGTTTATCCACAGAGGGTTATTTCTGTGTATTCTGAATTGAAAACCTCATAATATTCCGTTTTGAGTAATAGAGATACAAAACGTTTGAGGCAAAACACTGGTTCTTCAAAAACATTTAATGGTTCATGCAATTCCTAGTTTGGTGGGATGCTTTAAAGAGGGTTTATTCCGAATTGAAAACCTCATAATATTCCGTTTTAGAATAGAGTAAAAACGTTTGAGGCAAAACGGTGGTTCTTCAAAAACATTTATTGGTTCTTGCAATTCCTAGTTTGGTAGGAGGCGAAAGTTTATCCACAGACTTAATCATGACGAATTATTGAGTCGATTTAGTTTAATCTCATTGCAGGGTAGTTTATAACTCAAATTCTGTAAAAATATGATTTTCACGGAATTATTCTTTTCAAGACCAACTCGATAATACAATATCTCATTTGGTTTTGGAGTCTACATTCAATACAGTTGTTAATAAATGTGATTTTCACTTTGACTCCATAGCAGTTATTATTAGGAGTTATGTGAGAACAAGGGAAATTGACTAAAATGAATTGAATTAGATTAATTCCTTTGTAATATTTCATTTAATATTAATATTTAGTCACAAGTTACTTTTTTAAAATTAAATTGGGCTTTGATATATTTCATTCAGTTATTCAGCACTGTTATTATTTTTTGTAATTAGGTATTATATCTATTGAGAATAAAGAACTTTTTATTAAATATTGCACATTTGATTTGGTAAATTTTGACAGATTATGCGTAATATAGTATAATATATTCAAATTATAAATTTGATAAATATAATCTGTTTTTTTGACAAACTCTACATGAAGTATACGATATATTACCTACAAAGCAAACAGAGTTTCCAGAATTAAAAATGTCATTTTCTCAACCCTAAACTAATACTATGTGATAAGAAATGTTAACTAAAGTAAAAATCCTTGTCGCTGATTTTGCCAGAAACAAAAACAAAATTTTCCCTTAGGAATTGTACATTTTTCGGTATAAGAACCATACCAAATACATGTATATATATAAAGTATGCACGAACACCAAACTATCGTTTTGTAAATACTGACGAAAAAAATTATGTTTGGCGATTGCCTGTGAACAATAAAATGGAATTCTTTCGAGATCCATACATTTTTCAGGAATAAAAACTAGCCTAATCTGTTATTTAATTTGATCCACTTTAACCCAAGTTTATCTATTCAGCGGTTTTGGAGTGATCGAGTAACATTCAACCTAAAATTTAGACTTTCATATTTCTAATATTAGGAAGAAACTTAAAAAACCACGGCACATATTGAGTTAAATTTTATATTGACTTACTGTATGAAAAAATTGTAAATGTATTCAATCATTTAATAACCAATGATATATAATACAGATGTTCATTTAGACGCAACCTTTTGCCACAAATAATTTTAATTAAATAAGACGGATAAAATAATATCATGATGCTCTAGGTATTGAAAAAGTAAAAACATAATACTAAGTATTTTATAAAAACTAGAAAAAAAATTAAGAACATATTTTTTTTAATTTAAGGAAAATTATTGAAATATAAGCCATTTCGAGGCCAAATAATTTGATTCCTTGGAAAACCAAGGGTTTCCTTTCTCTTTACGCTCTTGATTCAATAGCTGTTATGAACGCAAAATAACACGGAATTTAATAATTCACAAATTAATTAACACTTCCGTTATTTATGAAAAGTACTTAAAAGCTTCGTTTTCCGCTTTAGAGTTAACTTATGTCCTAAAATATCAGAATATAAAAACATTTAGGTATTTTATTCAATAAAATTTTCCGTTTCAATAAAAGCGATAATACAACGAGAATAAAAAGATGAAATAATGGGTCTTGAAACTTGTCCAGGTGTTTCTTGATGTTTTTTGCGGATTATCGTTTAGAAAAACAACATCGCACACAGAATAACAAATGATAAACAAGAGCTCGTATGTATACAGAAAAAAGGTAGAAATTAGTGTCGAAATAGTTTACGTAACTAATGATTATAGAACCTCCTATTTGTTTCACAAAGATTATATTTTTCTCAAATACATACTGATGAATCCCTTCATTTTCAATGGAAATTCATGTATGTAATTCAAATAAACAATTTCGGTGAAAAAAATTGTTAAAAACTTACGATATTTTGAATAGCAAGCATTTTGTCAAAATCAAAAAACGGGATAATTTATCTACACATTAATTCACTGAAATCCAAGTCGCACATTAACATAAGAAACTACATCGATTCTATGCATTACTTTTTACGTCTATCTTTCAATCAAACCGAGCACCGTTTGTTTTCTTAAAAACGCAATTTCATAAGGATTTAATCAAAGAGTACTCGAAGTGTTCGTGCTGTGCACGCGCATAACAATTGGACTGCGAAATTTGAATTTCTCCGGTGGAAGGAGAGAGCGCGGTTTTGATTGGCGGATTCGAAAGATTTGTATAGTCGGCTAGTAGCGATGTCAAAAGACGGTGACTTTATTGCGGCAACTTTGATTTCCTTTGGTCAAATCTCGCCGTTCCAAGAATTAAGTTTCACAGGGGTTTGCCGATAGTGGCGGCACGTCTTATGTGTTTTTTATTAAAGTAGGGAGTACATCTCGCTTGCCTTTCAATTTTTTGTCAAAAGAGATTAACCGCAAGATTATTAAGCTTAATATCTCAGAAATTTGTAAATTTTCTATGGGCTTTAGGCAGGGTTGCCGAACCATCTCAGCGAATTATTTCGGAAACTTTAAGAAAAAATCTGTACGTACAGATTAGTATCTAGTACAAAATATCTAGTACAAAATTTAGATCGTTGTAAAGCTAGCTACCAATGGCGACAATTTTAAGGGTAAAAATTAGGGACGCAAAGTTATGATACTTGACTAAATTGTCATCAACCTTCATCAAAAAATACTTTTTGGCGTTATACATATTGATACCATTTAAAGAGAGGGGTGGACATTTATCTTATTTTTCTAAGCCAATGGGTGGAGTCTAGATATTCTTAACGTAAGATGGCAAAAATGCGTAAAACGAACGTTTTTTTTGAAATTTTTCAGAATTGTTGGGAAAGCAAAAATGGAACAAACTGATTTGTATTTTTTTCTTGTAGTTTCTTACGTAAAGAAATTCAAAAGTTGGGAACTGTTTGGACGAATCTTTTTGTTCTTATATAAGAGAGTGATGATAATTATTAGGTAAAAATCATCTGAGACCTAGCTATAAATCACAGAAATGTATAGAATATAACTGTTCTATTTATACGACAATAAATCATTAGTAATATTTTATACCAGTTTATATATTTTGCACAGAGAAAACGCGGAAAAAAGTTTGTGTCATAGTTTCCTGGCTTTTTAATATTGTTTATTGTATCACTTAATATAAAAAAATTGTTCTCATCTTAATCTTACTTAAGCACTAATAGGTACAAAATTTAAGACTGCCTGCTTGAGTTTTTTTTAAATCAGGAATATACCCGAAAATCAATTGATCAATTTCAACAAAATCACCAGGTTGAAAATAGTGATAACATTCCACTCTGCTTTTTTCAATGATTCTATTTATGTTAATAGGTTACTCGAGTTATTTTTTTGGCAATAACTCAAAAAAAAAAAAGGATTTTAAAGATTTTAAATAACCATAGAATTGATAGTCCGGTCAAAATAGACATTTGAAATAACAAAAATTCCCGGAAAACCAAATATTGGTGGAGAGCTGGAGTTTACCATTACAAATGAAGTTTTAAAATCCCATCGATCCTATGTGTGCTACAAAAGTTATTTGGGGTGAAAGTCAAAATTTGAGGTTTTTTGGATTTTTCTCGAAAACGGTAAAAATTTCAAAAAAACACTCAAACGCAAGTTGTAGATTATAAAATTATATGTGAAAATGGTGCTTATGATTTTTTTTAAGAGTTACCATTCGTGAGATATCGCGATTCTAAAAGTCACATTATACATGACTATGCACACATTTCCACCCCACCTAGAGGTAGTGTACTCGGTTTTTTCCCGTGGTTTCCCCTGTAGGCCAACTCCACTAATTGTCACGACAATTTTAGGTTAATTTAAGGGTACAATACCCGTTAAGTTCTAGATATTACCTAATTAATGATATCGATTATTGAAATTGCCATTGATTATTGGGTTAACTATTGTTTTGATTTTTTTTAGATATTTTAATCAGATTCGTACTCTTGAAAAGTCTACTTCAGCCGTCATGTCTTCTTCGATTTCTTCTTCTTCCTCTTCCTCTTCCTCTTGCTGAATGTTTATAAATTGTTCAAATGTGGCCGAGTCATTGATCTATTCATTAAAATCATAGGAATCTTCTTCTATTGTACTCAATTGGACATTTGAACAAGACTTACCTTGGCAATTGGTACACGCTGGAGAACACAGCAACCCGACTTATTTACAATCACATTTAGCACTACAACCTTTTTGCAATTGCAAAATATAGTGTTGTTGAGTTTTTCTGGAGCAGGTGGGGGTAAATTCTCAATCGGTTCCAGAGTATTATCTATCAATTTCCAACCCCAGTCTTCTGGGTTTAGTTGATTGCCTAGTCATGTTCGAAGCGAATTCCTTCCGTGCTTATTGATTGAGGTCTGGAATCAATTTCTGTAAATACTTTAGCGCAGTCAGTCAAATAATTTTTTTTCGAAAAATTTTAATACTGACGTTTTGCCCCTTCTGTACATTGCTGACGAAGTGTCGCAGCCAGTTATCGCATGTAAAAATAAAATATAGTTTTGGAATTTGGAAATAAACTTTTTGAAGAATATATTCCTGTTCGCTGTTGAGCCCTTCCAGGTTTCAGAAAATAAATAATTTTATCTATTAGAGTCCTTGCGGTAAGTAGTATTAACAAATCAACATCTTCGCCAACTACAATTGTTGCTACATGGCATGACGCGTTTCGTCGTTACAAACGACTTCTTCAAATGCTTACAGAATCCGGATTCTACAAGCATTTGAAGAAGTCGTTTGTAACGACGAAACACGTCATGCCATGTAGTCAATGAAGTGTAAGTCATAAGTTCAAGTCTTTGAATTTAAGTTTATATTCAATTATAATGGATTTACATCAAGTAAACGCCAACACTATTAAATATTTACAATTGTTGCGTTTGTTGCATTAAATTTTCAAATGTTTTTCAAGGACACGGGGGCTAGAGGGGATTAAAATAAAATATATATATATATATATATATATATATATATATATATATATATATATATATATATATATAAAAGAGATTCAAATAGGTATTTATACTTGTCGTGAGTGCCTGATATGTATATACATGGCTTAAGTGTGCATATAATGTGACTCTTAAAAATCACGAAAACTATTTTTGCAGAGAATTTTAAGATCTACAACTTTCGTTTGAGATTTTTTTCGATAGAACTTTTCGAAAAAAGTCCAAAAAACTCCTTGACCTTAGACCCCGAATAACTTTGGTAGCACACATTGGTCGATCGGGATTTTTATAACGTTATAATGGCAAACCCCAGATCTCCACCAATATTTGGTTTTCCGAGAATTGTTGTTATTTGGCCACTATTTTTATGTCAAGATCGACCGGGCTATAATTACATAAACAAACACAACTCAGATTTAACTGTGAGTTAAATCTGAGTCTTTCTTTCTCCTTTCAACAAGTCATTAGTATTCGGGAAAATTTCAGATAATATCTGAAGTCTACAGTTATGTAGACCTCTTATTATATCATACGTTACTCACATTGTTAATTGTTGTCTTGAGGTTCGTTTTTTCCCTAAAGCTTGGAAATAGTCTTTGATTAATCCAAATAAGAAGAATTCAAATCCTCAGAAATTCAGTGATCTTTAAGGCGGGTTTAGACGCGTTCACCAACTCGCGCACCAACCTCGCATCCGACTCGCCTTCAACTCGCCCGGCAATAAAATCATCCTCGCCTTACTGTATAGACGAAAGGCATTCACTCGCGTACCAAAACATACCAACCTCAAGTTACCGAGTGTCCTTTGAAGAGCGACCAAAAACCGACTGACGACGGCTCACGCTCACCCTGAGTTGGCCCCATTATGAGTGGCCTCGAGGGTCCGGAAGTGAGGCTGGTGCGCCAGTGGGTGCGCGCTCTCTAAACCCGCCTTTAGACCACTAAGTACCTACCTACTTTATCAACCATATCTAATGTGTTGAAGTGGTTGCTGAACAGATTTCAACTCATGTCTTGATGAATGGGATTGTCTTGGGCGGTCATTCCGATTTTCACAGGGGACACAGTACAACTACGCTTTTGCACGACGGGGTTGATGCTGTCATCTTCTCTCAGGATGGTTGTCACTTCTATGGTGATGCCTGACTACTCCAATGCCTCGATACCACTCGATACATGGGCTACTCTATTCGAAGCTGCATGAACTTTCTCTGAGATTATTTGAGATATCGTTAGCAGCGAGAGTTTACTGCTAACGGGAATCCAGTTGCTCTGCAAGTGTAACTTCGGGGGTACCACAGGGTTCAATATTGAGACCTCTCCTTCATCTAATTTACGTATCTGATATTAACAAGGTAATGAATTATGCACAGTTCTTTTGGTGATAACCCCCATCTACTTATATTCATTAGCTCCATAACTGGAGCTTCAGAACTTAACTTCAATCCCGGATGAATGTTACACGTTATTATTCAGCAATAGTTTATCAACTTAAGCTCCTTTTATCCTCAGTTTAAGTGGTTAATTAATGCCAAGCCGTTGAAAGCAGTGAAATAAGCCAAAAACTTGGGAATACTTTTTGATTTCAAGATCCAATTTGAGTTATTGGAATTCTATTAGTAAAAAATCATATTTAGTTTTGAGACGTCTACATATAACTAGTGTTGTCCTGGTTCGGGTATAAGGACCGTCGTCGGTTGGAATTTCTCCTAACGTTTCGCTAGCACGAGTGGCGAGCTTCTTCAGAGGTCGTTCCATTTCTGATTCTGGAAGTAGACTGGCCATTTCTGATTCTAGTTCAACGACTGGCCGCGAAAGCCTCAACCAATTCGTTTATATATAAATCGGAATTTGATTTCTGTTGAGGAATAAACTGTGTGATAGGTTGGTTCTCTTGATCCTTTGTTGAGCAAACAAGCAAGATAAACTAAAGAAAGTAATTCAACTTTATCTTCGCTTGCATGCTGTAACAAGGGGAAGAATGCAGATGATAGAGAATGCTTGTTGTAGTTTGTTTTTGGCTTGCGCAAGTATGGCTCAGGAATTATGAGTTGAAATCGCTAAGAGTGGATATCGTATTCTTTTCAAATACTATACTGATAATCTAGTATATTTTGTGATCTTGCATTCTTCTACCCCCTATTTGAGGGATGAGATTGTCACCCGTGGTAGTGTTCGTGGACGCCTTTTGAGGTTTGGGAACATGTATGAAATTACTTAATATCGTTTGAGTGGTTTTAGAAGATGTTTCACTTATAATGCAGTTTCCATTTTTAATTACGTTCCAGGTACGACATTTGGAACCTTATTTTCTTTGAAGCGTTTATACCGTTATTTTTTGCTGTTTTCTCAGCGTAGTTACTAAGATGCTTTTCATTTTAGAATGAACGCGATTTTTATCATTGTGCTTACTTAAATGGAAATTAATGAAAATTTTATTTTATTGAAATAATTTAAAATTAACAGTTCATTAAAATGTCTATGCACGAATTATTTAGTGTCATGTTGTAACTTGAACCCAAACAAATCAGAATAGGTAGTTGTTCTGCAATGTAAAGCACTGTTTGAAATCTGTTCTGAAAAATTATTGTTGATTTTGTTAGAACACAATTGTAACTTTTGTTTATAGTTTCATATGTTTCAAAGCGCCAAGTTCGTTTTTTTTCATTTTTACAGAACCTGGTAAATTCGCCAGCAGCCCTACCTCGAACTGTATACTGAAACTAATAGTCCAAGATCCCAGAGCCATCAGACATACATTATTTTCACACAGATGAAACTTTAGGATCTCATTTGCGTCTCTTTTGCTTTGAATACACTTGAGCACGTAACAGGTGAGAAAGGTAACTAAAAGTGAGAGTTACTCTACTTAAATTTACATGGTTGTTTTTTATATATTTCATAGAATATTTTTTGGAAGTACTAACTTAAGTGTCAGACACTTCATATGGACCAGAACTTTTGTTAGACGCTTTAAAGCTCCACAAAAAATAAATAAACTTTACTTATATTCCCATGTATGAATGATATTTAAATATATTAATAAAATAACTATTACAAAGTTAGATTTAATCAGTCAGACAAATCGGAATGACCAAACATCCTTTAAACACAAACATTATTTAGCTCAAGTACGAGCGCGAGTTTCTATGCGCAAGCGTACAGAGTAAAATATTTAATTATATTAGGAATAAATGAGAAGTAATAAGATATACTTGTCTAAAAATCACTGACTGAAGAATTCTTTACCTTTATTTTAGTCGACTAGTTTGGACTTTTACGGCATTATCAAGAATGTGGCATTATCAAGAATTCTTGATAACTTTGTTTATCTTCGTCTCTAAGTTATGAGGAGGGAAATTGCCCATAACTTTTTCAGAGTTTCCTAATTCCTCGTCAAATAATTCCATGTACTATCTATGGAGATAGGTAAGAAGGTAACATTGACCTTTTTTATAATATTTTGTTGAATAAAACTGCAAACTTGTGGCCCAAACACCCTCACACCTGCTTGTTTACTACCTGAGGTGACGTGAGGGTTCGACCTTGATGATCATTTACATTCTGACCGGTTCTACCTCGCCATCACTTCAGTTGTGAGCCTAACGGTGCGACAGTTGGTGGTTTCAATTTTGATACGTGTTGTATTGTCTTGCCCAAAGATGGATATCACTCCGAGGAAGCGTTCCAAAATTATCGCGCTTAATGAACACACATCAATGACTGTAAGAGATATTGCTGAAGCTGTTGGTGTGAGAAAGTCCAGCGTTTCGAGAATTTTGAAAATATTTGAAGACAGTGGCTCATCGCCTCCAAAACGGAAAGGAAACTGGCCGCAAACGCAAAACTACTCCAAGAATAGACAAATTGTTGATAACAAATAGCAAAATTAATCCGAGAAAGACAAGAACTGATCTTCGAAGGGATTTAATGGTTTCTGGTGTGGAGGTGAGCACCTCGATTGTGCGAAAACGACTGCTGGAGGTTGGTCGTAAGGCAAGAAGACCAAGAAGAAAGCAACTGCTTACCCAGAAAATGATGAAAAAACGTTTGGCATGGGCCAAAAAGTGCCGTGCGTGAACTGAGGACGACTGGAAGAAGGTGGTTTTTAGTGATGAGAGACATTTGTTTGTTCAAGGGTACAAATCAAGTGTTGTTAGACGAAGTGATGGGGAAACTTTGCGGCCTGATCACATCCAGCAAACAGTAAAACATCCTACGAAACAAATGTTTTGGGTTTTTTCACAACCCAACAAATGGCGCTGGACGATTAGCTCCTATACCCAGGTAGCAGACTGACGGTAATATGACGTCATATATTGGTTTCAACATGTCGGAAAAGACGTCGACAGAGACGTCTCACTGACCATGCAGTGACGTCGAAATGTCACAGCCTCAAGACGTCATTTTGAGCCGTTCAAAAGACGTCATTAAACTACGTTAAAAAGACGTCACTAAGTAGAGAAAAATAGACGTGGTAAAGACGTTCTTCAGAGCCTATATTGTAGGGGTTCCATAATTTAAATAAAAAAATTTTTATCATTAAACATTTATTTGAAAAATTATATGTTAAAGATTAGTTTTATTTCACTTGAAACAAATTATTAATTAAAAATTTAGCTTTTAAACCAAATATGTTATGACTCACCTATTATAACAAACAAAATTTTTCATTATCATTTGAATAACTTTCAAAAATACAAACTTTTTCTTCAGTTCCAATATTAAGATCAGGTAGAATACTCAGAGATGTCCCTTTGTTCTCTAATTTATATCAGCAATAGAATCACTCCGACTTAAAAAGCTGAATTTTTTTCAATGTAACCTAACACTGTCTTAATATACAAATAACATTTAGGTACATTATGGTGTGAGAAGTTTTACCTGTTGTTGTATATTCATTATTCACTGGTGATGACACTGGAGTATTGCCTGTTGAAGTACTCGCTGTTCTTATTGCATGTTCTATATTATTTATTCTCGAAGAACGTGAAACTATGCCTCTGAAAATTATAGCACATCTTAAAAAAATATTGTTAATAATTTGCATCTTCGAAATAAAAACTTAAGGCAACATGTATCTATTTTATGGTAATTGTTTCGAATATTCGCGACATCAATAACTATAAGGTTGGGTTAGGTTAGGTTTGGTTTACTTTGAATTCTTGAAATGACGCGAATATTCTAAGTATTTCTCCTAATTTTGCATTACATGTATCTAATTAACTCACCTTTTTTCGTTTAAAGGAGAATTTATTCAAGATTTGAATTTGACTCTTATGCATAAAGATGTCGCACTATTCGAAATGGTATTTCGTTGACATCTGGTTCTATTACTATGCACATTACATCTGTTTTTTCCGCAGAGTTTATTGCATTCATATACTAGGTCAATTTCTTGGAAGATCGATGCCACATTTCGAGCCCCAGACCTTTTCGATGTACACCCGAATTCTTAGATATTTCAAAACATATTATAACACAAACACAACTCGTCCATCTTAATACGTTGAATGCAAAACAACGCAGACGCAGAACATAAATATGAGTACACAGAACAATTGACAATTTATAACCTTAACTATAATACAATTTTCGTGTTAACAATTGACGCATGGATGAATATTATTGTTCAAATGTGTGAAAGAATCTATTATCTAAGTGAAAAGAATATTTGTCGTCTCTTAAAAAATTAACGGTCATAAATTGACGAAAATAGTACGTTGCGCTGACGTCATCTACTGTCATCCTATGAACGTCAGTCATCTGACGTTAAAAAGACGTCATTCATCGGTCAAATAACGTCACTGACTAAAATTGACCAAAAACTGACCCTAATAAGACGTCATTTTAAGTCAGCTTGCTACCTGGGTAACAGGGATGATGGAAATATTGCGCATCAGGATTGTCCCATTCATGGAAACGTTTGATGGAACATTTCAGCACGACTTGGCTCCCTGCCACAATTCCAAACAAGTGCAGACATTTATGCCTGAGATTGAAATAAAAGTATGAATTTACGCTATTTTGTATGTATTTACTTCATTAAAAGGTACGATTTTATGAGAACATTGTTTTTTATCCTTTGTCCCAATAATTCGAACAGCATTGCATGAGTAACAAAATAATTGTATTTAATGGTGCCAAAATAACAATTTGATCAGCTGAAAAAATGAAGATTTTATTTCTTTTTTATTTATAAAGTTCAAAATGAAGTAATAAAGAAATGAATATATCATAACTTTCTCATTTATACAGTTTTAAATGAATTGTGATAATCATAATTAATATAGAAAATACCAAAATAATTCAATGTAATAATTGAATGAGTTCATTGCAACATTTTATTTCTGATTTTTCAAAATGACCAGAATTCGAATTATGCTTCAATTTTTAGTGCTGATGTAGAAAAATGTAATGTAGGAAACTGTATGTAGAAAAAGCTCGTTATTGAAATGCCAAGAAAACATCGGTAGGTATATTTGAAAATCAGAATAATGCAATAAACTGTAAAATGTTGAACAATGAAATATTTTTCACTTGATAATTTAGTAAAATAGAATTATGTTGTGTGAATTCTATTTGATATTCATTCATTCATAGTTAATATTTATTAATAAGATCATAATAAATCATCATAATTAAGTTCAGAATAAAAAAGTCTAAGCATTAATAAATATTTTAATCAAATTATTTGAAAAAGTATATCTTATATATACTAATTAAAATATTTGAGCACCATAACCACTATAACATGCATATAATAAAATATTTCAATAATAATAAATTTCAGCTAAACTTATTATATAGGATATATTTCAATTTTTTCAATGATAAATTTTTAAACATTATACCAATAAACAATCACATTTTACAAATTTCAATTCACTGAAAATTATAACAGCCAAACATATACAGAAATATTCACAATAAAACTAATTTTGTACTTTTGGTATACTCAGAACAATAGCAACTTCATTCTATGCACTACAATATTGAGTTAAATAATATTTCCCTTTTATTGAACTTTTGGAGCTTATTGAACTATTGAGCATAAACAAGAAACTTTCTGCATTACACCAACAAAATAAAATTAATTTAAAATATTAACTTTCTCAGTATATGTAGTATATACAATGCAATGACTTTAATGAAGAAACTGTTACATATGCCTTTTCGTAAAAATCTGATAAAGTCCCAAAATTGATGACGTAGATCCAATAAGACCGACCTGCCAAGTTGTTAACTCAAAAGGAAATAATCGTCCTCGAGGAAAACTGCTAGTAGCATGTATTAAATCCAAAAACAGTCTTGTGATTGTGATAAATTCATATATTTCCTTCCTTTTAAATTCTTTTATATCCTCACTGAAAAAAAAATTTTATATTAAAAAGAAATACGTACTTAATATAATTACGGAAAAATATTATATTGTCATTATATATATATATATATATATATATATATATATATATATATATATATATATATATATATATATATATATATATATATATATATATATATATATATATATACACATAATATAACAGAGTGTATAAATGAAGTCCTTTTGTGCACAAAAGGAGGATTGTGATTGGAGGAAGGAGACAGAAGTGATCTAACTTTTACTTCTGAATAGGTAAGGACCATTATACCAAAAGAAGCTACCACTATTCATGCCTACAATTCAGGATAGTCTAAAAACAAGGTGAAGAAACTTTATAAACCCACTATCATCCATTCCTATATCCAATTTATTGTGAACCATTGTGATGTGCAGATATTTTTGGTAGATACATACTCAGGTCACCCAATTGGAGTATTTTTCTTTTTCAATATTTACTATGAATTAACACAGTTTAGTTGTACATTTAGTTACCATGAATTTTCAGCTGATACTAAATTCTAAAGCAAATGACCTCCAATATTTTTCCTTTATCAGTTGCTGTTTTAATATCTTCTTAACATTTGAACAAGGAAGTAAATCAGAATATGCAGGAAATGTGTGTTGTTATAAATATTTAAATATACAATACTCACATTGAATTATTTTTGCTTTCAAGTTCAGCCAAATGTTTTTCTAAATGACATAGATGTCTCAAAGACCTAAAACAATAATGAACAACTATTCATATTTTGAACAAAAATTCCTCCTTCGTAATAATAAAATTCATATTTTTTGATTAGTTAAGCACTATGAAAAACTGAACAATAAAATTGCATCCTACAAGCACCAGCTATGTATATCAACCTCTAAAATTATGTAATATTCATACCTGAAAAGAGATAAATAAATGGAGAGTAGCCAACAGATGGTACAAGCTGTATCCCACTTGGAGCTGTTAACTTTCGTAATTAGCTTATGTTCAGCAAGCCAGGCTATTTTCTCTATTGGGTAATAAATATGGTCGATCAAATTACACAAGACACCTACATAACTTAAGAATTTTGAGTCTTCCTGTAAAAAATTTAATATATCATTATGTTGAACATAATGTCATAGTACTGTATGAATTAATTCCTCTAGCATATGTGAGTAATTCTAACTTTAAACTGACTAATGATATGCATCATTGAATAGTATTCATAGGATAATAATAATAATAATAATGACGTCAGTCATCTGACGTTAAAAAGACGTCATTCATCGGTCAAATAACGTCACTGACTAAAATTGACCAAAAACTGACCCTAATAAGACGTCATTTTAAGTCAGCTTGCTACCTGGGTAACAGGGATGATGGAAATATTGCGCACCAGGATTGTCCCATTCATGGAAACGTTTGATGGAACATTTCAGCACGACTTGGCTCCCTGCCACAATTCCAAACAAGTGCAGACATTTATGCCTGAGATTGAAATAAAAGTATGAATTTACGCTATTTTGTATGTATTTACTTCATTAAAAGGTACGATTTTATGAGAACATTGTTTTTTATCCTTTGTCCCAATAATTCGAACAGCATTGCATGAGTAACAAAATAATTGTATTTAATGGTGCCAAAATAACAATTTGATCAGCTGAAAAAATGAAGATTTTATTTCTTTTTTATTTATAAAGTTCAAAATGAAGTAATAAAGAAATGAATATATCATAACTTTCTCATTTATACAGTTTTAAATGAATTGTGATAATCATAATTAATATAGAAAATACCAAAATAATTCAATGTAATAATTGAATGAGTTCATTGCAACATTTTATTTCTGATTTTTCAAAATGACCAGAATTCGAATTATGCTTCAATTTTTAGTGCTGATGTAGAAAAATGTAATGTAGGAAACTGTATGTAGAAAAAGCTCGTTATTGAAATGCCAAGAAAACATCGGTAGGTATATTTGAAAATCAGAATAATGCAATAAACTGTAAAATGTTGAACAATGAAATATTTTTCACTTGATAATTTAGTAAAATAGAATTATGTTGTGTGAATTCTATTTGATATTCATTCATTCATAGTTAATATTTATTAATAAGATCATAATAAATCATCATAATTAAGTTCAGAATAAAAAAGTCTAAGCATTAATAAATATTTTAATCAAATTATTTGAAAAAGTATATCTTATATATACTAATTAAAATATTTGAGCACCATAACCACTATAACATGCATATAATAAAATATTTCAATAATAATAAATTTCAGCTAAACTTATTATATAGGATATATTTCAATTTTTTCAATGATAAATTTTTAAACATTATACCAATAAACAATCACATTTTACAAATTTCAATTCACTGAAAATTATAACAGCCAAACATATACAGAAATATTCACAATAAAACTAATTTTGTACTTTTGGTATACTCAGAACAATAGCAACTTCATTCTATGCACTACAATATTGAGTTAAATAATATTTCCTTTTTATTGAACTTTTGGAGCTTATTGAACTATTGAGCATAAACAAGAAACTTTCTGCATTACACCAACAAAATAAAATTAATTTAAAATATTAACTTTCTCAGTATATGTAGTATATACAATGCAATGACTTTAATGAAGAAACTGTTACATATGCCTTTTCGTAAAAATCTGATAAAGTCCCAAAATTGATGACGTAGATCCAATAAGACCGACCTGCCAAGTTGTTAACTCAAAAGGAAATAATCGTCCTCGAGGAAAACTGCTAGTAGCATGTATTAAATCCAAAAACAGTCTTGTGATTGTGATAAATTCATATATTTCCTTCCTTTTAAATTCTTTTATATCCTCACTGAAAAAAAAATTTTATATTAAAAAGAAATACGTACTTAATATAATTACGGAAAAATATTATATTGTCATTATATATATATATATATATATATATATATATATATATATATATATATATATATATATATATATATATATATATATATATACATAATATAACAGAGTGTATAAATGAAGTCCTTTTGTGCACAAAAGGAGGATTGTGATTGGAGGAAGGAGACAGAAGTGATCTAACTTTTACTTCTGAATAGGTAAGGACCATTATACCAAAAGAAGCTACCACTATTCATGCCTACAATTCAGGATAGTCTAAAAACAAGGTGAAGAAACTTTATAAACCCACTATCATCCATTCCTATATCCAATTTATTGTGAACCATTGTGATGTGCAGATATTTTTGGTAGATACATACTCAGGTCACCCAATTGGAGTATTTTTCTTTTTCAATATTTACTATGAATTAACACAGTTTAGTTGTACATTTAGTTACCATGAATTTTCAGCTGATACTAAATTCTAAAGCAAATGACCTCCAATATTTTTCCTTTATCAGTTGCTGTTTTAATATCTTCTTAACATTTGAACAAGGAAGTAAATCAGAATATGCAGGAAATGTGTGTTGTTATAAATATTTAAATATACAATACTCACATTGAATTATTTTTGCTTTCAAGTTCAGCCAAATGTTTTTCTAAATGACATAGATGTCTCAAAGACCTAAAACAATAATGAACAACTATTCATATTTTGAACAAAAATTCCTCCTTCGTAATAATAAAATTCATATTTTTTGATTAGTTAAGCACTATGAAAAACTGAACAATAAAATTGCATCCTACAAGCACCAGCTATGTATATCAACCTCTAAAATTATGTAATATTCATACCTGAAAAGAGATAAATAAATGGAGAGTAGCCAACAGATGGTACAAGCTGTATCCCACTTGGAGCTGTTAACTTTCGTAATTAGCTTATGTTCAGCAAGCCAGGCTATTTTCTCTATTGGGTAATAAATATGGTCGATCAAATTACACAAGACACCTACATAACTTAAGAATTTTGAGTCTTCCTGTAAAAAATTTAATATATCATTATGTTGAACATAATGTCATAGTACTGTATGAATTAATTCCTCTAGCATATGTGAGTAATTCTAACTTTAAACTGACTAATGATATGCATCATTGAATAGTATTCATAGGATAATAATAATAATAATAATGACGTCAGTCATCTGACGTTAAAAAGACGTCATTCATCGGTCAAATAACGTCACTGACTAAAATTGACCAAAAACTGACCCTAATAAGACGTCATTTTAAGTCAGCTTGCTACCTGGGTAACAGGGATGATGGAAATATTGCGCACCAGGATTGTCCCATTCATGGAAACGTTTGATGGAACATTTCAGCACGACTTGGCTCCCTGCCACAATTCCAAACAAGTGCAGACATTTATGCCTGAGATTGAAATAAAAGTATGAATTTACGCTATTTTGTATGTATTTACTTCATTAAAAGGTACGATTTTATGAGAACATTGTTTTTTATCCTTTGTCCCAATAATTCGAACAGCATTGCATGAGTAACAAAATAATTGTATTTAATGGTGCCAAAATAACAATTTGATCAGCTGAAAAAATGAAGATTTTATTTCTTTTTTATTTATAAAGTTCAAAATGAAGTAATAAAGAAATGAATATATCATAACTTTCTCATTTATACAGTTTTAAATGAATTGTGATAATCATAATTAATATAGAAAATACCAAAATAATTCAATGTAATAATTGAATGAGTTCATTGCAACATTTTATTTCTGATTTTTCAAAATGACCAGAATTCGAATTATGCTTCAATTTTTAGTGCTGATGTAGAAAAATGTAATGTAGGAAACTGTATGTAGAAAAAGCTCGTTATTGAAATGCCAAGAAAACATCGGTAGGTATATTTGAAAATCAGAATAATGCAATAAACTGTAAAATGTTGAACAATGAAATATTTTTCACTTGATAATTTAGTAAAATAGAATTATGTTGTGTGAATTCTATTTGATATTCATTCATTCATAGTTAATATTTATTAATAAGATCATAATAAATCATCATAATTAAGTTCAGAATAAAAAAGTCTAAGCATTAATAAATATTTTAATCAAATTATTTGAAAAAGTATATCTTATATATACTAATTAAAATATTTGAGCACCATAACCACTATAACATGCATATAATAAAATATTTCAATAATAATAAATTTCAGCTAAACTTATTATATAGGATATATTTCAATTTTTTCAATGATAAATTTTTAAACATTATACCAATAAACAATCACATTTTACAAATTTCAATTCACTGAAAATTATAACAGCCAAACATATACAGAAATATTCACAATAAAACTAATTTTGTACTTTTGGTATACTCAGAACAATAGCAACTTCATTCTATGCACTACAATATTGAGTTAAATAATATTTCCTTTTATTGAACTTTTGGAGCTTATTGAACTATTGAGCATAAACAAGAAACTTTCTGCATTACACCAACAAAATAAAATTAATTTAAAATATTAACTTTCTCAGTATATGTAGTATATACAATGCAATGACTTTAATGAAGAAACTGTTACATATGCCTTTTCGTAAAAATCTGATAAAGTCCCAAAATTGATGACGTAGATCCAATAAGACCGACCTGCCAAGTTGTTAACTCAAAAGGAAATAATCGTCCTCGAGGAAAACTGCTAGTAGCATGTATTAAATCCAAAAACAGTCTTGTGATTGTGATAAATTCATATATTTCCTTCCTTTTAAATTCTTTTATATCCTCACTGAAAAAAAAATTTTATATTAAAAAGAAATACGTACTTAATATAATTACGGAAAAATATTATATTGTCATTATATATATATATATATATATATATATATATATATATATATATATATATATATATATATATATATATATATATATATATATATATATATATATATATATATATATATATATATATATATATATACATAATATAACAGAGTGTATAAATGAAGTCCTTTTGTGCACAAAAGGAGGATTGTGATTGGAGGAAGGAGACAGAAGTGATCTAACTTTTACTTCTGAATAGGTAAGGACCATTATACCAAAAGAAGCTACCACTATTCATGCCTACAATTCAGGATAGTCTAAAAACAAGGTGAAGAAACTTTATAAACCCACTATCATCCATTCCTATATCCAATTTATTGTGAACCATTGTGATGTGCAGATATTTTTGGTAGATACATACTCAGGTCACCCAATTGGAGTATTTTTCTTTTTCAATATTTACTATGAATTAACACAGTTTAGTTGTACATTTAGTTACCATGAATTTTCAGCTGATACTAAATTCTAAAGCAAATGACCTCCAATATTTTTCCTTTATCAGTTGCTGTTTTAATATCTTCTTAACATTTGAACAAGGAAGTAAATCAGAATATGCAGGAAATGTGTGTTGTTATAAATATTTAAATATACAATACTCACATTGAATTATTTTTGCTTTCAAGTTCAGCCAAATGTTTTTCTAAATGACATAGATGTCTCAAAGACCTAAAACAATAATGAACAACTATTCATATTTTGAACAAAAATTCCTCCTTCGTAATAATAAAATTCATATTTTTTGATTAGTTAAGCACTATGAAAAACTGAACAATAAAATTGCATCCTACAAGCACCAGCTATGTATATCAACCTCTAAAATTATGTAATATTCATACCTGAAAAGAGATAAATAAATGGAGAGTAGCCAACAGATGGTACAAGCTGTATCCCACTTGGAGCTGTTAACTTTCGTAATTAGCTTATGTTCAGCAAGCCAGGCTATTTTCTCTATTGGGTAATAAATATGGTCGATCAAATTACACAAGACACCTACATAACTTAAGAATTTTGAGTCTTCCTGTAAAAAATTTAATATATCATTATGTTGAACATAATGTCATAGTACTGTATGAATTAATTCCTCTAGCATATGTGAGTAATTCTAACTTTAAACTGACTAATGATATGCATCATTGAATAGTATTCATAGGATAATAATAATAATAATAATAATTTTCTTTATTTAAAATTATCTGATAGGTTACATATATAATAAAAAACCAACAGAGAACTTAAAATGACGTGAGAACTGCAACCTTCAACATAATCTTATAAGTCCTATATCTTCATTTTCCACTCAACACACATGAATTGAATTTATGGTATTTCTACCTTTCTAAATAGTCATTCAGCGAGTACAGTTCCAATGTAATGATCATATCTTTAACTTTTTTCTTAAATCCTTTCATAGTGAAGTTCTCTTTATTTCATCCGAGAGCTGATTGAAAATTTTTATACATCTGTATGATGAATGTTTCTCTATAAGAGAGAGTTTATGGTGGGGATAGTGAATATCAACACTTCTCGTTAGATGAGAATGATTTGATGTATGAACAGTAAATTTTTCTCTATTTTTCATTAAAAATATAAGGCATTCATATATATATAAATTCCATATACTGTCATAATTTTGTTTCTTTTAAATAATCCTCTGCATGACTCCTTTTGCCTCGTATTATACATTATTCTGATAACTATTTTCTATATATATATATATATATATATATATATATATATATATATATATATATATATATATATATATATATATATCTATATATCTATATATATATATATATATATAAAAACTGTGATGCAAATATAACATAATATGTTGTTGATTAAAATCATTGGATTCTACAATTTTAAAACTATAGCTATTTACATGTAAAAAATGCCAACTTATTCTTTCCTAGAATTATTCGAGTATTGAAATTTGTTTTTAATAATTAAAGTCAGATGCTCCCCACATGTGAAATATAAAATGGACACTGATTACTGACAATGGATACTGAAATGATTCAAATTCTAAATACAAAAAAGATGTTTCTTGCTGTCGTATATTATTTCAACTAGCTGAGTACTTGCACGTTATGTTCAAAATTTTGAAGTATAAGCTCACCAATATTTTTATATATTTCTATTTTTGAATATTTGGAAATTGTCATTATTATAAATTCATTTGTAAAATTAGGAGAAATTCACTCAATATCATTGAGTGAATATTATATTTTGCAAAGTCATGAATATATCAATTAAATGAGGTACCTTTTTTCCTAATCCATAATCTAAGGAAAATTTTAACATTGGAATATCATCCAGAAGTCGTAGGGTTGCTCTAGTATCAGACAAATGCTTGCTTATATATATTAATTTGTCTCCAAGTAATTCATTCCCAGTAAGCCCCCCAACTAATTTCAGGCTATAACATAGTGTCCTGAGAATCTGAAAATATAATTATTCTTTCTAATTTTGTCTGATTTTTAACATATGGCTGAAAAATTTACCTTATCGCGACCTCTGTACGTTTCAAGTACTGCACAAATTTCATTCAAAACAAATTTAAAATCCATTCCAATAAAATTCAAATATTTCTTAAAGCACTGATCAAAAATCTGAAATGATTAAAATAAAAAATTGGACTACTAGTTAGTAGGCTTGTTCTGCATAAGGTACATACTGTACTGACTGATTACGAACATTGAAAAAGTCAATACAAAAAAGATTAAAAACGCGAATATAAATCTGGAATTCAACTTTCATATTTCGAGGTTAACCTTTTCAATGATAACTGTCAGACAAAGCCTAACTCTTCTTATGCACTAGGAAATCTGGCAACATCTAAGGCGGTCCTAGAATTAGAGATGCTGTCGTTGTAATGCTTTCTGCTCATTGCTCCTGAATAAATCGTTATTTAATGAGAGAAATAACATTCAAATCCAAAAATAACTTGTGGAAAGTGATATTGTTTGAAGTTCTAAAGAACAAGCGAAAGAAATTTCCCACAAATTTCGTTTATAAACAGGAATATCTGTTGTTTTGCGTTATGCTTTTTTTGGTTATACCAGGAGATGTAGAAATAAAACCTAACTTTTTCTATCTCATAATTGTGTAGAAACAAAAATCCGTTTTTAGTTGTTGTGCTATTATGTGATGTACAGCGCGTAGAAAGTGTTACTGTGTTTTTTCAGCAACAGACTAAGGAATACCTTTGAAAATTGTATGCTACCTATTACTGAAGTTTTGAGTGAGTAGTTCAGGCTTTAACAAAAGTATTATCCGCTAGATTTTTTCTTTCTTGAAATTAGTCGAGTTCTTTGTTAGGATTGGTAGTTATTTAGAATTAATCTCTTATCGGTCTTGTTCTTGATATTAGCACAAAAATTAACATGACAAATCACTGCTGTATGCCCGGATGCAAGTCGAACTACAAAACTTAGGTACCTCGAGTCTGACGAACCACCAGTTTTTGCTTTCCAAAGGATGAAAATTTAATGAATCAGTGGCAAATAAATATTCGTAGGGAATTATGGACTCCCACAAAATATTCTGTAGTTTGTACCAAGCATTTTCCATAGAGTGCCCTTATTAGAGGAGTAGATGAGGTATTTATCGCTTGTGAGATGGGTAACAACGGCAATATCCGCTAAAGTTAAACTGAATTTAAATGCAGTGCCAAGTAATTTTCCTAATTTACCCTGCTAATTATCAAAAACAGTCCACATTTAAAGAAAGGATCCGGCTGGGAAGAACCAGAGTATTGAAGGAACGTTGTGAGCAAGCAATTTGATGAAGCCTTTGAAAATTCAGATTTAATTTGTAATTTTGTTGATTTAACATCGAATTATAAAAATAAGATTTCAATATGTAAATCTTGGAATATAAAATTTTTTGAGAGAAATAGAATTTTTTTACACCCTAGATTTTCCATCAAATTTATACAGTATACAAATAATTAATCAGATTTTAGTAGATGCAGACATACATGTTAATATTTTCGTTAATAACAATAAACTGTATCCTAATGATTTGAAATGGGTTTTACCAATACTTTTGAAATTAACTAGATGATCTCAGCTGAAAAATTTGCTTTATCGTTTAAATATCAAATGTCAGAATAAAAACCAAATTATTAGATACTACCAATCTATAGTCCTTCCAACCTATGCAATATTGAATTGGATGTTACTACCTTTTGCAACTTTCGTAACCACCTAAAGATAGGTAAGTTTTGTATGTTCTAATATTCAAATTGTTTAAATCTTAAAGTGATAGCTAGAGTATAGCTTACATATATTTAAATAAAATATTCAAGTTGTTCAAACTGCATATTTGCACGCTAATAAACGTTTTTAGGTGTAATATAACTATTAGATGTTCCGTTTAGAAAAAAGTGTGTAAATAATTTCTATAGATAATTTTATGATCTACAATTTTTGTTAACACTATTTTTTCATATAACGTACCACTAAACTGAAAAATGTTGAAAAAGCTATCTCGTTGTTCGAATATCGATCGGTCTACCGGAATGGTCCGATTCAACGTTGCCAAGTCTATGTTCATGGCTTGTAAGGGAAGTTAGGTAGCGTGTCAGATAAATCCTTAGATCATATTAGTAAATATGATCTATGGATAAATCACTTTTTGCTGATTATACGATAATTTGTTTGCAAAATATTGGTGTAGATTGAAACCTCTGCAGCCAGCTTCAGCACGTGGACCAAAATTATTAAAATTACCATATTTAATATATACATATATGTTCTTACCAATTTTCGACATATTCATTAAAGATGCTTTGTTTAGTCTGATTTAGTCTGATTCTCAGTACTTAAATAAATTGAAATGTTTTGATCTGCCTATGGAAAAACTGAAAATAACTGATAATTAAAATATTTATTCACTGTTTATTAATTTTTTTTTCTCAAAGATATAGATGTTGGATAGGTATCATTACGTAATTTTTAAGTCTGGTTGAATGAAAATCTTACCTTTGAATATGTTTATCTTTTGAAATAAATTGAAACAATGGAATCACATGAATCGATTTCTTTTTATTATTTGAGATGAAATTTTTTTTATTGAAATGGTGGATGAGCTTTTTAATATAAAATAAATTACAAGAAACCATTATAAATTGTACTCTCATTACCTAAGATTATTTTTTCAATGCATTGAAGGTTTCTCAAAGTGAAATAAATGACACCACTTCAACAATAAAAAATATATTTGTTAATTCTCCGGATCTGGCTATTAATAAGAAAACAAACATAAAAATATTCCAAAAACTATAAAACTAGAAGAGTTAGTTTTATATATTTGGGAAACGTCATGTGATATAAATGGATATAGATTTCACAGAACTCAAATACTATACAATTGCCACGATTTATGAAGATACCTCAATATTAGTAGCGAAAACTAGAAGCAACAATTAATACAATCAGTAATTAGAATTGAAAACGAAGAATTAGTTTGAATGAAACAAAGTATCTGCATCTTAACTTTACAAATGAAATATGTATCACAGTACTAAATTCAAATACATCGAAATATTTATAATATTAGACGCAAAGCAGGCTTTGGAGATGTAGCAAACAAAAGAATCTAAGAACTAGACACTTATAGAACAAAATAATGTGTAATCTTTCATATGTTCTTTATTATATCCGATATGGATAAAGATCTGAAGATTAAAATTATCGAACAAAAATTTACTTATGTTGCCAAAAGTCTTTTTTCACTGATGAAAGCGAAAATTGAAGTGTTCAATGACTAGACAGCACAGAAATGAAAATATTTATAATATTGCTATAATTGTTCCGAATAATATCAGAGGAATTATCCTCTGTTCAGGACATTACCAAATTACCAGGCCCGTGGCGGCGGATCCTATGGCGGCAATCTTCACAGTTATAACCATCGTAGTTGATTTCTGTTATTTCCCAGAAAGTTCCAAGAGAGTCCTTGACATGGCAAGTAGCTCCCCCATTTCAGTAATTGATTTAAGGTAAGTAATTGATTTCAGAAAGGATATTTTTTGGGATTATACGAGCGGATCCTAAAATGTTTGGAACAGTCTTGACAACCTTCAGTCTTGACAACACTTCCTCTGCACTCGTACTTTAAGTTCACGATATTTAGAGTTTTTATCGATACTGTCTCAACTAGGTAGTTTGCATTTGAAATGGGCACTTCGATAAAAGTTTCCCTAGCATTTTGTCAACCAGGATGACGTCAAGTCTATTGTGGATAACTGTTTGATCAGTCAAGATAGTACGGTCCCTATAGAGTCTAAACTTGTTATTCTTCAAAATTAACTTCGGAATGTATTCTTTGTAGATGCAATTTTGATATTTCAAATGCAATAATTGTTATTATTATTAATTCAAAGAGTGGAAGTCAGAGACCTATAAATCTTCGATAGTTTGAACGAAAAAAATATAAATAAAAGTATAATAAAAGTGGTTTATTTAACATATACCAAGTTATTCTCCGTTCTTAGTCTTTGGCCTCGTGCCACGTCCAGGTGTTTGTGACCTCAAAACACCACTAGCTTTACGTAAATCTACTTTAGTCAAATCTGTCATGTATTTGTTCTGTAGATGTCTTCAACTTATAAAAGGATCTCCTGAGACCAGATTCAATAGTTCTCTTAACAGTGTTCTGTCTAGGTTTATGCTGCGTTTTAGCTTTCTTGTAGACTACTGTGAATCTCTTCTTATCAGGACCGTCAACAATGCCTACAGTTTTCTAATATTCCTCTACTTCAGTGAGAAAGCGTTGTTGTTTCTATAATATGCCATACTAAGTGAGACGACATCTTGCCGTTGTACTTGGAACATTACTGTAAAACGAAAGAATGACGAAAAAATAACGCTATAGTTATAGAAAGCACGTGGTCTTTTATGTGAGAGTAATTTACTTATTGGTCGAAGGTGACCAAATTGTATTGAGAAGAGATGATTATTGAGTATTTTGAAATGAAATAATTCACGAAAATTATTTTATTTTGTAAAATTTTCAATTTTAAAAGAATCCATTAGATTTATAACGAGTTAACGTCGAATTATCAATGAGCCAACCAGTTTGAAAACGTAAATGTTCTAGTTAAACGTATTCAATGAGGCAATTATCCAATTATTACACCCATTAAGTTCAGTTCACAACGGAGACAAGAACTGATGACTCTCCATTCAACTCTTTCGTCAACCTGCTTTCTAAACGAATGAAATAGGCGATTCAGGTTTTTATAAACGAATAACGCTTTTTTCACTATGAAGTGAAATAGCACTTGATTCTCCTAATTTACCTTGAGTCTTCTGACCGATTTGGGCTTGGGCATGGGTGGAAAACGATATCGATATTTGTTTTCAAGAATATCGATAAATGGCGTTTAATTTCGATAAGGAGTTGACGATATCATTGATGTCATCTTCGATAAACGATCCCTTGGGGTAGTTATTGCAATCATTTGATATTATCTATTCACTTCAGGAAATAAGTTGATAAAATGAATAATTGAATTAAAAACGTTTATGTATTTTAAATTAAATTAAATTCTTGGCTTAATGTTTCACGATTATATTTAACAATATCAATCCGTCAACATGTTTCGAGCGTGAGACCATCTTCAAGACTGAACATGTTTTGAACATGTGAACACTGTCCAAGTGTTTTCTCACCACAGACTACGGTCTTTGTGAGAAAATGTATATCTTTGTTTAGGAAACAAAATTGACAAGATAGATTTTAAAATTTGAATCAAGATTATTATTATTATTATGATTATTAATTAATTAATAATTAAATCTGGTTTTATTGGAACAGCGGGCTACTACTCTAACATTATTTGACCGCAAATACAATAATGTTTTGCAGGACTTTGACGTAAGTTTGTGATTGAATATTGCTAAATATAATTTTTCGATATGGCAACATTCTCGAAAATTTCTCTATATTTCGGTCCTTTCACAAAAATATTTCCCCAAAAATGGAGAACAGCTATTTTTCATATCGATATTTTTTCGAGATGTCGATAGTTTTTCTCGACTTGCCCATCCCTATTCAAGTTTGTAGTTTTGTCTCATAGCAGATTTATAATGATAGCGATTCAATGTCTTTGGGTTATCGACCTTCTGGATATATCTTCAGACACAAAGAACAGCCGAAGTTAAAGTATAGTTTCTAACTACCGTTATAACATATTGATAGATTATATATCACAAAATTATATTTTATACAATGTTAATGTTTGCAGTTTTTTTCACAAGCGTTGAAGCCTTTACCGCCAATTTTATTGTGCGAAAAAATCAACATATTGTGTTCAACTGAGTTATCTAGAATGACTCATTTTGTAACACCCTGAAGACCGATTTAATCTCTATTTTGTGAAAGGCGGGCTCAGGTACCTACCTACTCATTTTGTTGAACTTCTCTGGCCATAAATTCAAATTTATAACAGAAAAAGAATGAATAAATTCTCATAAGATATATTTCTTTCAATAAATTAGATTGCGAGAAAAGTCGTTGGAGATGAAACTAACAAAAATAATGTCCCATAATTATTTATCACCAGTAGAAAGCGCCCAAAAACAATTGAATTATAAATATACTAATTATACAATTATACCCATTTTACTTATATTGTCTGTTGTTATTTCAATTTTCTGTTGTAATTCGCTTTTTTGTAATATTGATATTCAATTTTTAGTTGTAACTTCGATTTTATTGGTCGCAGGCGCCAAAGGGAGTTGAGTATGCAAGATATGAAAACCGGCAACTATGCTCAAATTCGTTTTCCTGAGACCTCAGATAACTAGAAAATACATGTTGCCAGAATCTGTGCTGGTTAATTTTTTTGTTATTGACCCCCTTCACACAGCGAGTGCGACCATGCGGCATATCCCGTGTAATTGATAGTTTAGAATAGTTAATTTTTTGGTATTGACGCAATATAATTTAAAATTTCTTGTATTTGAATGTTTAATTAGTCTTTTAATGAAAAAAAAACGTGAACAATATCGCTACGAGTGGTAAATATAAAGAATGGAGAACGATTTTTCATGATATCTAAATTGTAATAGGTAAATTCAATGCAGTAGATAAGGCATAAGAGCAGACCCAGAACCGATTTTCTGCTGTGACTGGAGATTTGATTGATTTACTCAGAATGAAAATGCCAGATGCAAAAAAAGAATGAAAATACAATGATATCCGCTCATATATGTTGTGTTTGACGATCCGAATCAGTTAGCTGATGTTTTCGCCGAACATTTTTCCAAAATGGCTAGTACCAAATTAACATCTCGATATGGCAATAATCTATCTCGGATTTGCACATTATCACCCATGGTGAACACCAATTTTTACTTCTACCCTGTCACTAAAATTGAAGTTGAGGATACCATTAGAGCCTTAAAAAATAAAAAAAGCATCGGTGTTGATTCCATATCGGCCAAAGTTTTGAAGGGAATTTGTGGAATTATTGGCGAGCACTTTGCATATCTCATCAATGTTTCCATCACTACTGCAAAGTTCCCCAATATCCTTAAGCAATCCATAGTAATTCCAATATTTAAAAATGTAAGTGAAATTACTAATTATCGCCCAATATCCATTTTGGGCGTGTTTTCCAAGGTAATAAAGGAAATTGTTTTCGCCAGAATGATGAGTTATCTCAATAGATTCAGCTCAATTCAATCAGCTGCAGTTAAGTTTTTCGAATCCGTCTACGAGTGTTTGGATAAACCCTTGTTTGTGGTGGGGTTATTTTTCATTTATCTTCGGCATTTGATTCACTATCCTTTGAATTTATACTTGATCAATGCTACAATTTAGGTTTAAGAGGTGTTTTTCTGAATTGGTTACTGAAAATAGGCGAGAATTATTCTCAGAGACATGACATTGCTCTTGGGGTGCCCCAAGGCTCTGTGCTCGGACCTCTTCTATTCATATTGTTTATAAACGATTTGCATGCGAAGTTGTCCCGGTTTTTGGTGATGCTATATGCCGATGATTCATCGGTGGTCGTTTCAAACATCATTTAGTATCTTAATGCTTGCATCCCCACAATGACAAACAGCAGTAGCCTCTTCAATATATTTACACGGATGTACTTGCTGATTAATCTCCTTCGCAATGTCTCCTGATTGAAGTAGAGAAAGGAGAGGCCCTCTTGTGTACATTTGAAAATGAGCGATTTGTGCTGAAATGTAAAAAGTTTTCCGATCCAATATAATGAACATTATTGGACACCTTCGTGAATAATTCTGCGAAATAAGGTAACAGTACATCAAAGATGTATCAGAACAAAAAAAGTACATCGAAATAATACATATAATTGAAAGATGGAACTGATCTAAATCTTTTCCAACAAGCATTCATATTATCTAATCAACGGGATTTGAAACAAAAATTGTAGATACTTATCAAATTACTGCAGGTACCTTTTCGACCAGAACGATTTGACGTTAAATCTCTAAAATCAGAACTAGCTGTAGAAACTGGAAATTATCAAAATGTGCTACAAACACACTGCAGATAGTTATTCAGTTTGACATATATAAATTAAATTAAACTCTTGGCTTAATGTTTCACGATTATATTTAACAACATTAATTAGTCAACATGTTTCGAGCGTTAGCTCATTTCCAAGACTAAACTACAATAAGGAACGTACAACAAATTTATATCTATACAATGGATGTAAGTAGGGAGGATAATTGACATTGGTTAATTTAATATTTAATTATGTTTCAACAAGAGTTAAGCGAGAATTCAATCCCAGTGACATATATGATATTTCGACTCTAAATATTTCGAGTTAGAGTCAATTTCATAGAGTAAAGGCCGAACGATGTTGAGATTTCAAATCGGCACACGAAAATTCCAACAAATGGAAGAGATTAACGTTCAAATACTGAAAATAAATTGCAGCCCTCTCGGTTTTTTATATATGTAGAAGATTTGATGATCCAACAAAATTATTCATGTAATAGCTTCATTATCGAAGTATTTGACTTGTTGTTGAAATGTTTGAAACATTTACAAGCTTATTCGAAGATATTTTATCAATCTCAGTTTATATATTTAACAAAAAAATCTTTTCTGTTATACACATTTATTATTATTCCAACCGAATGAAACTATAAGTCAAATGTGTTTTGTTTCAGTAACATAGATGATATTTCGACTCTAAATACTTCGAGTTAGAGTCAATTTCACGGAGTAAAGGCCGAACGATGTTGAGATTTCAAAATCGTCACACAAAAATTTCAATAAATGGAAGAGATTAATGTTTAAATACTGAAAATAAGTTGAAGCCCGCTCGGTTTTTTTATATATGTAGAAGATTTGATGATCCAAAAAAATGATTCATGTACAAGTAGCTTCATTATCGAAGTACTTGACTTTAATTCGAACCATTTAGAAGGCTATTCGAAGTTATTTTATCACATATTTAATGTCTGCGAAAGACTAGGACGTCTTGGTTGTTGAGGTGTATGGTTCTACAGTTATTACAAAAAGAAATACATTTTATAGTTCAAGAGTTGGCACCAATTATTGGATAGGTATTTGAGGCAAGCTGAGAACTTGTCACATACTTCTCCTGATATACCCCAATACGAAATTGCATACCTGCCTGGTGAGTAACGCGGCTAAATCAACCCCGAAATTTTTAAAAATATTATTTTTTTCCCCAAAAATATATATGAGGCAAGACGCAATTTCTATATGTTGCAGTGTATACGCAAATTAATGAATACGAAAAAAAACCCGGACGATTTAATCGGGGTTTTTACATTGCAAGAAGCGTGCAAAAATATTTTGAAAAAAATTGTAAAAAATGTATTTGAGGCAGCTTGAAATTTTAATGGAGTATTATTTATAACTAAAAAATAAGATTCCCAAAAAGACAGATCATTTTAGTGGGACTTTCAACTGCCAACCCCTAAAAATTTAGGTGTTGATTTAGCCCCGCTACTCACCAGACAGGCCTGCAATTCCGTATTAGGTTATATCAGGAGAGGTTAGTTACAAGTTTTCAGCTTGCCTCAAATACCTACCCAATAATTGGTGCCAGCTCTCCTACTATTAGGATGAAGTTTGACCAGGGTTACCATCTCGTGGAATCTTTTCCCCCCGTAGTCAAGTTCAAAAACCCCTAAAATCCCCTAGAATTGTTATTAAAGTTCAAAGAAAAAATATATATTAAGGTTTTATTTTGCAAGTGTTTTTAATTATTACTTTAGTGTTTTTTTTTATTAAAATTGGAATATTATTAAATATTATTAAATTATTATTTTATTATTATTAAATTTTTTATTTAATTTTTGGAAATGAGAATATTAGGAATAGTTTATAGGGTATTATTTTACACAAAAATTAAGTTATTTATTTACTAATTATAAAAATTTTTCATTAACCAACCTACATTAAGAAACAGTATTGAATAGTCATCATGAAATGGATTTTTTTACTGAAGATAGAAATCAAAATTAATTTCAGTTATTTATATTATTATATGAATAAGATATTATAATATATATTGGATTTCTTTGAAAATACCCCTAAGATTACCTCTGAAAATTTTAAACACCCAAAAAAACCCCACCAAACATTTTGTCACCTTAAATTTAGGGGGAAAACCCCTAAGTTGGTATCCCTGAGTTTGATGGCTCAATCCCTTGGCGAAAACCTTTCCAAGTACTTTTCAGCATTATACTGAATGGTTACAATGCGACTGGCAGATTGTGCTGGAAAAAAGGTTGATAGCTGCATCGTCTGGATTCTGCACAAAATGCTCTAATACATTTAGGAAACCTTTATCTAAGTATCGAACAATTGGGAGAATTAAAAACCGTGGCAGCTTCCTTCTTTCAAAGATACAATTAACTGCTGATGAACGTACAAATGAATTTCTCAAAACATACGCTTCGGCTTGAATTTATTTAGAAAAATTTGGGCGTTACATGCTCTACATTAATTTACATTTTTTAAGAGCATCAGCAAAAATATTTATGAATGAATGAGACCAAGAAATCCCATTGGTTGAAGGAATTAGTGAATTACACCTTATTAGGCTTGATTGAATGTTCACTGATCTGTTGGTGAAATATTGAATATTTTGAATATATTGAATAAAAAATACTTGAATTGGTTTCACAAAAGTTATATTGAATTAATTGCTTGACAATTGTTTCAGTTGTTACCCCAACTGAAAGCTTTTTACAGTACTGGAAATATTTTAGCTATAAAAATGGGGTAATATCGCAAAAAAATTGTCAAGCAATAATTTGATAAATGTTTGTGTAATACAGCCATGTGTTTTTTATCGAATATTCCTGGTTAGGTTGTGAAAAAAAGATACCAAATTATTTGAATATAAACTTAAATTCAAACACTTGAGACAAACAATTCAAACGACTTCTTCAGATGATTACAGATTAATAGAAGATGGAAATCATACGGATTATACAAAATTTCAATAAACACATAGTGTTTATGGTGGGATCAAATATTAAATCGAATGAAAATTATCTTTAAAGCTCGCATTAGATTTCGTTTTTCTACGTAGTTATTATAAGAGCAACAAGTACATAACATTTGTCAAAGAGGCTAATAATGAAAGAAACACAATGTAAAAAAGTATTTTTTTATTTCGTATTTTTTCATTTGAGCGAAAAATACTTTTTGAAATTTAATCACTGTTGAAATTTGAAATTCTGATAATTTTTAGAATTTCAGATACAAACAACATCGATGAATCGAATTGAATATACGAATTTATCCTCAAAAATATATTGAGATTGCGATCTGACAACCAAAAAATTGTAATTTAGGTACACCTGTTATCGTATCGAAAAAAATTAATTTTAGTCTTTTCCTTGTTTCTCATGAAATAAATATAAAAATATTATGTCGAAAATTCTCAAGAAAATGATTGATATTGGAGGCCCCATGTTATAATATAATATTGAGGTACTATAATTAAATTTTATCAATTTCAAGGTTTTGATTAGAAAATCATGCAGGAAACTTGAACCTTGCCACATGATAAAAGTCGTTGATATTCGATATTTTGCAATAATATTAATTGGGTTTTGTTTGGTGTAAGATATCTATGAGAACTTCAACTGACGGCAGTGTTTACCATGCGATTATTTTAGAATTCAATCGAAACAATAAATTCAAACCACCTAAAGAATATAATGATACCAATAGTATCGATTTTAAAGACGAAAATTGATTCTTACAATGTTGCCATTTTTACGAACATTCTACCACGTTTTATATGCTTTATAGCTCCAATAAAAGAATTGATAGTATATATTACACGTCGTGTTTTTGGTTCTAATATTTGAGAAACTAATAAAAACTGTTCTGACAGAACAGTAATTATTTGAAATTATTCGATTTCTCATTTCTATATTCGATTTAGTTTGAAATTGTCTGATTTCGATTGGCTTAACACATCGAAAATGACAGTTTTCATATAGCTGCAGACTTTGTAAAACTTAGACTTGGCAACGTCGTACTGATGAGTGTCAATAAGTTCGAAAATGATATAATAATAAAATTTTATTTAGAAACATTTTTTACATTGTAAAATTACATTCATTCATTTGATAATAATTACAACTAAGAAATATGCTCACAAAATGACTGAATTCAGTTTTGAGTCTGATCTTCCTCGAACAAAATATTGGTTCAAACAAAAATATTGGTTTTGTTTATATTCACAATAATAAAAAATACAACTATATTGAAAAGAAGAGAAAAAAATTACCTCATTTCAAATTGTTCAAAAATATTGAACATTTGAGACAATTTCGTGGTAAAAAAATAAACAAAAAAAATTGATTTATTCATTATTGCCTAGGTATATTCCAATCATCGAAGTACTCTGCCACATTACAATCAATTACTTAATTCTCTTCTTAAACAAATCGGCTATCACTAATCACTAAGCTCAAATTTAGCTGTTTTATGCTTAGAATATGTAAGTAGCACATCACTGTTCCTTGTTGAATAAACATTATTACAATTCAATTTAATAAACCTATCTTCATTTTCTTTAGCAAATATTAAACATCTATAAATATATAAACAGGGTAGGGTAAGTATGTAATTATTAATGAAGATAGGTTTACAAGATGTTCGTTGATGAATATTGAATATTAATCGAAATATTCGCTTCTGTGTAATATATAATAAATATTCTATTTATTTTTGTAGAGCAGATGCTTTTTATATGATATAAACCGATGCTTTATTTTACAGGCTAGACTGAAGTTATGAAATTATTGTGACTTTATTGATTGCATTATTTTTTCATTTCAAAGTTGTGATAAAGGTTGCGATACTTCTATAAGTAGAAATAAATATATTTTCAAATCTAAAGAGGCAGTTTTCACTAAAATTATTGCCAATAGGGAGTAAATTGAAATGGAAAATTAAATTTAAAATTACGATTATCAAATTGATAATCGTAATTTAGGTACTCATAGCCCATATCATTTCGTTTGAATTCATCTAATAAAGTTGTTGAGTATAATGATGATTCATATAGAAATACCAAGTAGTTTAGATATCACGTATGCTAGAATTATTAAAACCGTCGTATAATTTGAATGTGGTTCCGGCTTTAGATCTATCATAGGTACCTGAGAATACCTGAGAATGAGGGTCGACGTGAATCAAGTTTACAAGAATGATTTCATTAATCACCATAAAGGAATGTCCTTAGCTGGTTTATAGAGACTGTTATCTCCTCTTCCTCAGTTTAATTTGAAATGCTAGACACCTAGTCAAATATCAACTTTTACTCGTCCAAGAGATGAAGTTTTGTCAGCAAAATAATGTGGTTAATCTAAGAAAGCTTTTTCAGCGATAAATAAATGTTATTACAAAAATTTTTCTTCAAAAAACAATTGAATATTTCAAATAATGTTATCTCCTGCTGATCTATTGCAAAAACTTTGAAAATTCTATCAAAATTGTATCAAGACGTGACGAACATGACTGAGTGCATGTTTAGCGCCATCTATTAAGTTAAATTACTAATATAATTCATTCATTTTAATCTGTGAGTGCAATAAGAATGTGACATGAAAATTATCGTCAGAAATCTCCAACTGTTTATTCTAAAATTGAAATAAGTAATATTCAACCTAAAGTTTTTACATGAACGTAAATTTCTAGAATATTTGAGTTCACGATAAGTTAATATACCCCAAAGATAACGATAAGATGATTGCAATTTTATGTTCATATTTTCATTATGAATTTGAAATTTGTAAGAGATGGCATGAAAAGACTTTCTTGACCTTGTCAACTCAGAATAATTGAAGTAAATGAAATATTGCGAAAATATTTTGAGTGAAAGGGTAAAAAATTGAACATCACATGTCTTCTAAAACTTTGATGTTTTTAATATATTCATCCATGATAAATTATACAAATTCATAATATAAACTGTCAGTTTCTATGTGGAATGCAATCGAAATTAGACAACTAGAAAATAAATCGAATATTGCCTGAGAGGAGATTGCTTTATTTTAAGGACTTCTTGGCAATAAAACAGGTTTAAATTCGAGTTCAAATTAGCGTCTGAAGATGAAGGAAAGTTGGAATCAGAAGAAACGAAAACCCATATTTATTTTTGATAGTTACCTACAAGATACAGTAACTTGTAACGGGTGTTTTTTTTAGAGGTATAGAACTTTAAATTGGCATTACTATTGAAGATGGCCACCGATTTAACATATGAGAAGTCATTTATTCACAGTTTGGTTTGGCAATTCATCATGAATAGACTCACGCCTGAACAACGCTTGTAAATAGTGCAATTTTGGCCCAAAACGAGATTGCCGTTGTTCCCGATTTTCATAAGCGAATTCTGTTTAGCGATGAAGCGCACTTCTGGTTGAATGGCTACGTCAACAAACGAAACTGCCGCATTTGGAGTGAAGATAATCCTCAAGCGTATGTCAAAACACCGTTACATCCAGAAAACTGACTGTTTGGTGCACTTTATGGGCTGGTGGAATTATTGGTCCGTACTTCTTCAAAAACGATGACGGCCAGAACGTTACAGTCAATGGTGATCGGTATAGAGCCATGATTACTAACTTTTTCATTCTTGAATTGAACAATCATGATGTCCAGGAGCTGTGGTTTCAACAAGACGGTGCAGCATGTCACACAGCTCGTGCCACAATCGATTTATTGAAAGACACGTTTGGTGACCGCCTAATTTCACGCTTTGGACCTGTGAATTGGCCTCCAAGATCTTGTGATTTAACACCGCTAGACTACTTTCTGTGGGGCTATGTAAAATCATTGGTCTATGCGGATAAGCCACAAACACTTGACCATTTGGAAGACAATATTCGCCGTGTTATTGCCGATATACGGCCACAAATGTTGGAAAAATTCATCGAAAATTGGACGTCAAGATTGGACTACATCCTAGCGTGCCGTGGTGGTCATATACCAGAAATCATATTTAAAATGTAATGCCACAAGATTATCTTTTGAATAAAAAAAAATTCTTGTCAATCGAATGATCCATCGTTGTTTTATTGCAATTTAATATTCTATACCTCTAAAGAAAAACACTCTTCACATTCAATCAGTAATATTAGCTGCATAATGTTATTAACATTTATATCCGTCTCCACCTTGACAGATAACTAGCTTAGCAGTATTGAATAACACTTTGCATCATTAAAATATCGAAATGTTGATAAGTTACCGTAAGGTAAGACATTCAGTTGTTATCTCATGGAGTAAGTCTGACAATAAAAGCCTTCTTTGTTTGTCGTGCATCTTCTAAAAAGGAAATGCACAAATATAGCTTGGTAAGTTTTGTCGCAACAGTTGAGTTGTATAAATTTCTCGGAGGATGACTAAGATGACAAAGGTTACTGAAATTCGTTACTCCCCACAGGCGGTTCTAAGAAGTTATAGCAACTGTTAATCTAGCAATCGCTTACAAGGCACGTAGACGTACGGAAATACAGAAGATAGGATTTGTGAAATAAATGTGAAGAACGATAATTGATTTTTGAATTTGCATATTTTCATTGAAGAAAATTATTTATTTTTCAAATTCAACGGCTGTTTTTTACCATCTCCAAAAATATGTTTTGAGAACACATGTTTGATTTCAAATATATTCCTCTAATATAAATTCTATAAAATGACGTAACACCATTCACTATTCTGTGGTTTAGTCAGGTCGGTCTTTACTTTCATTTTTCTATTATAAGAATATGTTCATGAGTTTAGATAATATATATGGATTTGTCGGAGATATTGGGTTCGAGTTTCAGCTTTGGAATGGACGTCAATGTATGTCAATGAGTTTACGTATGTCAATGAGTTAAGTCGTTAGAAAATTGACGATATATCTGATTGTGAACGTTCAAAATTTACGAACAAGTACAAAAAAACAAGTGAACAAGCACAGAAGCTATTAAAGTGTTAAGAAATAATTCATTATGTGATATAAAATCATTTCAACAATTTTTATGAGCACAGTGCAATTTTCTTACAAACTTTTAACTCACTTCTGCTAATATGTTATATAGATAAATTATTACTTAGTAGAGTTATTCTAGAAGAACCTGCTTATCGTTTTAAGAAGCCAAGCACAAATAATCAAACACTCTTTTCCTTGAGAGAAAAATAAAGAAATATCTACATTTTCATTTATTTGTGAAGTTTATTTCTATTGGTTCTTAATTTTCAACAAAAATTATAACTGTTTTTCTAATTTTTTTTTAATTCCTGAGTAGAACACTGATTAGTAATAATCAGAGATGGTAGCAGAGACATATAAAAATACACGAGGATGACACGAGGAAAATAATACTGGAAAGTACTCTTGTAGGACCACTTCGAGTTGAGATTCAAAGTCACTAATTTGAAAATTATTTTTTCATTAAATAATGCAAAATAAACACAACACATTCAGTAGTTAAAAGTGTAACTTTCTCAAAATTTCAGCTCTCTAGATGAAAAAGTTGAGGAGTTTCTTTGGGACTAAAAAAACAAATACTTTAATCATCAATATGAATCCAAGTAATGATATATTTTTTATTGTTTGGTATTCTTGGGTGAATAGGACAGGTTTTTAATAAATTATCAATACAGTGGTTATTGTGGTTAGGAAAAAAGTCATTGTGAGTTCCACCTGTGCATGAGATTATGTTGAAATGAATATAATACTGAATACAGGCAAAATACAATTGGGAATAATTAAAATTTTAATACTGTGGAGTAGTTGAAAAACACTTGAAGGTTAACTTCCTCGTTATTCTTCAAAGAAGTTGGTTTATCTGTGGAAAGATTGGAATAGAAATAGAAAGATGAAATGAAGAGAAAGTATTATTATCCCTGAAATTGTATTTTTGTTTATTTTCTACTGAAAGTACTTGAAATTGTCCACTTTTTTTCGTTAATTTCTTCTTGGGGAAATTGATTGAAAGTTTGACTGGAATAAATTAAATTGCGATAAGTAAAGTTGATTGAATGTTCGCTGATCCCTTGATGAAACATTGTTTAATATATTAAATAAAATCACTTGGCTTGGTTTCACAAAACTTATAATGAATACTTGACAATTGTTCGGGGTGTTACCCCATTTAAAAAGTTTAAACATTGAAAAAACAAAATTTAAACGTTCTAATTTTGGATGTGGTAACACTCCGAAACAATTGCCAAGTATTCATTATTAATTTTGTGAAACCAAGCCTAGTGTTTTTTATTTAATATATTTCGATAAGGAAATGAAAAAACACAACGAAAATCATTTTATTATAAAAACAGCCACCGAGAGGAGAATGAACTTGTGTTGAGAAAAAAAAACATAAAAATATACTTAATAAGCGAATTTACAATTTAGGAGATCTACAGAAACGAATATGGAATTAGAGCTCTATAATACACTACTTTAATATCAATTACTTTATTACCAATGCGTTGATATATGCCCTAAGAGAACAAAAAATGCTAAAGAAATTTATATTCAAATAAGTTTTTGACAATCAACCTACTCATCAACCAGTACAGACATTGAATATAAGATAAAATTAAAAATCTTGAACTTTTGATTTATACTTTTATTGACAACATAGCATGACGCGTTTCGTCGTTACAAATCTAGATTAGCATCTAGAGAAGCAGTTTGTAACGACGAAACGCGTCATGCTATGTTGCTCAAAAAAGTATAAATCAAAAGTTCAAGTTTTTTAATTTTATATTATATTCAATTGTAATGGATTTACATCAAGTTAACACTACCTATTCATTACAGTACAGACATGTTCTATATAATATTCTCTTTTAAATCGAAAATGAACTAACACTCAAACACTTGAACTTTTGATTTACACTTTTATTGACATGCATGACGTGTTGTGTCAATAAAAGTGTAAATAAAAAGTTCAAGTTTTTCAATTTTATCTTATATTCAATCATAATGGATTTACATCAAGTAAACGCTAACACTATTCAATACAGTACAGACATGTTCCATATAAGATTCTCTTTCAAATCGAATTCAAACACTCATTAAATCGAAAATTTAATTCAAACTCTTGAACTTTTGATTTACACTTTATTTACAATAATATAGCATGACGCGTTTCGTCGTTACAAACGACTTCTTCAGATTCTAACAGAATACTGAAAATCTGTAATCTACCTAACGCGTCATGCTATGTTGTCAATAAAGTGTGAATCAAAAGTTCAAGTAAACGCCACCACTATCAAAAAAAACTCTTTTAAATAATCTCGTCCAAAGTTGAGGATATTTTTTGAGTTTATCGAAAAAAATATTAGTAGAAATAAACTAAATAAACACTAAAAATATGAAGCTTTCTGTTAAGATCAATACTGCTAAAATATTTTTCATTAGAAAAAAAAACATGTTGAATAAGAGGTATAAGAATATCTGGATTCAAAGAGCTCCATTAAGGTAGTTATATTTGTGAGAAATACTAAGATTTATTTATAGATAGAGAAAAAACGTTACATTTCAAGGAAAACAAAAATTCCAAAATATCTTGATGGATTAATGTGGGTAAAGCCAGGGATCAATCTGAAATCGAATATTATCCAATATTATATATTTAAATGATAAAATAAATAATCAATATTATCGTGTTTTTTTTTATCTCGGATAGGGAACCAGAGGTTTACCCTAATTTGGCCTTGACTAGAGTCATTAGCCAGCGAAATTTCGATTTTATAATCAATATAATTTGTAGTGAAATACCAAAAGGAGTAAGACAGGGCACATTACGCCAAGGGGCTCTTCAAGGCGATTTTACTCTTCATACTCATACAAGAATCAAGCCACGGTAGGAAGGGAGAATATAAAACACTGGGTGAGACAAAGGATGAGAAAACGATTATGATTGTTTGATTCATATTTTCAGACCAATGGATTTTATATGAGTGTAGACAGTTTCATATATTCTCACATTGTTCAAACTCAAGATGAAATTTAAAGAATATGGTTGTTGATATTGTATATGCAAGTTTAATTTGTACAAAAACTCCGAAATTTTGTGTTTGAAGTTACTGCATGCCATTATAAGATGGTCAGCTGAACCATATTCACCGCAGTCGAACGGCGAGGATTATCTTTTTTGCCAAATTTGTGGAGATATATATGCTGGGCCTATGTTATGGCCACTTTTAAGTCGAGAAAATTGTTCTAACGAAATCTCTTCTTTGTCCAATATTTTTGTACCGTTCTTTCATCAAAGGACTTTGATGAATACATTTGTAATAGCTTCCTTCGTTTTTATTCTGATATCTGTTTTTCCATTTGTTTAGAATATCTCTTTTGTATATTCCATAAACTTCAGAAATTATCGTTTTTACCATGTTTGAGCAAATATAAAAGACTCTATTCCGCTTCATGTTACATTAATGAGAAGAAATTATGAGCACCTGAATACAATATTTACCTAACCGACTATGCAAACGAGTTGAAATTGAAGTATTGTATTCGTTTTTCTTGGAATCTTACGTAATATTGTGTAACCAAAGATACAGTATGTATATGTATATGATGCATTTAAAATATTTTAATACCTGTTCTAACTGAAATGTGGACGTGAAAATTTATTTGTTTCGTAATAAATTCGTTAAAAATCGTAAAGTTATTTCGATATAAATTCGTTATTTTTGGCAGAAGTTGCCAATTAATTGATATCAAAAATATGAAATTATGCAGTTCTTAAGACACCTTCTCAATATAATTTTTATAGCCTAGATCTATTTTAGTGAGAGACTAGCCACAAAGAAAAATTGTACAATATAAACCTAATTCAATAAACAAATCTAAAATAAATTAATATACTTATTTGAAACTTTGTTTTTGCAATTTCATTTTTAGATTAACTAATGTTCAGGAAATAAACTTGATAACTGTTTGAAATACATGAGAATTCTCCAAGAAGAATTTATGTTAACTATTTTGATGGCTGTCATTATTTCAACAGTATCTTAATAAGTTTCTGTGTTTCATATTTATGTACGAAGTAGTAAAATATTCATATTCTCACATGAAAATAGACAGATATTAATATTGAATCAACTTGTTGAGTTTGATACAATAAATAAGCGATATCAAGTTTGTCTTATGGTCATTGTACTGGTTACGGTTATGTTTTCGTTATATCGATGTTAGTATAGGGTTCTATTCTTTTTATTTATCGACCATTTCATCGATATTTTGCATCTCGATTTTGCAGATCGAGTGGTAAATTCTTCTCTTTTCATCGATACAAGTCCCAATAGGTTGTTTCAAAGATTTTCAATTGTACGATTAGTAGAATACTTACTTTATATCAAGCTTGTACAGTATATGTTAATTATATTTTTGTTACAGCTTTTATAATTGAAATAAATAGATTAATCGTTAACTTGTGGTAGTTCATTCCAAGTCTTGAATAATGAATAAAACAAGTTTATTATAATAGTAAAACCACTGGAGTTTTTATTGAACATCTAGTTTCTCCTTTTATTATTTTAAATTCTTAAGTATGGATATATTCGAACAAAGAACTTATATTTCATCAATATTAATTTAACTTCTTTTTCATTAGTCATAAATAATAAGTTAAGTTTTTCAGGTTGGCGGCACTGGTTGGTAATGGCATCCAAACGTCATCTGTCAAAGGGAAAAGTTTTCAGTATACTCTGCCATTTTTTCATGGAAATATTTACAAACGAGCGATAATTGCAAATTGTTGAAATTTACTATCAAAATTCGTGCTTTGTGAAAAATGTGTATCGTTTGTTACGACCATATTATAGTTGTCATAATCGACCTGGTAAATCAACAATTCGTGCTGTTATCACTAAATTTCGCACCAAGTTTATTTTGTTGGGTATTAAACCACTGCCTCGCATGCGTACAGTGCGTACTGAAGAGAATATTGCAGCCGTAGCGTACAGTGTTAATGAGGATCGTGAAATGTCAATTCGTCGCCGTTCTCAGCAATTGGGCATGTGTTACTCAACCACAAGGAAAATTTTACGTGTTGATTTGGGTTTGAAAGCACATAAAATTCAACTTCTGCAAGAATTGAAGATTCTCAACTTTTCTTTGCCCCTTTGCCACAGTTGGCCGAGTTGAACTTGGTTGACATGTGGTTTCATCAAGACGGTGACACATGCCACACAGCTCGTGAAACAATGGACATGTTGAAGGATGAATTTGGTGAGCAGCTTATCTCTCGAAATGGCCCTGTGAATTGGCCGCCAAGATCATGCGATTTGACGCCTCTGGATGATTTCTTGTGGTGTTATGTAAAGTCTTCGTGTATATGGACGAACCGAACACGATTGAAGCCTTACAGGATAACATAACACGCGTAATTGGTGGACAACAGGCCGAAATGCTCGAAAAAGTGACGCAAAATTGGACCTTCCGAATGGACCATTTGATACGGAGCCGCGGACAACACTTACATGAAGTTTTCTTTAAAATGTAAAAGGCAAAGGCCGAGTTATCCATTTCAATAAAAATATTTGAAAAAAATTTGAATATATGATGCAAATTGAGTGTTTTATTCGAGTTAAAAAAAAACTGCGCTTAAAAAATCACCCATTATTTATTCTGATATCGAGGGGTAAATTCTTCTCTTTTCATCTATACAATCAAACACAAGGTTGTTTCAAAGATTTTCAATTGTACTAGTAGTAGATCACCCATTATTTATTCTGATACATGATTTTCTATATAATATGGATCTCCAAGTTCAAGTGAGATGAAATGATTTGAAAACATTCTTTAAATGAGAGTGAAAGTACTTAGAAAAAGTTGTTTGAGATCGACCTGCATTATAGACTTATCGATGATAATCATTCAAGCATGAGAAAGGTGAGAGTTGTGTCTAAATTGAAAACAAAAGTGTATGTATACAACTCAAATAGAGAACGAAAATATTCTTGCAATGCTGGAATTTAACATCAATACCAATTATTGATATACATACATACTTATTACGCAATTTAAATAACAATGTATGGCGAAATATTTGAATGTTCTAATTCTAAATGTTTAATTAATAGTAATAGGAAGGTTTTGATTGAATATGCAAGGATTGTAGCATTGTTTATCGCAAATTGGATGAAAAACTTGCTGCGAAATTCATTAATTATTGGCCTATATTCGAGTAGATAAAATATTTTTATTGTTCAAAGCGGAACAATTGTTTGAACCTTCAGTTTAAGGCCGATTCCTAAAAGCGGAAGAACACGGTGGGAATTGAACCCACAGCACCAATAAGTCGAATGCGTTATAGGGTCACTATACCTTTCGATTTTTAAGCCTCTGTGTATGTAAATTTATGTGTATGTTAGAAATGTATACTAATAAAACGCTGTAAAAATCATATTCTCCATAAAATGTGCGGAGTCATTGGCAACAATAAAAGAATTACAGTTAATTTCTTTGAGAGTAGTTGAAAAAATGAGCAAACCTTCTAAAAATAAAAACAGAAATGAAAAGCAGCATAAAAATAAATGGTTTTGCATAAAATGCACAATTGGCAATTATCAAAAGTCGTTTCTTGTATATAATTTCATATATTGGATATTTTACATTGTTGAAATAATAATAATAATTATAATAATTGAAATATTTATTTTGCAATATGTGTTACAAAATTCATATATACATTTACGTTCAAAATTTATTATTAACAATCATTTTTTCAAAACGAACTTATCTCATTTACTCTTAAATACCTTAAGGTCACTATGGATTTTTATAGAGCTGGGAAATTCATTAAATGCATTGCATCCTTCATAAAATATACTTTTTTCAAGATTATTGTATTGATTTCTTGTATTATAAGCGTGCACATCACTGACATAAGTTACATTTTTCATTAATCTTTATGGGAACAATTTGTTTTTGATTCTAAATATAAATATCGCCGGTCTTCGTGGCTAGTCGGGAGAACATCCGGCTATGGCGCGGTAGCATTCGGGTTCGAGCCCAGGTGAAGGCATGGGTGTATGTGTTTGTCTAGGATTTTTGTAGATTAATGATGAACATTGTTGGTAATGTACATTGATAACAAGCCTATTGGTCGTTCGGAATCGGCGTTAAACTGTAGGTCCACTGAATTTCATAAAATATAATGAATATACATATATATGTACTTTAAAATATTTTTTGTATAACTGAGTTCTAAGCAATTTAACGTGCTCTGGATTGGAGTATATCTATTATATTTCAAAATTATTCGCAAAGCCCTATTCTGCATTTTCTTAGCAGCATTTTTTCAGTTTTTTCTTTGCTCAATCCAACTAGATATTGTTCAACTCTGTTATACGGATTCGGATGTTATTTTGAATATTGTTTCATCCTGTTAATATCCAACTGCTCGAATAATCGAATGTTTCAAGTGCACATAACATGTTTGTTTCTCTACTCTTCTACTCTGTGCCCTCATCACATAAAATTGTATACTGCAGAAAGGCATATCATAGTCAAAAAAATTGTTCTCGGTCGCTTGCGGTATCTATATCAAAACAGAAATATTTAAATTTCTGATTTATTGTCGATTCATTCTATTATGAATCGAATTTACTGCACACCCCTGTGTTGATTCAAAGTTAGTTTGTATAGATTTTGTCTTTATTAAGTCTACAACATTTGTAAAGCAGAATAATTAAAATTAACATAGCAGAATAATTAAATTGACTTAAGTTTCACTGAATATATTTAAAACTCTACATATGTACAATATTACTGAAATATTGTATAATCTTGATAATAGGTTAACCACCCGAAACATATGTAGAGTTTTTGATATATTCAGTGAAACTTAAGTCAAGTGTGTTAATTTTAATTTATTGTTTTTAACATAATGTTTCACCAAGAGATAAGCGAAACCTCCGTGTCATTTATTAACAGAATAATTTATGGAAATAAGCCCGCAAATCAAAAATTTTTAATGAAATTATCCTTACATTATTATGTATTTCTTCAAATAATAATGTAACACCTGACATTGGATATGCTTGTGTGCAATGTTCAAAGAATATTTTGAGAAGTTACGATGTACCATTGCCGATGTACCAACCATTCTCCATTATTAATTAGACTTTCATCTCGGGCTGAGAAAGCCTCTAACAATATTCAATTGTGTTCAAAGTAAGTCATAGTTACAAAGTTTGTATGAGCAATTCTTGGGTATATTTGTGTTGAATTAAAATTCATGTCATATGTAATCATTTTAAAAATAAAGTTTAGCTGTCGAATTACAGGTCTTTCCAAATATGAGTAATCATAAGTGATCATATTATTTGTTTGAGAGATAATGTTAGTCACTTCTATATATTCGAGTTCTAAGTTAGATAAAATTTTATGAAAGTATTCATATTATATGATATGGATAACTGACTTCAATCTATATCCGGCCTTTACAGGTGTGTTTATACCTCGCATTTATTAATGCAAGGCTTATTTTAATGTTTAAAACTTCATTTTCGTTGACGTTTCGTTGTATACCTATCACAACTTTGTCAAAGCTGATTAATAATTGAATTTTATGAATTACTAGATATATCAAAACGTCAAACTTATTTTCTTTAAAAAATCAAATTAAAAAAAAATATTAAATTAAAATTGAAATACTAAAAATGAATATGTGGAAATACAAAAAAACTAATTTATTTTTTGTAAAAAAATAAGTTTGACGTTTTGATATCTATAGTAATTCATAAAATTCAATTATATATTAGTTTTGACAAAGTTGTGATAATAATAATAATAATATTTATTTATTTTAGCAAAAGCAATTACAAAATCATGTATACATTTAGGTTCAAAATATGTTATTTACAATTATATGTTTAAAACGAACTTAGCTAATTTACGCTTGAATAATTTCAGGTCACTAATTGTTTTTATGGAGCTAGGCAATTTAATGATTGCGTTGAATCCTTCATAAAATATACTATTCCTATGTTTGGAAAGCTTACAAACTTGCATGTAAAAATTGTCAGCATTTCTTGTATTATAACTGTGCACATCACTGACATATGTTTCATTTTTTATCATTCTATATGGGAACAATTTGTGTTTAACTTTAAATATAAATATATATGTAGCAAAAAGTATTTTCTGTTTGACTGACATTAGTTCTTAACAGTTAATCAAGCTTTGGATTGGAGTATACCTATTATATTTCAAAATTATTCGCATAGCTCTTTTCTGTAACTTTTGTAACTGGTTTTTCTTTACTCAATTCCAATAACTGAGTGGAACAATATTCGAAGTGTGGCATAATTATTGACTTAAAGAGCAATAACTTCATATATGTCGTCAGATTTTTTCCAATTCTTTTGAGAAAGTGGATTTTCTTTGAGATTTTAGACGATATGAAGTCAACATGATCATTGAAACCCAATTTCTCATCTAATATAACGCCTAAATCTTTTTTAAAATCTTTTTTAAATAACGCCTAAATCTTTTTTCTGAAAGGTAAAAACAAGTTTTACCTTTCAATGTTCTGGTTTTCAATCGTAATACTTAAATTTTCGTTACTAATTTTTTTTAGAATTCTACTTGTACCAAAAACTATAAATTTAGATTTTGTTACATTCAGCGATAAACTGTTATCGCTTAGCCATTTATTTATTGCTGCCAATTCTCTATTGATCCATTCTGTCATAGTCTGGATATTTTTAACACTAACATAAATCATTGTATCATCTGCGAACAATCGTATAGACCATTTTTTTTACAAACAAAACAATATCATTAATGTATAAGGAGAATAGCAGTGGACCTAAGAGGTGCGCCGAAATCAACTCCAATACTGTCCGAAAGGACACCATTGAACTTAACTTTTTGAGATCGCGAATGTAAATAAGAACTGAACCATTTGTTAATTAAACATTCAAAACCAAATTTATTTAGCTTTTTCATCAGCAATGATCTACATAAAGTTTCGAATGCTCTTTTGGAATCCAATAATACTACAATCACAACCTCTCCTTTATCTATACTCATATACCATTCCTCACATATGCTCAACAGTGCTGTCTCACAGGAGGAAACCTGATTTTAAGTCAGAAATAACTGAATGCTTCACGCATAATTGAGAATCTGATTTTTAACAAGTAGTATACAAAGAAACGTCAGCGAAAATAAAGTATAAAATATATATATATATATATTTTAAAAATTGATTTATTGCCTGTTTAAGATAGTTTATTTTGAATGTTTTTAGCAATAACATGCTTCTTTTAATATGAAAAACCTTATTCTCGTTGACGTTTCGTTGTATATCACAACTTTGTCAAAACTGAAAAAGTTTTGTAAACTCCATGTAACGACACTCGATTTAACGACAAACTCCCTAAAGTGTTGACATTACCCGTCTTGGTTGGTTCAGCTTATTTTCAATACAATGATACAGTCCGTATAGCATTACACCCACTCTCAATAAAGACAACATTAAGTAATAAAAAATACCACTTAAGTTGCCGAAATTAGTGAAATCCGTGCAGCTGTGTAGGTTCATTTGTCGCTTTATTATCCTAGCCCGTAATAAACTCGACTTTCGGCAACATGCAAACCAAACTTTCTAAGAAATTCGTTCTTTTGTTCACAAATTGGGATTGCACGTGTAGACTGTTGTTTACCATCACTAATAAGTAGGTGTCATGGACTTAATACGTTATAACATTCTTAGATGCTTACAAACTTTCAAACTGTAAGCATGGCTGGTAAAAGAAAATCGCTTTGTATTGACGAAAAAGTTTTACTAATACGCGCAATAGAAACGGGAGAGAAGATAAGTGATGTTGGCAAACGCTTTGGATTGAGTCGATCTACCGTGTCCACTATATGGAAAAGTAAAGAAAAAATTCTCCAAGCAGAGAAGGAAGGAAAATCTTCTAAAAAATTGAAGAAGCTTAAATACGAAGATTTGGATCAAGCTATACTATCATGGTTTTACCGACAGCGCCAGAATAATATGCCTATCTCGGGGCCGATCGTGAAAGCTAAGGCAGAGAATTTTGCTGAAGAACTCGGTGTAAATTCTTTCAAAGCATCAGAAGGATGGCTCGGAAAATTCAAGCAACGTCATAATATCAACTATGGTAAAATAAGTGGAGGAGCGCGATGTGTTGATATAAATGTAACTCATGAATGGATAAATACAGTGTGGCTAAAATTGTCAGAGAAATACGCCCCAAGTGACATTTTCAATGCTGATGAAGCAGGAATTTTCTATAAGTTGACTCCAGATAAAACTCTGAAATTTAGAGGGGAAAAGTGTGTGGCAGGAAACCTCTCCAAGGAACGTATTACGGTGCTTGTGGTTGCTAATATGGATGGTACAGAAAAGAAAAAGCTATTAGTCATAGGTAAATCGAAAAATCCCCGATGTTTTAAGAACATTAAAAATTTACCAGTTACTTATAAAGCTAATAAATCAGCTTGGATGACCAGTCAACTTTTTGAAGAAGAAGTGCGAAAGTGGGATTCAGAATTAAAAGGACGAAAAATTTTACTTCTTGTTGACAACTGCCCTGCCCACCAGTTTATATCAAACCTTAAAAACATAGAAATGGCATTTATTCCTCCAAAAACCACTACTGCATCACAACCAATAGCTCAGAGTGTCATTAAAAGCCTCAAGGGTCACTATCGAAAGAAATTATTGATGGAACTAGTCGAATCTGAGGGTAAAACTTCTGTTGATATGCTGCAATGCATCAATTTTTTATCGAAAGCCTGGGAAGATGTGACACCGACAACTATACAGCACTCTTTTCGACATATGGACTATGTACCAATACCAGTAATGAGGTGAATACGGAACCTGAGTCTGTCAGCGACGATGACCTTCCATTTACTGAGTGGATGCGACAATTTAACAAGGCAGGAAATTTAACGGAAAATCTTCAAACCTACATCGAAGTAGACGACTACCTACTTACAACGGCTTCACTCACAGACAGAGAAATTTTAGATTCAGTGAGAAAAACTGAGGATCAGGAACAAGAAGAACGAAGATGATGAAACTGATGAATCGGAGTTTCCGCCAAGTATTAAAGAAGCTCTAGAAGCGGCTAAATCATTGGGAAAAGTACTTCCTTTATCACCAAGATGCCTCAATATCGCAAGATGTGAATAGAATAATTGAAAAAATACAGGAAAATTACTGGAACAGTAAAAGATGTCAGACAAACATAACAGAATATACGCAATAACGTTCAAATAAGATTATTTTTTTATGTACATAACTACTTGAAATAAAATTTTTTTTTTCATAATTTTGATTTTTCTTTTCTCCATTTAACGACAACTCTCTATAACGCCATAAAATGTACAGTCCCTTCAGTGTCGTTAGATAGAGTTTACACTGTATATAAATTTTATTCTGTTAACTAAAATCTATCGATGATCTACGAATTAATTTCAGGAGAACTTCAATTTTATAAGTACTTTATTTCATGACTATTAATCACCTTCAAGTGTCTCTGAGGGAGAGAATATTTCGTATTAAAACACAGGTAAGCATCCTGTGATTCATCGCATAGCTTTATGTTCCTATTAATCCGAGACTTTCCCTGTGCTTGTGAGAAGAAACAATTCGCTATGATCAGTCCTTTAGCGTATTGGGTCCCAGTTCACTCCAAATGATTTCTTTTCGCAAAACATAAAAAAAGATTATTTTGAACGAATTCTATAATAATAAATAAAAAATAATTAAAACAAAAAATTATAAAAATTATCACTAATTCACATTGCTGCTGAGTGTATGTCCTGAAAGGATAAGCACACTACGAGACCCCATTAGAGGGGAAGTCCCATCTAATTAGAAAAAACTCAGGTGTCAAAACAAAATGTATAGGAGAAGTCTTATTGTATCGGCAAAAATAAGAAAACAAGGAATATTACCGTCTTTAAGGAATGATTTTCATTGAATGGTAGTAAATGACAGAAACAAATTAATTATTAAAGATTTCACTATATAATATTATATATATATATATATATATATATATATATATATATATATATATATATATATATATATATATATATATATATATATATATATATATATATATATATATATATATATATATATATATATATATATATATATATATATATATATATATATATATATATATAAATCGGGATTATAAATAGGTTGAATGCATTAAGTGTTTTATTCGTTTGATATCATATTATTAGTATGTATGACTGTTTGTTGATTGTGAAATTTCAAGAAATGCTTTATATGCGTCAAAGTTTGGAAAGTACAATCAATGACGAAAAATTTAAAACAACCAAATTCAATACCACATAATGAATTAATAAATTCATCAAATGACGCTACTCAAAATAACATACCACATTCAATATATGATATATTTTTTAATTTTTATATATGTTGGGCAATGTAGGTTCTTCTATTCTATTGTCTAATTATAATTATAAATATAAGTGTAATTATATTGTCGAATTCCATTGCCTATAGATTTAATTCCAAATTCTAAAACAAACTATGAATAAATGTAAAATTGAAATGGTGAAATTAAACGAATCAAACTGAAATGTATTAATGATTAATTAATGCCCTGAGTGCTGAAACCAAAATATAAATGAAAATTACACAAAATAAAATAAAATGAGTTAAATTGAAACAAAATGAACTGTGTTTTCCACTTTTTACGAATGTGTAACATTTCAAAAATTTCTCTACATTTTTTTTTAAAAATTTTTATTTCACAGTAAATGAAAGAACAGACATAAAACATCTGAACTCTATTTACAATGATTTGATAAACCTTACAAATAACCTTACAAATTCATAAAATGAATACACAACAATCACCAAACATCATATCTCAAATCCCATTCTTTCCAGATCTACCATCAATTTCACACACATAAACCAATTAATATACATATTCTGGATAAGTATAAAAGTCATATATATATTATATATATATATATATATATATATATATATATATATATATATATATATATATATATATATATATATATATATATATACATATATATATATATATATATATATATATATATATATATATATATATATATATATATATATATTTTGAAAGTTTTTAGCAATAACAGGCTTTTTTTGATATGAAAAACTTTATTTTTGTTGACGTTTCGTTGTTATATTACAACTTTGTCAAAACTAATACATTAGTTTCGACAAAGTTGTAATATAACAACGAAACGTCAACAAAAATAAAGTTTTTCATATCAAAAAAAAAGCCTGTTATTGCTAAAAACTTTCAAAATAAAATATCTTAAACAGGCAATAAATCAATTTTAAGAAATATATATATATATATATATATATATATATATATATATATATATATATATATATATATATATATATATATATATATATAAATCACACTAATAAGAATCACCTGTCTTACCACGAGTTTTTCAGAGGTTTCCTCATGGTGACGAAGACTAAAACTTCCGACACGAATGTTAAGCCAGAAATATTCCTATAAAATTAAAAATTAACACACTTGACAAGTTTCACTGCATATATTAAAAACTCTACATATGTTTCGGGTGGTTAACCCAATTATCAAGAGTATACAATATTACTTTAATTAATTAATTACATAATTTAATATTACTTTAATTGATTAATGAGCAATATTGTATACTTTTGATTATGGGTTAACCACCCGAAACATATGTAGGGTTTTTAATATATTCAGTGAAACTTGTCAAGAATGTTAATTTTTAATTTTATAGTTTTTAACATAATGTTTCATCAAGAGATATGCGAAATCTTAGTGTCATTTATCAGGAATATTTATATATTCCTGATACTAAAAATGAATATGTGAAAATACGAAAAAACCAATTTGATTTTTTTAAAAAAATAAGTTTGACGTTTTGATATCTATAATAATTCATAAAATTCATTTATTTATTATTCATTAGTTTTGACAAAGTTGTGATAAATAACGAAAATAAAGTTTTTGACATTAAAACGAGTCTGTTATTGCTAAAAACATTGAAAATATCTTAAACAGGCAATAAATCAATTTCTAATATATATATATATACTTATTATATATTGGATAATTCTTCTAGCTGTGAAATATTTGCTTTTACATTTTACATTTTCTCCATATTTTATCAGTCTCAGGACCTTGTTTTGAAGCTTGGAAAACATATAGAATTACAAATTATTTTATTAATGCTGAATATGTAACGCCAATTATAACGATAGGTTTGGACAATGCAAAATTGCTTTTATATTTTTGTTATCAATAAAAACAAGTAAACTAATTTTATTATCATTATCAAGTAAGAACTTGTTTTCTACAATTGCAGGACGCTTTCAACAAAGGAATCGTCTCGAAAGTTCGAATACCAACCAGATGTTGAACTTCGCTAAATGTCTATCGCAACGTCTGAGACGGGTTTGACTTTTGAAAGTTATCGAGTATGCAGTTCTGGTCGTCATCGCGGCCAGGTAAAGCGACCACTTACCAGGACAAGACGATTCAAGGTGTACAGTTCATTTCTCGGAACGTCTCTTCTTGCAAAGAATACGAGTTATTCAATCATGTCGGCAACCCGCGTTACGTACAAAATGTTGGAAGTATTTAACTATTCAGCAACAGAAGTTACGAAGCAGGTTTGGGTCCCTTTCTCACTCCAGTGGCAGTGCATTTTTATTCTTGCTAGGCACGAAACTTCATACTATAATTGCTTCAAATTAATTTGAAATTGATGGGAAAGAATCCCATCTATTTTCCAAAAAAATACATCCTATAAACACTTGTTGAAAGAGTTCAATTGTATTGATAAATAACGTCCATTTTTATGAATTTGACCTGCTTGTCCTAACTTCAAAGTGTCACAAAAGAGTACAAACTGACTGTCGAATAAGGCGAAAATATATCATGCATTATTGTTGCTAATATATAGTATAATTCATGCTATGGTCGAACAATTTAATCACTGAATAACTAACTCATTGGAGAAAAGTATAATACAACTAATTTAAAAAGACCCAATAAAACTTTTTGTGCTATACTCATTAAAATCACAAGGATAAATTTTAAATCTTAAATTCTATGATTTTCCTCAACATCCGCGATATCGTAGCAGAAAAATCTTTCTTGTTAATATCACTGCAAAATTATAATAGGTACAACTAATCCATAAAGAACCAATTAAACTTTTTTGCTATACTCATTAAAATCACACGGCTAAATTTTAAATCTTAAATTCTATTATTTTTCCTCAACATCCGCGATATCGTATCAGAAAAACCTTTCTTGTTAATATCACTGCAAAATTATAATAGGTACAACTAATTTATAAAGAACCAATTAAACTTTTTGTGCTATACTCATAAAAATCGCAAGGCTAAATTTTAAATCTTAAATTCTATTATTTTTCCTCAACATCCGCGATATCGTAGCAGAAAAATCTTTTTTGTTAATATCACTGCAAAATTGAAATAGGTACAACTAATTTATAAAGAACCAATTAAACTTTTTGTGCTATACTCATTAAAATCACACGGCTAAATTTTAAATATTAAATTCTATTATTTTTCCTCAACATCCGCGATATCGTATCGGAAAAACCTTTCTTGTTAATATCACTGCAAAATTATAAAAGGTACAACTAATTTATAGAGAACCAATTAAACTTTTTGTGCTATACTCATTAAAATCAGACGGCTAAATTTTAAATCTTAAATTCTATGATTTTTCCTCAACATCCGCGATATCATAGCGGAGAAATCTTTCTTGTTAATATCACTGCAATTTTATAATAGGTACAACTAATTTATAAAGAACCAATTAAACTTTTGTGCTATACTCATAAAAATCAAAGGCTTAAATTTTAAATCTTAAATTCTATTATTTTTCCTCAACATCCGTGATATCGTAGCAGAAAAATCTTTCTTGTTGATATCACTGCAAAATTGAAATAGGTACAACTAATTTATAAAGAACCAATTAAACTTTTTGTGCTATACTCATTAAAATCACACGGCTAAATTTTAAATATTAAATTCTATGATTTTTCCTTAACATCTGTGATGTCGTAGCAAAAAATTTTTCTTTCAGTGATATTTTACTGCATTAATTTTATGAAAAATTGGTAGTATTGGCAGATCCAATTCCAATAGATTCCGTTAAGGAATACTTGTCCTTTGTTGAATTCACAAAAGTGTAAGTAAATTGTAATGTGCAAACATATATGCAAAAAAGATTTCTGTTTTCAACATAGAATTATGGGAATTCCAATATTATTCTATACAATCTCAATAAGGGTCAATTATTTCAACAGTGTGCAATCTGATTTACAAGTCCTAAATTTAATGCTATATTAAACTATTCCCTCCAAATTATCTTTCTCCACAAGCTGAATTATGAGGACGCTGCTCAAAAAGGCGCAATTATATTTGCTCACTTGGGTTCTTCGTGGATCTTCTGCTTTCTTTATGAATGGTAAGAAAATTGCTCATCCGAAAGCTCTCATATTTAAATTGTTCTTCATTAAAAAATATGTTTTGTTATATTTATCTTAATCTGTGCCAATAGGAAAAACTGTTCCCAAACTCAAGATTTTAATATATAACTGTAATAAATTCATACTCTCTATGCACTCTGCTTCGGCCTCTTGACTTGAAGAAAAACACCTATCAAATTCTCACAATTTCTTTGTTATTTGTTATAACAGTAAACTTCTTGAAATTTTAAATAAATGTTCACCCAATAACACGTACACTTTGAATGATTTAAACTATTTGGTGCAAATATCTAACAGGAAAATGGCAGATTACTAGATGGCAGATCTACACAAACTGTGCGTCATGACTCAAAAGCAAGTGCTTTCATCTCATTGGTAGGAAATCAAGAACGTGAATTACTATGGCATCTTTACATTTTTATTTTTTCATTTTATATATATTTTGGTTTTTAGTTTTAACAGAATTATGAAATTAATTTGGATTTTTTCAATAACTTTTGACTAGGCTAGAATTACCATGTGTACTTTTTAACCAGATACGTGATCGTCTCAAATAAATGCAAACTCTCATTGAGGTTACAGTAATAAATAATAAGTTTTGGAAAACTGAATACATCAAAGGAAATATATGTGAACTTAGTCTTTGTTACAGACTTTCTGTAACCTTTGGAAACTCCATCATATCTTGAAATATCTCATCAAACATAGATATTGGTTCTTACAGAGAGTATTATTTCTGAACTATGCAGTCTGAAGATACTTGGGTGTGTTAAATAAAACTGACTCGTTTGTGAAACAGAAGATTTGAATTGAAAATATAACCATTGTTAGTATTATGTTGTTGAGATTGATATGTCAACAATGATTAAACTTTCTGCGTCAATATTCTGCTCTAGAGATATCCTATCACTATATTGAAGTGTGATTTAATAAATAAATTTCGTATAGGAGGTTGATATCAACTGCCAAACAAATACCAATGTTATCATCTGAAAGCCAAAGGAAATTTTATGGTTATCAGATAGTATTTGTTGAATACACCAAATTCGTAGTGAATTTGAATTTTTTCCATAATGTATGTGAAGTTTGTTTAAAATACAGTAATTTATTTTTGTTTTTGATGAGAGTTATTAACTATATGACAATTTGAATTAGAAAATTATGAGATAATTTTCAATTTATATTCAATAACAAGTTATCTAATTTAAACAAATCCATTATCAAAGTGTCGTGCAATAAACCTGGTTACAGGTGACAAAATGAGTAGATTTGGAGACTTATAATGATATATAAAAAAGCAATCTTGTGCGAAAATATATTACATTTAATCTTGGTTAAAACAAATATTTCTCGTTACTCATGTATTTTTATATTATTTTTAATTAATCAGAAATCTTTTTTTTGTGTTTACTTCAGATTTTGTTAGGATAGGAAATTTATCGCTGATAATTGACAAGTTATTTTCTTTTTTAGGTTAAACTTTGTTTCCTGAACGAAAAAATAGAGATCATTCATAATAATATAATATTTATATAAATTATAATTATATAAAATAATATATACTATGAATTGAATATTATATTATATTTTTTATATATAATATTTTCTCTCTATTAGGTATAAAATGCTTTCAATTATTTCAGTTTTCATCACTTTTGTTTATGCTAACGAGGTTAAATGAAATTTTGAAATGATGCTCTTCGAAAATTTGTTTTTTCTTTAAATCGGATATTTCATTTAAAAATTGGTTCATTTTAAATATGGTCATTACATATGAATAAGTTGAATATTCCTGTAGATCATTTTGGTGACTTTATGAGCTGAAATGTCTTTCGTGCTGTTTATATAATATACTTTTCAGAGCTATAGTGGTTCAAATAATGAATTGGAAATAATTTGAGCAAGTTTTGTTTGAATAAGATATAATAATAGATATTGGAAATATTTCGGAAAAGTTCTACTATATACCGTTGTTAAATAGCGATTTCAAATTTTTGTTTTTGATTCTGTAACTAAAATATTATGAGTTTTGATAGTTTGTTAATTTTCGGAGTTTACTTTTAGTGGCTCATTTGGTGTGATTATGTCTTGGTTAGAAAGATTTCCAGAACTATGTTCATACGACCTTTTTGTTATATTTCACCTCAAATGAAGTCTGGAATCCGAAAATAATATATTTCTGGACATAAATAAAAATATATCAGAGATTTTCTGTGTGAGAACAATGCAAACTGATATGTGCATATTCAAATAATAATTGAATTTAATGAATTTATTGTAATTTTATTTTTGGGCGACTTTTTCTTCGCATTCAGTTTGAATTTTACACGTTATTTAGAGTACACAAAAAATCAACAACAAAAACTTATTGTTCAATGGAATAAGACAGATGTTAATCATAAAATAAAATCTGCATATACAAATTTAATTGCATTTTTTGATATGGATAGCTATTTTTGTGATTCCTAGCAACAACAGGCTTTGAAATTTGAATAATATATACATGTGGAATTCACTTTTCTTTCTAGATTGTGGTTTTTTCTGAAATTGAAAAGCAAATAATGATATTCCTTATATTTCAGCTGGAAATAACTGAGCATAAATGAAAATAGCTATGAAAATAAATATATGTCATCTATTTAATTCGAATAAGGTCAAATAGTATGCGAATCCATTTGATCTGTCTCAATTTTCTCTGAAAACAGGTACATGTCGCGAGTTGAGTACCAATTTCACCGCCTCAACTCTGCGCCACTGCATAAATAGTAGTAGGGATGCCCCTTTCAACCTATTCGCTATTCCTCTCTTTTGTGTCCCCTGTTCAGTCAGTTAGGTAGATTGGTTCAGAAGAACGTGACTTAGAGTGCCAACGCAGCTAAGCGAGTACAACAAAGTGATGAGTTCCTTTATTTAGTGTTAAATTTATGTGTATTTTGAAACAATAAACAATCGCGACCGTATTTCGAGTGAACTGAGCAAACATGTTTGACGTTTTCGGCTCCGTAAAGGGGTTGTTGAAAATCGATGCCGTCTGCATCGACAACAATGTGTTTCGGCTGCATTACAAAGCGACCGTTATTGTTCTAGTTGCATTTTCATTACTTGTGACAAGTAGGCAGTACATTGGAGACCCCATCGACTGTATCGTCGATGAAATTCCTCCAGATGTAATGGACACTTTCTGCTGGATTTCCGCAACGTACACGGTTCCCAACCGACTAACTGGTCGCGTAGGGGTTGATATCGTCCAGCCCGGCGTTGCAAGCCATGTAGACGGCAAAGACGAGGTTAAATACCACAAATATTACCAGTGGGTGTGCTTCGCGCTGTTCTTCCAAGCGATGCTCTTCTATGTTCCCAGGTATCTATGGAAGACGTGGGAAGGGGGCAGAATCAAGATGCTGGTCCTTGACCTCAACTGTCCCATTGTGAACGAAGAATGCAAGCAGGATCGCAAAAGTCTACTGGTCGATTACTTCACTACCAATCTCCACATGCAGAACTTTTACGCTTTCCGGTTTTTCATATGCGAGGTTCTCAACTTCATCAACGTCGTCGGACAGATCTTCTTCATGGATTACTTCTTGGACGGCGAATTCAGTACATACGGCAGTGACGTGTTCACTTTTACAGAGTTGGAACCTGAACAAAGAGAGGATCCGATGGCTAGAGTGTTTCCAAAAGTGACCAAATGCACTTTCCACAAGTACGGTCCCTCAGGAACGGTGCAGAGATTCGATGGGCTCTGCGTACTACCCGTGAATATTGTAAATGAAAAAATCTACGTTTTTCTATGGTTTTGGTTTGTAATTCTTAGCATCTTATCTGGTATTTCTTTGATTTACCGTCTCTTTGTTATCGTTGGTCCTAAACTGCGATTGTATTTATTAAGGGCTAGATGTCGTATTGCACCCCAGAAACAAATTGAAGTTATTGCTAATAAGTGTGAGATCGGTGATTGGTTTATATTGTATCAATTAGGTAAAAATATCGATCCACTTATTTTCAAAGAAGTGATTGCAGATATTTATAAAAAGATGGAAGGTAAAGAATCAAGTACAATGACTGCATGAGGTGTATTGTGTTAGGGGTCGTAGAATTGGTACAAATAACAATCTTCCACGAAAGAAACTCATTGAAACAATTACGTAATGTCACTTACGTCAATTTGTTTTGTCAGTTTCTTTCTAATTCCAAAATTAGGTTTTATCTGCACATTTTAAATTTTTAAACTCATAAATTTATTTCTGTTTCAAGTATAAAATGGGAACGTGTCCCAAATAAATATGAATATATTATAACTTGTATCTTATCATTAGATAATGTCAAAGAAAAGACTTTTTCATATACATTTTATCTAGTGATAATGAATTATCTTAAAGCATTCAGATTCAGTAATTTGGAAAAAACTTTTTCATGAATTGTCAACATTTTGAAATAATTTTCAAACTAGAATTGTGAAATGATGACAAAACTAAAAAGTTAGATTTGATTCTGTATCAGTAATTATTTCATTTCTTAGTTTCAACACTGATAATTCCATTTTATCATTGAAAGTGAAGTTATAAATCTAAAGTACCAATTTTTATCTCATTTTTAATCTTCTTTCTCTTATCGAGTCAAACCAATAATAACGACCCATTTAGAAATACATCTAAGTTAAAAACTGCCTCGAAACAATTATAAAGTGCCACGTCCTAAAACACAAATATATCTTCCTAGTTAATTATTAATAACAAACTTTTATTATTTTTGAACCACATTCCACAGCACAAGTTAAGGGACCAACAAAAATTCTATTTATCACTGTGATTGCTGAAAAGAAAAAGACTGTATTTATATTCCGTGGTTTGATTGAATTTTCACAGCGTGTGATGAATTTTTTTATTCGAAATATTGAAGATTTTTAGCGATGGTTTATTATGTAAATAATAGTAGTTTTAGTGATCTTTTATTAGATATATTATACGTATAATATAAACTTTGTTACTTCGGAACTGAGATGTATCTAGAGAAATCATAGAGACTAATTGATGGCAATTTTTCATTTTTGTTTTTCTCTATTTATTTCCTACTAATTATGCGTCTTATCTACAAATTGAACTCATTAAATATCTTCTATGTATACTCTGTAGTATCAGCAATATTTAATTTGAATATTATGGGGGAAGTTGTAGTTCTCTTTAGGCAACTTTCACTGGTATTATTACTCTTTATGCACTTTTTAAGTAAATTAGCCATTGATTTTATTATGAATTATTGTAAGGATTTAACGTTACGAATACCCATCATCATATCATCAAAAAGTTGCTTATTTATAGAGTTTGGAATGATAGAACAACTAGCAATTTGAGCGGGTAATATTCACTCAGATACTCCTATACTATTTTAATATTTCAATGTTTATAACGATACATATCACGCGAAAATGCATTATGGAACATTGATAATTTTGTAGATATATGAATCAATGGTATGCAGTATTCAATTCATATTTTATGCGAAAATATAATTATACTTTTTACTATGTTAATAAACGATGAATGAAGAAGTTGAAATGATCAAAAATTGCAAAAATATTTAATTGCCGAACGTTATTTACAAGGTTGACACTAATTCTGAAATAATGGATTGCTTTTATCTTTTTCAAACCACTAAATACGAACAATTATGGTTTTATGAAACGTAATTGAAGACTAAATAACAATTGATTCAATTTGCTTTTTATTCGTATGATGTATGTACCAATGTACTCATTTCTGTTAACAGATAAGTCTAAATAGAACAAAAGATAAGAATCAACATAATTAGAGTTTCTCATTGACAAGGTTAATTATAATTATCTATATGCCCTTGTTTAAATAATACATTTGAATGAATTTGTTCGTGGTACTAAATAGATCAATAGAACATAAAGATTTATTGTATAATCCTTTCTTCTTGAAATTGAATGATTCAATATAATTTTCCACTTGATAAATGTGAAATTATCAAGTCTAAGCTATGTTCTTTTACTTTTAACATTATATGATATAACTGAAATATCTGTTTGAAAATCACCCGATATCAGTTTTAAAGTTTTGTGATTTTAGTATTAGTTTTCAATATTTTATTCCAATTTAGATTTAAGATAAATTTGGATGCTGCTGTGTTCTCTTTTTTTATTATTTTTACAGTGTAATTCAAGTGCCTTTTGTCATGAAAGTTATACTAAGTTTTTCTAATTAAAAATAGGTTATTTTAATAATCGTAATTGTCATGTGTTTTATTCTAGTGTTCAAATTGTTTTTTGTTGCAAACTTCCTTTTTCGAGTACTGTCCATTGTTATTCTTGATATAACCACACAGAATTTGTATTGAATATAAACTTAAATTCAAACACTTGAACTTGTGATTTACACTTTATTGACAACATAGCATGACGAGTTTCGTCGTTACAAATGACTTCTTCAGATGCTTACAGAATAATAATAATATAATAACAGGATAATATAACTTACAGAATAATAATAATAAGTCGTTTATAACGACGAAACGCGTCATGCTATGTAGTCAATAAAGCGTAAATCATAAGTTCAAGTGTTTGAATTTAAGTTTATATTCAATTATAATGGTTGTACATCAAGTAAACGCCAACACTATTAAATATGAATTTGTATTATTGGAATATTTCTCATCTTCTAAATTTTCTCATCAAAAAACTCATCTCAAGGAGGGAAAATTGAGGTAAAATGCGTGAAGTTCTTGGTACAGGCCACATGAATAATTACTAAATGCTATAAAAAAGCTTGTGCATCTTTAAGGTTGTAATGAATGAATTTAATATGGCAACAGCGCATTCATTTATGGTGTTGTGTTTTTTCATGGTCATTGAACATAAACGAGGTTATTCTAATTTGGATAATGGAACATATGACTGAGACATTCATCAGTTATGAGAACTTATTTGAATTCTTGGAATAAAGAGCGTACTAATCTGCTTTGGATAACAAAATGCGTTTATTTGTATTCATCAGTGATTAATTAGAATATCGGGTTTCTTTCTCTCATTTGTGATAAGATATTAACATTATGCAAGGTGCAATTACAGAATAACAATAAACATTTACGTATATGCACGTGTGATTCAACTGCTGTTTCATCTGTTCTTGTGCATTAACTATTACATTACCTATGAAAAGTTATGCAATTATATTCATATCATTATTACATGGTTATATGGTAGAAATATTATTTTTTTTGTCTGATTTATATTCGATGTCAATATAAATAACTATTTAATAACGATGTCAATACTTTTTGCAATTATTATTTATCAACAACCACCATTTTCAATCACCAAATTTAATTTTGACAATGAAATTGTTATTTTAACAATCTTCACTAAGTCTATTATAAGTGAATTATACATAATGATGTGCATTTTGTTAATTTGTATGGTACATTTTTAATTGAGATTTGGTTTGGATTGAGATTCACTTTTTAAATATATACCTTGCAGAGACATATGTTTTGAATTGTATTAGTTGACACTGTTCTATTTTTACAGAAATCAGTTATATTCTCATTTTTCACCTTTGAATAAAAAAGAAATTTAAAAACAAACAAATCGCAGTGAATTGTGGAAAACTTGTGTTTTTACCGCTGTAAATAATACGAAACATTTGTGTATAAATTTTATATTTACATATATATATATATATATATATATATATATATTCCATATCAGCCAAAGTTTTGAAAGGAATTAGTGGAATTATTGGCGAGCACTTTGCATATCTTATAAATGTTTCCATCACTACTGCAAAGTTCCCCAATATCCTTAAGCAATCCATAGTAATTCCAGTATTTAAGAATGGAACCGTGAGTGAAATTACTAATTATCGCCCAATATCCATTTTGAGCGTGTTTTCCAAGGTAATAGAGAAAATTGTTTTCGCCAGAATGATGAGTTATCTCAATAGATTCAAAATAATTGACTCCGCGCAACATGGATTCAGAAGCGGCCACTCAACTCAGTCAGCTGCGGTTGAGTTTTTGAATCCGTCTACGAGTGTTTGGATAAACACTTGTTTGTGGCAGGGGTTATTTTTTGATTTATCTTCCGCATTTGATTCACTATCCTTTGAATTTTTACTTGATAAATGCTACAATTTAGGTTTCAGAGGTGTGTTTCTGAATTGGTTACGTAGTTATCTTGAAGAAAGAACAATGGTAGTGAAAATAGGTGAGAGTTATTCTCAGAGACATGATATTGCTCTTGGGGTGCCTCAAGGCTCTGTACTCGGACCTCTTTTATTCATATTGTTCATAAACGATCTGCCTGCGAAGTTGTCCCGGTTTTGGTGACACTATTTGCCGATGATTCATCGGTGGTTGTTTCTGGCAGGACTCCTGAAGAACTTCTGGAGGCATGTGAATGCATTGTGAGGGAGTTTGTAAGTTGGTGTCAAATGAACAATCTGATGGTGAACGTTGACAAAACTGTATGTGTTCAGTTTTGTCTGAAGGGCAATGGAATTAGTACCTTGGATGTTAGATATGGGGACAACACTATATCATCATCCCAATCAACGAAGTTTCTTGGAATATATGTAGACAGAAATTTGAGATGGACAACACACATTGAGGTCTTATGTAAAAATTGAGTAACTCATTTTTTGCAATCTCTAGAATCAAGAACATCGTTCCTAGAAACTGTGTCATGAATGTGTATTACAGTCTTGTATATAGTCATCTAAATTATAATATTCTGCTGTGGGGTTGCTCTACAGAAATAAATAGGGTGTTTATTACACAGAAGCGAATACTTCGATTAATATTCAATATTCATCAGCGAACATCTTGTAAACCTATCTTCATTAATAATTACATACTCACCTTACCGTGTTTATATATTTATAGATGTTTGTTATATGTTAAAGAAAATGAAGATAGGTTTATTAAATTGAATAGTAATCATGAGTATTCAACAAGAAACAGGGATGTGCTACTTATTCCTATGCATAGAACAGCCAAATTTGAGAACTCTCTCTATTGTCAGAGCATTAAAATTTTCAACCATTTACCATCGAATTTGAAAGTACTGAAAGCCCATTTGTTTAAGAGGAGAGTTAAATCTCTGCTCTTAACAAAGGCGTACTATAGTGTGTCAGAGTACTTCGATGATTCGGATGTAGGCAATAATGTTTGAATCAATTTTTTGTATCATATATTTGTATAATTTTTTAACACTAATGTTCTTCACCATGTGAAATTGTCCCAAATGTTTAATATCTCTGAGGAAATTTTTATTTTCTTTTCTTTTCAATCAAAATTGTATATTACTGTAAATATGAGTTTAACCAAGTTTTTTGTATGAACCAATATTTTTGCTCGAGGGCTGAATGGAAGATCAGACTCCAAACTGAATTCGGTCCTTTTGAGAGCATTTCTCTTAGTTGTAATTATTCATCAATTGAAATGAATGTAATTTTACTATGTAAGGAATGTTTCTCAATAAAATTATATTATTATTATTATTATTATTATATATATATTTAAATGAATTTATTGCCTGTTTAAGATAGTTTATTTCTAATATTTCTAGCAATAACCGTCTATTTTCAATGTTAAAAACTTTATTTTCGTTGACGTTTTGTTCTATATCAAACAAATATATTATTGATTAGTTTTGACAAAAATATGATAAATAAGAAAACGCCAACGAAAATAAAATTTTTAACATTGAAAATAGCCTGTTATTGCTAAAAACATTAAATATATATATATATATATATATATATATATATATATATATATATATATATATATATATATATATATATATATATATATATATATATATATAGTTAGTATTAAAGTAATTATAAAGTTACTTTATAAAGTAACTTTATAGAGTAAAGTTATCTTTATTGTAGAGAAAAGATATTTCTTACAAATGGTAGGAGTTTTTTCTAATCATTCTTCCACTCCTCCAAAAATAAAATGAACATAAATTAGGAAATAATACAAAATAACGATTGGGCCGAAACTTTACATACAAGCTCAATAGAAATAGTACTGTAGACGCCACTCCAAATGTAGACCTAGTAACGCCATCTCTTGGCTAGGCCGGAAACTTTTCACTTCACCCTCGTAGGTAGGAATCATGAGAAGAAAAAAACATTTTGTGTTATTCAATTTTTGACAGTACTTAATAAATTAAATACTTTTTTTTGTATAATAACTTATTTCGAAAGGAGCAATATATAATCAGTTGGATGTCAATAAGTAATTAGTTTACTGTTTCATTATTTTGTAAAGAAGAGGATGTAGCCTAATGGTTATTCAAGTCTATTGGCCCTTCTTCATTGCTTGACATTTAGAATGCTCGATATTTAGAATGAAAAGTGTTAGTTTCAATAATCATTGTTACTGAATAATACTGAGAACAATAAAGGTAAATAGTTCTTTATAATTTCTATATTTTCAATCAAAAAAGATTTGGTGAGTGGAAAATAATTTCAAAGTTAATTAACACAGTGTTAATAAGATCTATGTGTTACTAAGTTCTGCATTTTATTTGACGATTTTTGATAATCTTTTTTGGAATATGCAATTTCGATTGATTTTTCTATTTAGTATTTCAAATTTTTAAAAGGGGCACTAACTTCAATTCAAATTGTTTTTTGGATTATACATATTACTGCACTTGAAACATTTGTGTTTTAGACACTAGTTTTGTTATTTTTTATGTTATGACATAAAGTACATGAGTACTGTTATCAAGATTTTCGATATAGTGACCCAGAAAAAGTTTGTCTCTTATAGATACCAACAGCAAGAAGATAACTACCCTATAGTTTGTCTTAAGTTCTGACCTGGAGATAAACATTTATTAAGGAGTAATTATATATTACTAAGATATTTTATTCAGTATATTTGAATAAATTTCCCAGTCACATTTTCAATGGAAAATAAATGAAAAAGTATTAAAAAGAAATTTTCAATGAATTAAGTGAATTTCTTTTTATACTTTTCTTTTAGTTATTCGTTATCCATAAAATATGTGATTTAGTTGAATAATTTTAATGAATTAATTTCAATTAAGATTGTTATAAATTTCAAATTTTTTTCAAACGATCATGTGTATGTAGTTGATGTTGCCTTCCAGAATCTTGGGGAGAAATTGGATGGATATACGAGTAATACCACAATTGATTCAATATGTGTCTGATACCAATTTTATTTCGTAACCTACAATATCAAAATCAGCAGTTTTTTTAATGTATAGGTTATGATTTAACAAACCGTTCTTTCTGATAAATATTTATATATTGCAGCATATTTTCATGTCGAAATTGATCTATTTGTTGTAATGTAATTTCCAGTACTTACTTACGCCTTGACAATCTATTTGTTCCCTTTTATCTAAATTGAATTGATAGACAACACATTGCAATTTCCATTACTTAAGATCGAAAAAAGTTTCTAATCGATCAAGTTTTCCAATAACTCTTACTTAGTTGAGTCATTGATAAATGTAATAAAAAATCACATTCAATGTAAGTTTTCCGAGAACTCACTCTTTTCAAAGTTTCGTTAGAATTTAGATGAAATAAGATAAAATATATATAATATTACTTAGTGAAAGTGCATGTAATTCAATTTGATATGATTAGGGTCGGGTTTCTATCTTTGATATCCACACCGACATTTGTAAATATCTCCTATGGGTTCCTTTGTTTGAAATGAATTCCTTCGTCTTACTTGATGACTTCTGGCAGACCTGGTTCTTCCTCTGTTATAGGTAGACTTGTCATACATCCCGGTTTCGCCGGGACAGTCCCGGATTTACTGTCTCGGTGTCCCGCCGTGTCCAGGTTTAGATTCAGAGCACAGTAGATGCGTGAGTCCACAGTCCGCGGTTTCATGGTGTGCAAAGTTAACTTCGGATTTAGCTGCAATGAATTTTATGAAAAAATTAAAGAGAAGAAGGACTTATTGACAAAGGTTCACTCAAATGAAAAATACGAGTGGTACAACAAGTAGAAAACTCTTTTGTTTTGTTACGGTTTTCATAACACCCTACCCCCCAAAACCGACATCCCTAAACCTAAAGTAAAAAAGACAGAACTGTCCCGGTTGGTCCGTGAAAAAGTATGGCAACCCTAGTTATAGGTATCTTCTTTGGTCTTCTAGAATCCCCTAGAAAACGGTTTCGTTGTTTGTTTAAAACCACTTCCCTGAAGGTTTTGCTGCTATGAGCATTAGTTCTCATCTATACTTATATGAAGCTTTTAATGTTTACTAGCTTTTTATAATAAACAGGAAATTAAATGGCAATCTTTGCGGAGACTTCCTTGTTTTTAATGTCCTGAATTTTTACCATTTCTTCGATTTGTTTCTAAGTTTATATTTACTAGTGTGGTATTTCATTCCCTGTTTTGATTCCTATTACCCTAGGAGCTGTCACAGTGAAACTTTTGTATGTCTTGACTGTTCCTAAAGAACTGAACTGCCACAAAAAAAAAACGTTTTTCTGGAGAGTTTCTACTAATATCAAAAAGGGCTTTTCAAATGAATTTCATCTATTTTATGGATTGTAGGAACTAAACAAATTACCCGCCCATAATTTTGGAATCATACTAATTAAATAAGTCAATAATTGGTTAGAGAGAAGTACCTAGATTAAAACTCGTATCTAAGATTACCAGAAGCCTTGCAGTTTTCAATGATTTTGTTAGGAATTTCTGAATGATTAAAAACTTATTAGGTCAATGCTGTGTCTTTATACTTTGTACAAAAAATACCAAACTCAAACAATTCTTCACCATTATAATTCCTGTTCTATACCAATGTTTCTTATGACTCTATTCATATGAATTTAATTGTTGTAGTAGTTTAGTTGAACTTAAATTGGGAAACACGTTTTTGTATAGTAGGCAGAATAATGAGCTGCATTCGCTTGACTGTCTTCATCGCTTTCTATTTCGTCATTTGTCGTTATATTAAAAAGTAGTGTTTTTTCACAATAGAAATTAACTCTACAACGGAACACTTTTCAGAATTGAATTTTAAACATTAGTTGAAGTAATAAGAATTACTTAGCAATATGTTCTTCTTGAATTTTTTGGTGAAAATATTCAGTATTAAAAGCCTACCTATTATTATTTACTATGGGATGGTATGTTAATTCCCTACTCTTTGTATGGTGAGTACCAGAAAACAAAAATTGTAAAAAAATAATGTTTAATCACAATTATACAATCTAAAATTCGGTTGGTTAAATCAATGTTGAACTTGATCAAAAAATTCTTTTCGTAATTCTGCATTCTCTTTGAATACTCCTAGTGTTGTTGATGTTATGGTACTGCTTTTGATCTTCTGAACACCCCTCATCACCATGCACATGTGACTGCAAATAGAACAAAAAAGCATGTCAAAAAATTGAATACTGCTTTTAGGAAATTAATAGAACGATAAAATTATGTAGTGTTTCACTGATAGATGGCGATAGTCGCTAATGAAGCGAAACTAATATCTTCAAGTAAGTGCTCGATGCTCTTGTTGGTATAAAAATTAACGTTATCATGAAATTGAGTATTTCGATGAGATATATAAAGAAAATTTAAAATATTGATTAGAATCAATCAATAAAATTTCAAGTATTTTGCGGTGCCACCATCTCATACCACAAAGAGTTAGAGCGCAAAGTTAGTACTAGAGAAGTACCTACAGTTACTACACACTACAGCCAGTTCTAGACTTAATTTTAAAGCACTTTCAGTTTAATTTAGGGGTAGTTTATTTTGTGGAAATAAGTATTAGTAACTTAGGTACTCGAATAGTAGTACCTAAGTAGTACCGAATTAGTAATCGAATACTCAACATCAAAATTTTGCGTTAACGGATAATTCTCAACCTATTTGAGTTTGTTACATGAATTCAAGGAAAGTATAGATCAGATAGTTTATTAATTCAGATTGAGGTCACGCGCTATTTTATTTGATTAATACTTAACAACATTACATTTACTAGGCTATATAAATATATAGAAACAATATGCTAAGTGCAATACTAATTTTTATTTTGATTTTTCGCTTAGGTTCTGCTTGTTCTCTCAAATTCATTGAAAAATTATGATGGGAGGTTTGTTTACTTTACGAAATTATATAAAAATATATACTAGGTATACTTACACTCCTTCAATAAATACTGCAACTCCAGCAGGACTTACTGCGTCGAATACTGCTTGGGCAATCTGTTTTGTTAGTCTTTCTTGGACTTGTAACCGCCTGGAGAAGATTTCTACTATTCTGGCTAATTTACTGAGACCCAGGATCTTCCCTTGGGGCATATAAGCGATGGACACTTTACCATAGAATGGAACCATGTGGTGTTCGCACATCGAGAACATTTCTATGTCTCTAACCAGAACCATTTCATCGTGATCTTCTGAGAAGACGGCATCGTTGAGAACCTCTGAATAAACATCACCAATTAGCAAAGTAAACAAATTTGAAAAATATGACAGAAAATATGAAATTGTAGGAGGAAATTGTGTCGAATATTAAATTCACGAATTATTAATTGAAATTGAGCTCAAAAAATAACCGAAGTATGCAGAAGAAGTTGAGACTTAAATTTAATACATAGTTAATGCAGTTGTAATAATGATATTCATTTGAATGAGTTCTGTTTTAGTTGAAGTATTCGTTAGTTAGATTCTTTGTTTTTGAAGTTTTCCATCTGGTTAATAAAATTATCTAAAGATAATACTCGCAATATTTGCTCTTTCTTTTTGCTTCATTATTTTCAGTTCATTAGTCGTTGAAATATTGTTAATAAATCTATAATATAAAAACGAATCGCAAAATGTGTTGTTAAGCGCATAACTCAACAACGACTGGACCAATTTTGCCAATTCTTTTTTTTAAGAAAAATTCAAATAATTGCCGGGAAAACCCAAAAAAACGCCACATTTCTTTTTCACATAGAAACGTTTTCCAACTAAAATGTATAGTCAACGGCAGAACCGATTTCACTATTTTTTTGTTGTGTTTGTTATTGTGAGGGAAAAAATTTGAACAATTGCCTTGGAAATAAGAAATTTTAAGGATACCTAATTAATAATATAAGTAAGAAATAATTATTAATTTTCAAAAAGAGGATGTAAAAACAGTGAATATCTTATCACACATCTCGGTTAGTTCATTAGTAGATCATACTAACATACACGTTACTAACATAGCACGTGTTATTTTTGATTATGAAGAAGAATACATAGTTTTCTTTAATTTACAGTTGAAATTTCCTTTTTAGAAATGATAGCTATTATATGTAGGAACTTAAGTCGCAGAACTCGCAATGCAGCAAGTCAAAGATATAAAAGAGCAAGTCAAACTGAAGAGCAACGCGAAGCTCGGAATGAAGTTGATCGGAATCGATGGAATCGAAATTAACAATATGAAGAGGTTGCGTTTAGCTCCTATCGACCTGCATTCAATTATAACGTTGAAATAGATTACAGTTCATAGCAAATCGTTGGAATTGTACCAATGAACGTTGTGTGTCAATATTGCAAGGCAAAGTATAATTGTTATTGATAAGAAAATAATACCAATGATGCGACAAAATATTGCGCAAAGAGTCAATTCAAATAGACGCTATTGGTACAGCCACCAGAGCCACTATATTCATTGGTGTACTGGAATGGACTAAATTCTAACATTTAATAGTGTTGGCGTGTACTTGATGTAAATCCCTTATAATTCAATATAAACTTAAATTCAAACACTTGAACTTATGATTTACACATTATATAATAATAAAGTGTTAATCATAATTTCAAGTGTTTGAATTTAAGTTTATATACAATTATATTCTGAAAATTTTTTGACGTATATCATGCAATTATGTCATATAATTAATAAGGAGATATATGGGACAAGAACTTGCTACGAAATTAGGAACATGCCCTTCAACTATAGAACGGACAGGTTAATCACTTTCAATACATCAAACCTTTTATATAGGAATTTTTTGATAATTCGACTGATTTGAAATAACAGGAAGTATTGCAGTCCCTTCGTAAGTGAGTAAGTCCCTGGCTCCACACGGGATAAAAGTTAAAACCATGGTAGTGTAACACAAATAGTGGAACAGTCTTTCCGGCTTTTTGAAAAAAATTTAGAGAAAAATAAATGGGCGTACAAAGTTCGCCGGGTCAGCTAGTATCAAATAAAAAATGTCCGATTAAAGTTACATTGTGTATTCCTAAAAAGAAAAAGATAACATGTCTCCTGATATTAATTTATTTTCGAGTTTTGGTAGTGGAAAAAGTTGTCTGCTGATTTGCTTTCCATTGATTCAACCTTAAATAATTATGCATATCAGCAGAAAAATAGACAAAAACGACAAGTGAAGTATTTTTCACATTGAATGAACATATAATTGGAAATTAATCTACTACTGATAAGATGTTGATAAGAAATTTCACTATTGCTTATTATGAAGATATAAACAGTGTTGTATCACATTATTTCGATAAATTTAGATACAACAGACCTCCAAAATTTATGTCAAAAGAAACAATGAAATGTCAAACTTTGACGGTCAAGAATTTGATTCTAATTTATAAATCCCAAGTTAGATTGAAACTGCTGGAGAAACATAAAAATTGTTATTTTTAGACAATATTGTGAATTTCCTTGAGATAATTGTACTATGCTATTAGGAAAAATACTGAAAAATCATTATAATCACATTAAACGTTGACATACGGTTGATTCGTATATTTTTCTAATACCAGCTTTATCTAATAAACAATTACTGTCGCAATTCTTGTCATTGAGCCATCTTTTGCCACGTAAGGCTGAGATAAAATTAAAAATCAATGCTTTTCAAATATCACTCGAGAAAAATAGGAGTCAAAAATAACAGTCGATGATGCTTAAAGTATTCTCGATGAAGAATTTTTCTTTGAGACAGCTCATTTTGTATTGTTATGTTCTTAAAATAATAAAATATATTAAATTAAATTAAACTCTTGGCTTGATGTTTCACGATTTATTTAACAATATGAATAGTCAACATTTCTCGAGCGTTAGCTCATTTTCAAGACTCAAAATTCAACCCTCAAAATCAAGACTCAGTCTTGAAAATGAGCTAACGCTCGAAACATGTTGACTATTCATATTGTTAAATAAAGCGTGAAACATTAAGCCAAGAGTTTAATTTAATTTAATATTAGAATAAAATAAAAAGTAATATTAAAATAATATTACAGAATAAAATATATTCAAATCTGTCTAGTACATTTCCTAAAGAATATTGGAATATTAAGAATATATTTCAGCGAATAAGAATAATTTCAAGAAGATGAAGAGTACAGAATATTGAGATCGTTTTCATAAAACCTCCTAATATTAAGGTTGATTGAAATTTATGTACTTATATTATTTCGAAAATAGACATAATCTATTCATTTTCAAGAGGCCACTGAAATAAACAAATGAATGCACCGTTTTATTATGTTTGAGGATCTCTTGTGGTTGAATAAGTAATTTAGTTAATCTAAGAAATGTAAAATGTGGATATTTTTCATAGTGTACAAATTTCATACTCTCCATATTTTTAATTTTCAACTTGAACATTATGAACATTCCAAAATATCTTTAGGGTATTCTAAGTACCTTGAAGGTATGTTTATAGGTGCTTTAAAATTGAAAAAATAGGCACTTTGATATTATACGATTGTAATACTCTGAAATAACGATTTTAAAAAGTGACTATAAACATTAAATGATGCAATTAATTGATTCTTTTAAGTGATTTTATGAATAATAAAATAAAGATTTCAATTTTCAAGTCTAATTAACGTAATAAAAATTCAATAAAACTTTTTCATTGCGTTCATAAAAATTTGCGAATGCTTTTGGTATTTAAACGACATTCGCCAAACTAACGAACAATTTTTATACAATTGGTACTTACAGTTCTGAAAATAGAGAATTAAAACATCAGAAAATACCCTTCTGTTTGCTCAATATTATATTATATATTTGCTTATACGTGAATTACTATTTTTGTGTTGTTGACCTTAGTGATAAGACTTATTTCTTCAATTATAAAAGAAAAGAATTATTTATTATGCAAAACATTGTTCTATCCCAGGAGGCCATATGAAATTTTCATTTAAAAATCAGTCTAAATTGAAATTATTCCAATAATTCATTACCCTCTACAGTTTGTTGGTATCCCTTTGTAAAGAACATCATGGCCTTGCTGGCTCTTTCTGGAGTTTTGAGGAGACCTTCTCTTTCTGCATCTTCCCCTAATGAGCTAATGATTGTTTTGTAAGCGTCAGTCAATTCTGGCAATTTTTGTTCCCTGTTCACAGTTGACGTTACTTTTTTAAGTTTGTTGACTGTTTCATCTGAAACTAATTCATTACAATTGTAGAATTCTTGTTACTATTTTAATGAAATTTGAAAAAAAATGCTCTCTGAACTACCTACCTTTTTCACATGGAAGTGTGCACAAGTTGGAAATTGGAGGCATTTTGAACTGTGTGAAGTGAGCTTCAAGGAATGACCAACTTTAAAAGTGATATTAATTTTTGAACACAACTTTTTATACGAAAAGATAACAGATCTTCGATTTTGTTATTGCCAAACATCTTTATCTCGTTTGATAAATATTTAATATAAAATTGATATCTTAAAGTGGATACATTATTATTATAACGATTGTTCCCCATGAGGAGAGCGATTGATCTTGAATTCGCAATTCTTAGGACTTTTGCTTTATCTTTTTTGCCTCCCAAAAACGTTTCATCCTCTCTCATTTCTCTTTCTTCCGTCCATCTGTTCATTTTACTCCAGGTTGACTATTTGATTTTTGCTCAAACTTCACATATGCGTTTCTAAAGCGACTTTTGATCCGTTGTATATCTTTTTGGACCTCTTTTAGCCACTCTCTTCTGCATTCACTATTCATAATTATATCGAGTAGTTTCTTCGGTATTCTGGACTGTTTCATTCTGTAGACATCTGTATAGAACTTTGCTCGTCGTTTCCTGAATTCTTCCGTTATTATATTTGTGTCTTTTGATAAGGAGTTGATTCTGAGGTCTTTACATCCAAATGCCGTTTCTATTGTTGGCCGTAAATCTTCTAAGAATTTTCCGTTCTTGTTTTTCTATTTCTCTAATTCATGAATCACCGTCATTAAGACAAGTGGATAATTATATAAATATGTAATTGGATATATAATAAAATCGTTAATTATAATTAATTCCGTCAATAATTAATGTGGATAATATATATATATATATATATATATATATATATATATATATATATATATACGAGGGTGAATCAAATATATATGAGACTTTATTTTTTTAAAAATCATTTTCATTTCAAATGCAAAAAACTACATATCTTATTTTTCTACGTAATCTCCTGCTTTAGAAACACATTTTTCCCAGCGGCAGCTTCCCAATTCCTTACATGTTGAAAGATGCAGGTCGTGTCTGCAGCCAATTCGCACACAGGCTTCCACCTTCAGCATGATTGTCGAATCTTTGGCCTCCCAAAGCTTCCTTGAGAGGGCCATACACATGAAAGTCACAGATTGACAGGTCTGGACTGTAAGGAGGGTGGTCCAGTGTCTTCCACCCCAGTTGCTCCAATTTTTCCTTAGTCAAGGCTGCTGTGTGGGCTCACACACACACACACACACATATATATATATATATATATATATATATATATATATATATATATATATATATATATATATATATATATATATATATATAGTTAATCGCGACTAACTAGTTAAGATATAAATTAGATATTAATGAGATAGCAGTCAGGTGGTGTTAAATAGAAAGATCCTTTTTCCTTAACTCGAGCTTAACTATATTGTTCCTTCATCCTTCATCAGGAGTGCTACAACGTAATATTACAATATAACGTATTACGTATGTTGTTTGATTAACCATTTTGATGTTGTAGCACTCCTGATGAAGGAATAATATACTCGTAGTTTCGAAATGCTCGAGTTAAGGAAAAAAGAGTCTTCTTATTTTACACCAAAAGATCTAATTTATATATATATATATATATATATATATATATATATATATATATATATATATATATATATATATATATATATATATATATATATATATATATATATATATATATATATATATATATATATATATATATAGGTATATAAATTCATGATTAATAAAAAAAAACAATTTAATGGAAGTTGAAATATTAAATTGTAAATATTATAATAAATTGTTTCCCCAAAAACTATTTTCAATAAACGTATTTTTATTAACTAATCAATTAATGCAGGAAAGATTTTGCTATATACAGGAATGTTAAAAACACTCACTTGTGGAGTGTTATTATACTAGCTCAGTGTTTCTCAACCGTTTTCATGGCACGACGCCCTGGTATGAAAAAATATTTCCCCACCCTTCACTTTTCTGGTTATTGATATTGTATTAGAAATATTCATTCCGTACGAGGTTTTTATGCGTCTCCATAATTAGGATTCGGATATATGTAACTACAAAATATATTACGTAAAACAGATTATTTTATATACCTTTATCGAATACATAGCCAACTGATAACTAACAGAATTTACGTGCGTACGTAAATTGCTAATTTATCGTACTTTTTAAAGGCTCAATTGAAAGCAAAGAAATCGTTTGAAATTGGAATAAGATTCAATTCTCAATGTAGCAAAAACATGTTAACGATGGGAACAATTAATTAATCAAAAACGAGCACTACCTTCGCATTAACATGCTTAGAATTTTATTTTTTGTTAGTATGTGTTGTAAAGATGTTAATGTTAACATGAAAAAGTTAAGGAATGCATCCTTTCATCGAAATCTCTTAATAAGTATCTTTTTTAACTTCCCTTTTTTTTCACTGAAGTAGTCATCTCTACCTCTTGCGACCCCCTTTGAAAACCCTACCGGCCCCCAGAAGGCCAAAAACACACGTTTGAAAAACACTGTAACTGATGGGTTAATTTAGAAAGTGAATGTGCAGCTGGAATCCGGGTTGTAGTTAAAGAACTACAACCCCGCTGCCGAGGTGTTGTAGACGAAAGTGTTTACAACAAGATATGAATAACTTTTTTGCAAGTTCAACTAAGTGATGGGAGTTTCTTCAAGTTCCTTTCACCGACAAAAATATTTCAATGAATTGTCATCTCAGTTGCGTTTTTCCGTTGAAAAGTTGATATTACCACTTCTGTATAACTTTGAGGTGCTAACACATCGTATTAACGAAATACAATATAATTTCTTTGATTGAAAACTGTCTCTCGTATAGGAATATGAAGAAGATTTTCGCTATGCTAGTCACATTTTTAAGAGACTACTACAGTTGAAGATAAATAGGCGGAGTGGTTGGTACTTACTACAGGGCCTTGGGCTTAGAGAGGCCAAAAAAGGGAATGCCTCACAGCATGACGTGATCTTAAAAAAAATATTGATCATCAGAAAGATGAAATTTTTGATCAGAAAGATAAAATTTATAAATATAACTTTTTATCTCAGATATGGAATATGAAATGCGCAATATTTTTTTGCGGGTTCTCATCAAGTATTTATAAAAGATGAAACTGAATGAATACTTATGTATCCAAAATCCGCTTATCATCGCATCAATAGATGGCGCTGCTAGTTAACAAAATGAACATAACGCTTTAAAAATTATTGTTGAATGAGGTATTTAAATTATTAAAAATCTTTGAAAATTCATAATTAATTGAATGCAGTAATCAAAATAAAACTCAGTGAAATTCTTGGAAAATTTCATTTGGAAATTTATAGCGATTACTATTATTGTTTAGACTTTAGAACATTCATTCAATTGTTCAAAAAAAAATTTATAATATTTTTCATATGGAAGAGTCTCATAAGTAAAGTCTCATATATTTGAGGTGTTTCTTGAATTGTGTTTGGGCACCCTTTAGAGTTTACTATTTTTTTGGGATGTTTTTCCTTTGCAACAAAATACCGGCTAGTCCATAGTTGTAGTCTCGTAGTAATTATTTGATAAAATTGAAATTACATTGAAGAATTTCAATCCAAACTGTAAAAATACATAAGGCTTTATAAATAAATGAAATTGAGAAGGACGTGCTTCTCTTTGAAGTAAAACATATCATAATGGTAGTGCACTTCAGGAAGCTTTTGTTCACTGGCATAGAAAGGATTTTTAAATAGTGGAGAAGGGGTTACTCCAGACTTCGTGGCACCTTTCAAAGGATCTGAAATAGCCAGAACCCAAGGAAAATATGAATGTTTTTGCAAATGACCATTGAACGTATGCTATTTTCACTATCAATAACAAAATTTTGTTTTCATGTATGATTTTTTTCCATCTCAGTACGGTAATAGATATTTTATATTTATTTAGTGAAGCCACGCTCATTTTTGGAACTTTTTTCACAAGCTTCAGTTTATTAAGCTTTTTTCAAGCTATAATTAGGAAAAGCATCACCGTGGCTACGCTATTGCGCTTGTTCAACTTATACAAAATGATTGATGTTGAAAATGTGCTCCTCAGTTTTCAGTCGATTAGACCTATGGATGTGAAGTTTCGGAAAAAAACGTTTCGTAATTTAATCCTATTAATATTAGTGGAGATATTACCATTTTCTACATACATGCATATATCAGTATAGATGGTGGTTGTTTTTAAAAAGTATAAAACTATCACGTTAGAAAATCCTTGAGAACCCATAAATATAATAAACGTAACCTTCTACGTAATTCAGTTTTTAAAATATTTGGACACTGATTCAAAATAATTTATGAACCAATTCTAATTCTTCATTTTTACTTGATGTTACTTTATTACATTGAAACACAATTTAAATGTATAATATCACCAAAATAACGTATACCACCAATAGCACCGTATAATGCCACCAAAAGAACTTCTACTTCTTCTGGTGGTATGCGAATAAATTTTTCATACATTTTGTTAGTGGTCAATTATGTAGGCATGGCTATTTGTATCTTAATCCATATTTTAAGTTTATCCATATATCAAGAATATCCGCCACAACTTTTCATAATAATATGTTAGTATTATTATAGCGTATTTACATATATTATTTCTACATAATAATAATAATAATAATAGGATTTATTCATGATACACCAACATTTCAATATCTTAACAGCGTTCATATTCACTATCTAAATTTCAACAAATAAACATTGGTTGCCCGCAAAAGTATATTACTTGTGCGTGGGTAGTACAAAGTTATAAATATCACCACTTGAAGTTCACAAGCATTTTAGATACAACAGTAATGAAAACAAAACAGAATAAAAGTTTCTTCTAAAAGTCCATCACAATTAAACAAAGCAATTTTTATCACAAAATTCATCCACTTTCTGGTTTTCCTTCCATAGCCTTTTCTATTTCGAATGTTCTTCAACTCAGGAGGTAGGAGATTATACAATAAAGGTGCCAGATAGGCGGAAGACCTTAAGAAAAACGACTTTTTTGGTTGAGGGATTGATTGATCCTAACTCTCTCTCTCTCTCACTCTCCCTTTTCTAGTACTCCAGTCCTCCTCTTTTAATACGTTAAAAGAACCCGCGCAAACAGCTGACGTACAGTGAAAATATCTGAAAGCTCAAATAACTTTTCTGAAGAATAAAAAATAGGTTTCCCATAAATAATTTCTAGAATCCATTTTTGTACATTCTCTAAATGTTTATGGTAACACTTTGCCAATTATCCCCATGCAAGTACTTCATAATATAGGTGGTTCGGCAATTGCCGTGTATATTTTCTCTGATTTCCTTAATACACCTATATATAAATGAGAGGTAATAATAAAAACTTGTCTAAAAATCACTGACTGAACAATTCTTTATTCGACTAGTTTCGCCTCTTACAGCATTATCAAGAATGTCGTCAAGAATTGTTCAGTCAGTGATTTTAGACAAGTTTTTATTATTACCTCTCATTTAAATATGAACTATTACAGAGTAGATTCATCGTCCATTGAATTTACACCTATATATCTCTGAGCATATTAAATTTGCTCTTGTTTGATCTTATTAACCACAAAGTGTGAATTATGAGAGTCAATCAGAATCCCTAGATACCTGATTGTTTCATTAGCCCTTATATTAAATATTTCTGACTAATTAAATTTCATATCAAGTGTATCAAACTGAGGCATATTAGTTCTAAGATTAGTAAAAGGCATAAACATGTTTTTTCCTCATTGACATATCAATGTCTAATGCTTTCTGTCATAAAAAACTTCAAGTACTTTGCTGAAATCCTTCTCTGCTATTTCAACCAGTAAATCCGACGAAGTTGCCTTAGAAAACACTAATGTATCATCAGCGAAACTTATTATCTCCTTTACCTCATTAGGAACAAAAATATCGTCAATATACAGCAAAAATAAGATGGGACCCAGGATTGATCGTTGCGGCACTCCGTGTGTTATGTTTTTTTCCTGAGCTAATTTCCTCTCCTCCTTTGACTCTCTGTTCTTCTCTTTAGGTAGCAGTCAATCAAATTATTCGCCATTCCTCTCCATCCCATATCCTCCAAGGTTCACATAAGTTTTTTTTCATCGACGGTATCAAAGGCTTTTGCCAGATCTACAAATATTCCTAAATATATCCAAATTTAGGATTACTATACATATACATATTTTATATATACATATTTTCATATCGCAGTTTAGAACGAGTAAATAAGAACAAATTGGAAATAAATAAATTACAAAACATATGCTTCGAATTTCATTTCGATAAATTATATCTGATAAATGGGATACGTTTATTCATTTCATCTGAAGCAGTGGTTCTAAACCAGTGGTTCGCGGACTACCGGTTCTCGGTGGGATTGAAGTACTCGTATAAGTCGCCATTCAAATCTAGAGAGTGGTGCGGGAGTAGAGAACGAAAAGCACGTTGGCAATACATTTAAATACACAAGAAAACATAAATGGTAAACAACGAAATTTTAAATATGAATGACGTTTAGAATATTCCAAAAGAAAAGCCAAAATTCTTTTAGCATAGGTGCTGATAATGTTACAGAAGAAATCTAACTAATGGAAATCAAAAAGTTAGAAATATAAGGACGTATTAGATTTATATTCACTTGAGGAGTTTTGATATAAGAGAACAGTTTCATAGATAAATCTGGAGATGGCCTTCGGCTATCTGATGATTATTTCGACAACCATAGAATCTCAAAATCACATTGAATCAAAACTGATTTGTTTGTCTGCAATGAAAACATACTGTCCTTAATATGAAACAATATTAAGGAAAAGTAAATATCAATACATAATATTGTTTATGCAAGTTACATATAGTTTTTTATTGAACTTGAATTTTGGATTGATGAGGAATATTTTCAAAACAAAGATGTTCATGTGGACCCCAGTAAAAAAAGTTTGGGAACCACTTATTGGGAGGAATAATAACATAGTGATAATATAAAAAAATAAGATTTAATGCAGAAATTCTTAAATACAGAACATAAATTAAAATACGGTGTATAGATTCAATTTTGAACTTGATCGAAAAATTCTTTTCGTAAATCTGCATTTTCCTTGAATGATCCTAGTGTTGTGGATGTAATGGTACTGCTCTTGATCTTCTGGACGCCTCTCATAACCATGCACATGTGCCTGTAAACAAACAAAAATCAGAATAATTATAATATTGAGACGTTTTTTCCGCTTTGAAAATATTTAACTTATTATTGTCTGAGTGAAAAAATTTGAATATCATTATGAAAACAACGATAAACTGAATTTTACTAATACTTACACTCCTTCAATAAATACTGCAACTCCTGCAGGATTTACTGCGTCGAATACTGCTTGGGCAATTTGTTTTGTCAGTCTTTCTTGTACTTGTAACCGCCTTGAGAATACTTCGACTATCCTGGCTAATTTACTGAGACCCAAGATCTTTCCTTGCGGCATATAAGCGATAGACACTTTACCATAGAAGGGAACCATGTGGTGTTCGCACATGGAGAACATTTCAATATCTTTTACTAGGACCATCTCATCGTGATCTTCTGAGAAGACGGCGTCGTTGAGAACCTCTGGAATGAAATTAATAAAAATTTGAGTTCCGTAAAAACATTTTCCATCAAAGATTCACAGAATGATTATGTTCATAATTATGCGTTATATTATTATAATTGCATCCTTTAGGTCATATTGAATGAATTATATAACTTATTCAATTATTTAATTATATTCCGCAAAAGTCAATAATACCAGAAGAAAGTTAAGCCAATTTGTTTTAACCAAAGTTACCAATTTGAAGTTTGAAATATTTGTAGGATCACTCGCTGTTATATATTCTCAATGGAACGGAAAGCTAGAGGTTAAGTGAAGAAACATACAATTTCATGATTGCAAAATATAAATAAAAAAAGCTTAAAGATGTTTGATACCTGTTTGATAGAGTGAAAAAATAAGACGTGGAATACAGTAAGACTTTCACATCAAGGAAATTGGAATATCACATGAATAGAAGAGAGAAAAACTCCCACTGTAATTAATACTTGAAGAAAACAAAGGCTTTGAAAGGCCCACTATTTACTGACTAAAACGATTGGTTTAATTGGCGATGAGAGTTTTTTAAGAATTGAATATCGAATGGAAATAGTTAAAATCAGTTGAAAGTCATGAAAGCGCTCTACACGAAAAAAAAACTAGTGTTCCTAGTTTCCCCTTAAAATAACAATAGATGTGTTTTTAAGTCTCAATACCTTCTACACTTTGTTGGTATCCTTTAGTGAAGAATAACATGGCTTTGCTGGCTCTTTCTGGAGTTTTAAGTAGTCCTTCTCTTTCAGAATCTTCCCCTAATGAACTGATAATTGTTTTATAGGCAGCAGTTAATTCTGGCAAATTTTCTTCTCTCTTCGGAGTTGATTTCAAATTTTTGGCTTTAATTGCTGCTGCATCTGAAACTAATTATTACTAATATAAGTTCAACTATACAGATGAATAGCAATAATATTAAAATTATTGTATAATATAATTCAAAAATATTTATTCATTAACGAAATAATTATATAATAATTATATAAAAATATGAGAATCGATTGACTGATGAAAAACATTAATTGTCCATAATTTGGACTGAATTTTTTTCTTTAAATAAGGTCTTGGTTATAAATTAACTAAAATGGTCTTGGCATTGTATTGAAAATTTGGTTTGAAAAAAGTACTCTTTTGTAAACATGAATGATTTATTTCTTGAATTATATATTTTGATCTAATTTTAACTTACCATCTTTGTGTTGGATGGTGCAAAGTTCGGAGATTGGTGGCATTGTGTAGACGTTCTAAGGAAAACTCACCAGCGTGAAAAGTACTTCGTATTCTGAATTGTTTCTTTTTATACTCTGAGATGATTGAACTTTGATACTTGTAATCTTGATAAACGATTTTCATCAATAGAAATAATGAATTAAATGATGACAACATTTCAAACTTGAGAAAGATAAGAATCATGCTGTTTTTCTGATATTTGTTTGGTATATCCGAAATTGTGGTTTCAGGATCAATTGAAAATTTCAATCTTCAATGGAAATTTTTGCATTCAATTCCTTAGGGTTCATTCCAAATACATTAAAAATGCTACGGTCATCTTGAATAAAGGGTGTTTCATGGAAACTGTTTGTTCTTTGTAATCAAACTGAATGTATAGAAAAGCTTTGGTAAGTACATATACATTAAACTTGGAGTGAACTAGAGATTATATACTCTACTATATACTAGAAAGATAAAGATTTCACCAGAAAGTTTTTACAATTAATGAAATTGGATATATAATCCTGGTACAAATATAAAAGGAGCATATTTATTCTTCATTCTGCTGTTCTGCAAACAGCTTTGTAATTTGTGAATCAATTAATTGAGATCAAAAATAATTTTAATTTCTATAATTGAAAATCGATTGAAATTGGATTATATTCTCGGTTGGAAAACGTTATTAGAAAAAGTATATTCATATTATATATCATAAAGTTGATTTGTGATTCAGACTGTTTCGTTCTACAAGGAACTCATCAGTCACTTTCATCGTTAAATAAGGCATCGGCTTAAACTCTCAAACACCCTTTCATGGCTACGATGTACAGTAATATGTTGTAATGCATTGATTACTTAATAAATTCCATCTCGAAAAATTAAAATTGAATCATGGATCCATCGAGCATCGAATGCTCATACGTCCCTTTCGATTAAAGGTATAAAGGGATGAAACGATAAGATTAAATACAAGTATACTTTTTTCCGATACCAAGTACTTTTAGCATCGATACTTTGAAATAAAGTATCGAGTAGGTATCGGTCAAAAGCTCAAAAGTACCCTATGTCACTATTGCATTTAACATTGATAAAAAATGAACACCAAATAGGTAAATATGACACTTGCCAATCGATACAGTATCGAGTGAAACTTTGAATATACCTCGAACTACAGTAAATAAATAGCAGTTAACGTAGCCATATTTACTGACCATAGGCATTCATTCGTTCTGTTTCCCTCGCATATTCCTGAATTAAGCTCTCTCTACCAGTTCGAAGATGTTCGTTTTGCTTTTGATTTCAATTTTTGATTGACAAAATTGGTTATCCGAGATCTAGTGTGTAACAGTGTTTCACAAAAATGACGAAAAGAGCGCAAGCTGCAAAAATACCTTTGAACCGTGTGGTTTTGTGGCAATACTCTGCATTTGCAGCGAGTATTGAGGAGCCACACTGTTTAATATCGAACCTATAGGAGTCCGATACTTTTCAATCGATACCGACTAAGTATCGACCATTGATGATCGAAATAAATTATCGAGTGAAAGTATCGATACCTCAATGGTAACGATTCTTCCCTAACCGTATATATACTGTTTGATAATTTGATAATGCCAATACTGCTGAAATAATTTATTAACAGTGACCAACTATAATACTAATAACACTTTATAACGGTTGTGATATATAATTCTATGAGTGAAAATATTCAACGACGTATTTAGAATTATATTTATGATTATTTGCAAAAAGCGACTTTTCGACACGTGGTTGTTGTTGATATTCGAGCGAAGAGCGAGTGTGAGAGAGTGGCACATCCATGAACATAGAAAATGAGTCAACGAGAAAAGCTCTCTGGTTGTGCCTACGACGTTTATCAACAGTCTCGTCATTTCTCAAAACGCCCATAAACCATAGAGGCGACTTTAGGGCAAATCTGTCACAATACCTATACATAATGTTACAAATTTGCCCCCAATGGTTGATGGATGTTTGAAGAAATGATGAGACTGTCGTAGGCACGACCACAGAGCTCATCTAGAGTTGCATCGTCGATGTTCAGGACATCGAACTGCCTCTGTCATTCCAGTTTGAGATCGTCAGAGAAGAACAAGAGTAGCAACCACGTGTCGGCATAGTAGAATTCATTGCAAATAAGGGTAGACATAAGTGACTTTGACATTAGTTATATTTATTTTCAGTTGTTAAATAAAGGATATTTATTGATTGTTGAAAGTTAGTTATTGGAATTTATCGAAACCCATAATTTGTAACACTGGTGTCAGAAGTGGAATTCCAATAACTAGAAATATAAGAAATACAACAAAAATGGAGGCAATGTTAGAAAAATTTTTGCAAAAATTCGCCGAGCAAGAAGAGCGACGAAAACAGGAAAAACTGGAGAGGGATAAACAGTGGGAACAGGAAAAACTGGAGAAGGATAAACAGTGGGAACAGGAAAAACTGGAGAAAGATAAACAGTGGGAACAGGAAAGACTGGAGAAGGATAAACAGTGGGAACAGGAAAAACTGGAAAAGGGAAAACGTCGAGAACAGGAAACACTGGAAAACGAACAAAGGCGTCAACGTCAAAGACGGGAAGACAGGCAGCATTTATTAAATTTCGTTGCAAATTTGGGACAACAAGACAAAGGGAAATTGAAATTCAAAATGAGTCTAGTAAAAGTTGAACTCATGTGTCCAGGAGACGTGATTTTGAATGAGACAGGTAAAAGGATTCCAGGTAATTTAGATAATGTAATAGGATTAGAAGAAAACATAGTAAATGATGACAGACAGGGAATGGACATGAAGAATCGAAAGGAGGAAGGTCCAGAAAAGGGAGATGTGATAGATGTAGAAGAAGTAAAAATGTCTGGTAGAGGTGGAAAACTGACTAATCCTGAACATTTGAATGAATACAAGGTTTCCTCTGCCTATTATCTTAGAAAACAAAGTGCACGTAAAGGTAGGAGCAAAGGAAAGAATAAATTTCTCAAAGAAATTGAAATGTTCAATGGATTGGGCTATGTGTTGGCTCTGGAGGGAATGAGGGCACAACACAGAGTAAAGGATCTGTTAAAGGGTTGAGGGACAGTCAACTCAGGGGACATCGACAACTGAGAAGAAGATCAACAGGATGTGATGTTTTGATGAGAGCCCTGAAATCTAAAGTAGCAGAAATAATAATTGTACAAGTATTCGATCTGGGGGATAAAAAGCCCATTCTCAGAATGAGCGGTGAATGGAATGGAATTACTGAAGCTTTCGCAAATAATGGGGAGTACCTAAAAGGAAAGTCTTCTTCCTGCTCTAAAGGATTTGACAAAAAGTTATGGTTTAGTTTATGGAATAATACAGGGATTCAGATTATAGAAAGTGGAAAATTTATTCCATATTTTAGGACTAATAACAACTTGTTGAATGACCATAATTAATTTATTTGTTTTAGACATGAATACGATCCTGGGCGGTGTGTTGGAATTGATCGAGATATAGCTTAAGGACTAGTTCACCTGGTTTCGGAGAACGATATCTGGTCTGGTTGTGTAGTCCACAACGGAAGAAAGGTTTACCCCCGAAATTAACACAGGCCTGGGAAGGAGCCTATAAGGTTATGAAACGAATAAATGACGTCGTTTACAGAATCCAACGCACTCCAAGATCGAAACCGAAAATTGTACATTTGGATAGGTTGGCGAAATACTACGAAGGGAGCATAGTAGAAAATTGTGACGTTGATCGGGACGATCAAAACTAAGAGGAGGGCAGTGTTACAGATTTGCCCCCAATGGTTGATGGATGTTTGAAGAAATGATGAGACTGTTGAGAACCGTCGTAGGCACGACCACAGAGCTCATCTAGAGTTGCATTGTCGATGTTCAGGACATCGAACTGCCTCTGTCATTCCCGTTTGAGATCGTCAGAGAAGAACAAGAGTAGCAACCACGTGTCGGCATAGTAGAGTTCATTGCAAATAAAGGTAGACATAAGTGACTTTGACATTTGTTATATTTATTTTCAGTTGTTAAATAAAGGATATTTATTGATTGTTAAAAGTTATTGGAATTTATCCGTCGAAACCCATAATTCGTAACAATAAATTGCAACATCTAATATGACTAGTACATCTAGTTTAGTGTTCATTAATCCCAACAACCTAGTGGTTCACTAGGTTGCGCTATTTATAATTTCTGATAGAATGTCCCAGTGTTTCGATAAATTTTCAATTTGTAAATTATTGATTAGGCTATATTGATTAAGCTATGATTTCCGGTGCAAATAAAATTAAGAACCTGTTTCAATTGATATTTACATTTGATAATTCTTTTCATGATCATTTATCTATAGAAATCAATTTGCATTGATATAAAAATTATTATATTCGATGTTTTATCATCACGTATTTGATAATTATTTTAATCTATTTCACGATCAACATTCACACCGATTTCACAGTGAATTGCCGATGAATTAATTGAATTTTTTCATTAATCTATAGTATCTCAAAATTTTAGATAAATGTTAACCTTGGATAAATTGAGATGAGTCTCAAAATCTTTGAAATTTAAATTACTGACATACAACCAGTTTCGCATATCGAGGCATTATCAAGTATGATTTCGAGTTCATATAAAGAAGTCGCATTAGCAATAGAAAAATCGTTTGTACTTTTCTTTTTTCATCGACGGAAATAAATTTCTTGTAACGAACAAAAATGAAAAAAATCATTATGTGATTTCAGGTAGTTATTATCACTGCTATTTAAAGGGTTTCCATATTATGAAGCTCGAAACATAGTGGAACTATTGCAAGGACTAGTCTAGTCATAATATTGAATGAACTTATGAAAAATCTCAACATGGTGAGAAAAAAAAAGCTCCTCTAGATTATCTTCAATCTAGAAATTTATAATCAACATCTTTAATTTCTTAATTTGATTTTAACTCAACTCTCAATAATATGTTTTTTTTTTGAGAAATGCGTGGATATGTTTTATATTACATGGAATTTCAACAACACAAATTCACGTTCCAAAATATTTACTGCATTCATCGTGCTGGTGATACGGCGGAGCTTCCTCGGCATTTTTCCATTTAATTCAATCAACTTTGACGTAATTTCTATACTTTTTTGAATCATAAACTGAATAGTCAAGCTTTATTCTCCAATTGCTCGTAAAATCCGCCGTTTGATGTAATAAACCTCAATATTCGTGATGAAATCATGATAAACCGCTCAAATATTTCACTCAGGTGGTTCTACTCTGCCACCTTGCTTCAATGAATACGAGTATATCATCTGTTGAAAGTGGTTCTAAAGTTTTGTGCTTCCTAGCACCCGTTCTTAAATTTTGGTTACAGTGAGAAAAAAGTGTCGAAAACTGATTATTTTTGCGCATAACATTTCTTGATTCATGAGAGTAAGATAAGAAATGAATGTCAGGAATAAGGAAGCCTGTCTACACAAAGCAATAAATCCATTTTTCTTATCAGTCATGGGTACACTATCTGTTGTAATTTACGATAACTTGTGCACCGGTAATTTACAATGGCAGAACTTTAAAGTATTCTCCACTTGTTGTGAAATTAGAAAATACCATTTTTCGATATCATTCGTTAATTCCTCTCCTTAATTCTCTGCAATTATTTCAATTCTTCTAGTAACCGATTGTAAAACTCATTTCCAAGCAATACTGCTCATGGTTATATTCGATTGCAAATTAATTTTTGGTTCGTAAATTGTTGTATTCGAGTATATTCTCGAATACTATCAGGCTTTAATATTTCTTTAATAATTCAGTAATAATACTTCTGGCTAATGTTCTTCTCTTCTGGATTTCGTAGATCTAATGAACAAATATTATACTTCCAAAAGTGCAGCTAAGAATAATCTTCTATAATATAAAACTGAATCGCAAAAGTGTTGGTAAGCGCATAACTCGACAACATGCCTGGACCAATTTCGCCAATTCTTTTTTTAAAATGTTGGTGGAAGTCCAAGGGTGTTTTTACGGCCTTTAAGAAAACCTCTCACGGTTTTCAAGAAAAATTTGAATAATTGCCGGGAAACCCCAAAAACAGCACATTTCTTTTACCAATACAAACATTTTCTATCTAAAATGTAGAGTCAACCGATAGTGGACCGATGTCACAATTTTTTTGGTGTATTTATCATTGTCAGGGAAACAATTTCAAAAATTGCGTATAAAATTGGAACGCAACATAGCACGTGGTGTATTTGTACGTGTTTTATTGATAAGAAAATACTGCCAATGCAGCGACAAAATATTGAGCAAAGAGTCAATTCAAATAGACGGTGTTGGTAAAGCCACCAGAGCCACTCTATTCATTGGTTTCCGAGAATGGACTAAATTCTAAACATTTTTCGAATTATATCCAGCAAATATCTTATATAATTGAGAGATTCAATGATGAGGTATATGGGACAAGTACATGCTACGAAATCACGAACATGCCATTCAACTATAGAACGGAGAGTTTAATAACTTTCAATACATCAAACGTGTTTATACAGGAATTTTTTGATAAAACAACTGATTTTATATTACAGAAAGTATTGCAGTCTGTCCGTAAGTGAGTAAGTCCCTGACTGCACACGGAATAAATATTAAAAACAAGATAGTGCAGCACAAGTAGTAGAACATGTCTTTCCGGCTTTTTGAAAAATAATCAGATAAAAATAAATGAGCGTACAAAGTTCGCCGGGTCAGCGAGTAATATAATAATAATATCCATTACCCAAAACTTGAAATTGAAAGGAATACTTTACCAAGACATGTGGGCGATAGAGGATTGGCAGACATCGGTAACATGTTGGATCTTCAAATAGGAAATCTACGCGACCATTTCAACAGGAAGTCTGTTGAATCACCTCTGCACTTAGTGATCTGTCAAAATGATAACTCCACTCCTTTGAAACTGAGTGAAGATCAGGTTACAACTTATCATCAATCTAAAAACGGAAAGCTGCAAGGTTGGACAGAAAAACACTTACACGGTAGTCACTTTAATGAGACCACGAAAGAAAAAGTCGACAAGGAAGCGTCGAACCGGTTGATCTGAGGCAGAATGTTTACTCCTAGTTATTTAAGACCAGGTTATTCCAACCAGTAATGACCTGACATACAGCGTTAAAGACCCAATAGTGAGAGACGACAGATGCCGATACGGATGCCGGATGTTAAATATTCGCACCAACAGAATACAAAGAGAGACATGACGCCGTAGCAAAGATTGTGCATCAAGAACTGGCATCAAAATTATATCTTCTACAGAAGGATTTACTGCAAATATATTCCGTAGCCGATTGTGGAGAATGACCAGTTTAGACTCAACTGGGGTCGCCCAATCTTGTCTGATCAAACAGTTCACCACAATAGATCTGACCTAACTTTGGTTAACAAAAGAGCGAGAGAGACTGCATTTGTCGAGGTGGCTATTCGAACCTAATTGAGAAGAATGCCCATAAAATCTCTCAATAACGAGAACTTGAAATGCCAGTGCAGAGACAATGGCACATGAACATGGTCAAGACTGTTCCAATTATCTGGGAATCATCTGTATAATCCTAAAAAATCCTCCTGAAAAACATCAGATAACTAGAATTCGGCGAACATCTTTATAAGGAATTACCGAAGTCGGTTCTACTTGCCATAGCAAAGACTGTCGGGAAGTTTTTGGGACATAACGGAAATCAACGCCCACAGTGAAGACTGCCGCCATGGAGTCCACCGCCACGGGCCTGAGAACTCGGGAAGGACTCCTACAGAGTTTGATCCCTCTGATATGTAATATCTGGGATGAGTGAAAGTTCCACTGTAGGGAGTGTAAAAGCCGTATGGATTGAAATCGGGATAATAACAATATTTATTCAGAAATAGATATTACAAAGTCATATATATATTTACATTCCAAATTTATTTACAACAATTATTTGTTTATAAATTCAATGGACGATGAATCAACTCTGTAATAGTTCATATTTAAATGAGAGGTAATAACAAATACTTGTCTAAAAATCACTAACTGAGCAATTCTTTATTCGACTAGTTTCGCCTTTTACGGCATTATCAAAATTGATAATTCTCATTCTTTATTATATATTTATTATTTATTATATATAAATTATTATTCTTGATAATGCCGTAAAAGGCGAAACTAGTCAAATAAAAAATTGTTCAGTTAGTGATTTTTAGACAAGTATTTCTTATTACCTCTCATTTAATTATTTTTAATAAATGACACGGATGTTTCGCTTATCTCTAGGTGAAACATTATGTTAAAAACTATAAAATTAAAAATTAACACACTTGACTTATGTTTCACAGAATATTCACTGAAACTAAGTCAAGTGTGTTAATTTTCAATTTTATAGTTTTTAACATAATGTTTCACCAAGAAATAAGCAGAACCTTCTTTATTAAAAATGCAAGCCATGCTAAACTCACTATCACCTTTCGAAGAATGTTATCGAAGTACAAAATGTGTAACAACCACCTTTGGTTCAATAAAGAGTGCCTGAAACACAAAGTTGCCCCGAAATACATGACTACCAAATGTAGAAATTTCAAATTTGAAATAATTTAAATTTAAATTTTAAATATAAAATTCAGTGAAACTTAAGTCAAGTGTGTTAATTTTAAATTTTATACCTTTTAATTATTTGTTTAAAAACAGTTTAGCTAATTTACGCTAAAATAATTCAATTGTTTTTATGCTCTAGAAATCTATTTCTAGATATAGAAATCCCACCAACTTGTATATTTCGGCAACTGTAGGCATTTCTTGTATTATGAGCGTGCACATCACTGACACATGCTACATTTTACATTACTTCATATGGGAAATTTTGTTTTCTATTTATATGTATCATAAAGTATAAATGAATTACATTTTTCGAAGGGGTGGGTACGTGTAACACTATCAAAATATACTTTCTTAAAACTATATTTTTCATAACAAAACATTTGAATATTTAATTGGGTTTCATTAATTCAAAAGGCTGAATTCGAATAAATTTCTATTTTTGTTCAGTTTCGACATACACAAATTGCTCTGTTATTACAGTAACCTCCTCTTTTACGAAGTGCCAAGCAGTGGATGGCACAAGCTGCGTGTCCCACTTTAATGCCTTTTGCCTCAGCACTCAATACATCACAGGTAAATCGTCTGACTCTGGAGTGTGCACTTTCTGAAAAAACAAAAATGTTTAAAACTTCGCTGTTGAGTGAACACATGTACAAATTATAACATCTACGGTGAATTTCAAGAATAAATTTGATTGAATATTCGTCGAATTATTGGGGAAACATTGACAAATTGGTTGAGGCTTTCGCGGTCAGTCGTTGAACTAGTGGTGTCCTGGTTCGGGTCTAAGGGCCGTCGTCGGTTGGAATTTCTTCCTAACGTTTCGCTAGCACGAGTGGCGAGCTTCTTCAGAGGTCGTTCCATTTCGTTTCAGTACTTCACTTCCAGAATCAGAAATCGAACGACCTCTGAAGAAGCTCGCCACTCGTGCTAGCGAAACCTTAGGAAGAAATTCCAACAGACGACTGTCCTTAGACCCGAACCAGGACAACAGTAGTTTGGGGAAACATTGTTTGATATATTGAATAAAAAGACTTCAGTCCAGGATCCCTGGACCATTTTGGAACTTGATTACCATCAAGCTAATTTTCGTGAGTAGCTCCATTTTGATGAGACACCCAAGAATTTTCTGTACGAAACTCCGGTTGATTTAACTAACAGAGATAGCTAGGATCGAATAGGTCGATTTGAAGATTCTCAAATATGTATCACTAACCAAATAATTTTTAATAAGTCTCAAGATAATGATCTAAATTATTCAAAAAACTATTTGTCCTAAAAAATCTATGGCTTCATCAAAGAGTTCCCTTTTTCAACATGTATCGACAACGAGGTCATTATAAACGATTACTTACCAGCTGATTTGTTTTTACTCAGTTAAAATTTATATAATTTAATAGTCTTATCGTCATACAAATTACGTGGTACGTTATCTCGATCCTACGCTCAAAAGTAGTCTAATCGATCCTCGATGTAAAAGAAATTTCCTGTGCGAAAATTCTGGATTGTGGTAGCTAACAGAGGTAGCAATTATAAAATATGTCCACGTGCTCATTGTTTACTCCATCAAGCGTCGGAGAGTTCTATGTCACAAATAGGAAACATAGAAAAAATGACAATTTTTGTCGGACTAGTGATACATACTTGTTTTCTTGTAGGACATTGTTTCATTTGGGCGGAGAACAAGCTAATATGTAATATTTTTGTCCTACAATTAGTAATGAGAGAAATGATTCAGTAATATTAACAATTTCTGAGCGTAGGTCCGGAATAACGCACCTCGCAATTTGTAGGACAATAAGGTTGTTAAATTATATGAATTTTAACTAAGAAAAAAAACCAGCTGGTTATTAATCGTTTGAGATGACCTTGTATTTATACATGTTCAAAAAGGAGACTCTTCGATGAAGCCATAGATTTTGTAGGACAAATATTTTTTCGAATAATTTGAAGGATTATCTCGAGACTTAACAAAAAAAAACTCGGGTAGTAAAACATATTTTCAGAATGATCAACACATTTCATGCTTGCTACCTCTGTTAGCTACCACAACCGGAGTTTCGTACAGAAAATTCTTGGCCGTCTCATTAAAATAAAGCTACTCAAGGAAAATTAGCTTGATAGTAATCAAGTTCCAAAATAGTTTAAGAACCTGGATTTCTTTTTCTTGGTTTCACAAAAATTATATTAATTGTTGGACAATTATTCCGGGGTGTTACCCCGTTTACATCTATACCTGCTATTGATGTAAAATTATATAGAACTTTTAGTCGAGAAAAGAAGTGTTCAGTTTGCTTTTGAAAATGAGTTGATAAATTATCAAGCAATCCATAACATTTTTGTGAAACCGTGCCAAGTACTTTTCATTCAAAAATTTTAACAATTATAAAGGGTTATATGGTGAAAGTGATGAAAATGTTATCATATTTTTCTAAATTGCAAGTGAAAGATTGATCGAAATCAACGAGTATGAGAGATTAAACAGTGTTATGTTTCACTGATTGTATTATTTTTAATGTATTCGGATTAATGGTATATCAATATTTTCGAAAATTTCCGAAAAACTTGAAATCGAAAATGATAAGAAAAAAGAAAAAAATAATATTGATGAAAACTCACCTACTTCCACTTCCTGTTCTTGTACAGACATTGGCAAAGCCTTGATCAATGCAAAAATAGCACAGAAGAAAAACAAACTAATTGTGAATTTCATTTTTGCGTCTGATGTAATATTTTAAAAACCTTTAACTATACCAAGTTTAGGAATGAATAAACTCTCCTTTTCAATCACATCTTATATATCTTTGAATTTATTGAATGCACTGTGAATACCCTTGTACAGTGTTTGATTTGATTGTGGTAAATTCTTCGAAAGCATTATCATTCATTGCACATTAAGAGAAGTGAGAGATAGCATTGGAGTTCAGTAAATTTGGGGAATCACGTACGTTGTCCATTAGATCGATAAGTTTCTTTAATTACTGATCTTTCGATCAGCAGAGCTAATTGATTTGGTTTTTCAACGCTGGGTTGTTGTTGGATAGCACGAAAGATACATAACAATTGTGAGTCATATAAGATAAAATGAGGAAAGAAAAACAATATCCGTTTGTATAAATAAACTTAAGAATTTTGAGTTGTATCTGCTATATAATTCCCAACATTAATTTTCAACTATAAATATATATATATATATATATATATATATATATATATATATATATATATATATATATATATATATATATATATATATATATATATATATATATATATATATATATATATATATATATATATATATATATATATATATATATATATATATATATATATATATATATATATATATATATAGATACTGAACAAATCTTCATTCGACTAGTTTCGCCTTTTACGGCATTATCAAGAATGCATTCTTGATAATGCCGTAAAAGGCGAAACTAGTCGAATAAAGAATTGTTCAGTCTGGGATTTTTAGACAAGTATTTATTATAACCTCTCATTAAATTATTGATGACATTTCTCGCGAACAGGCATTTTTGAATAATATACACCAGAAAGCAATTTTGTGTATCTTACTATTTTGAGAGTGTCATTGAATGAGTCCTTGACAGATTTTTATTACTGCTGTTTATGTGGTGAAGAGAATAAAAATATTCTGAACATGCTGTGTTCCATTTTTTTCTGATATCTTATTGAATGATTACACAAAAAAAATAACGAAGCCGGACACGAGAAAACTGAATCAAAAAATGAACGAAGAAAGCTCAATACTTTCATAAAGTAATTTGTTGGTTGCGCTAATCAGAAATATAATATTTATTTGTACTTAGGTTAATAATTCAATTTGAGTAATTCCTACAGCGTTTCCTTCAAGGTTTCTTTTCTCTCAAATAACTCAATACATTTGGTTGGGCAACCTTTTATGTAAATGAATCCTACTGACTAATAGAAGTGTTTTTTACGCAGTGGGGCTTTATCGAAAACATCGTTGTTTTCTTGCAATAATAAATGTTTTACATTTTTCTGTTCTGTTCAGAAATATGAGTTCACAATACTCAACATAATATTCTATATGTTATAAATAATAATAATATTTCTTGTTTGTTCGCAATATACAAAAAGAGTTGAAATAGTGCTGCAAAGTTTGGGAAAAACCGATTAGAAGAGCATACCACTCAAGTCAATTTGGCAACACTGTTGGACTACGCTCTTCATGGCCTGTAGTAAAGTTGGCCGTTAGAGTGCTCCCTCTATATTAGAGAACGCCGTGGATAAAACTATTTACGAGATACGTGATGAATATTTTGTATTAACTTACATTGTTGCCATCAATTGTTTCAACTAATTGACAACCTGCAGATAATAGGACTTTCAATAGGATATTTCTAAAACCATACAAACCTTTTGTTATTTGAGTTATGTAATCGAAGATAATGCAATTTACTGTCTAATAAAAAATCTCATAATTGAATTTACTCTCACGTTGAATAATTTCAACTTTATCCTTGAGAAACATTGTGAATATATAATATACAGACGTATCTTCAAATGCACCGCCTACGGATTATTTATATGAAGCTAGGTGCTGACTTCCTCTAAGCTCGATATGTAAGGATACTTCTACGTGATATCTTTTTCGCAGTGATAACTTTGTCAGTAGTTTGGAAACAAATTTGAAAGTGATAGTGCCGTTTAGATAAAACTAACCATACGTTATTTAAAGTAAGAATAAACTTAATCCATTGGAACTTCATACTCGAGTTGAATAATTATCAGAAATATTGCGTTTAAATATATATTCTGAAAAATTTTAAGTTATTTGAAAGTTTACTCTGTATTGTGCTACAATTTTTTATATCTGATATCTCATTCAGTATTTGGATTCATTTATATATTCAAACATTCTTGGTTTACTAGAATATTTTCTGTGGCAATAAGAAATAGGTAAACAGTGTAAAAAAAAGTTTAATCAAGAGATTTTCGGACCTTAAATATAGAATAAATTTCACAGCTTTGAATCAATGTTGAACTTGATCGAAAAATTCCTTTCGTAGTTCTGGATCATCTTTGAATGATCCTAGTGTTGTTGATGTTATGGTACTACTCTTGATTTTCTGGACACCTCTCATTACCATACACATGTGACTGTAAAAAAGAAAAATGTTGAATAATATTTCTCTAATACTTAAATTTATTGCGCCATTCGAAAAGAGCAAGATGTGTCTTGCATCATTTGCGTTCACTTTTCATATTATGTGGGATTACGTAAATGTTACAGTAGATCGAACAATTATTGAGAAGGTTTTGAATGACTTTATAATCTCAACTGGATACGCATTCATTGTGACAAATATAAATATTATTCATCTATAAATATTATCTCGTGGAATTAATATTGAAACTTTAAATTTTTTCAAACAATTTTGACAATCTGTATATTTTCTCAACTATTTTATATCTACATTTTTTGAGTACTCATTGTAGAATTAAATTGAAAAAAGGAAATTTAAATTCAAAAAAAAATCTAAATCTGAAAGAACGAAAAGAAAATTTAAAATTTGATCGCTTTTTCATTGTATTTTTGTTTCAGTATGCCATTTTTGACCGTTGATTGTAATAATTTAAATGTCAGTAAGACCATTCGATTGCAATCAATGCTTATTGTTATCAATGCATCAGTAATATAAAATAATATAGTACTTACACTCCTTCAATGAATACTGCAACTCCTGCGGGATTTACTGCGTCGTATACTGCTTGGGCAATCTGTTTTGTCAGTCTTTCTTGGACTTGTAACCGCCTTGAGAATACTTCGACTATTCTGGCTAATTTACTAAGACCCAAAATCTTCCCTTGTGGCATATAAGCGATGGACACTTTACCATAGAAGGGAACCATGTGGTGTTCGCACATGGAGAACATTTCGATATCTCTAACTAACACCATTTCATCGTGATCTTCTGAGAAGACGGCGTCATTGAGCACCTCTGGAAAACATTGATAATCATAAATACTGGCTTGAAAAGCATACAAAGTTGTCAAAATATCATTTGTTTTCAAGTAATCAAAGTTGTATAAAAAAAACTGAAATCGTGATTCAGTGATTCACGAGAAATAATAATAAGACTAAAAGATTAAAATTGTTTACCTTCCACACTCTGTTGATATCCTTTCGTGAAGAATAACATGGCTTTGCTGGCTCTTTCTGGAGTTTTAAGGAGACCTTCCCTTTCTGCATCTTCTCCTAAGGAACTGATAATGGTTTTGTATGCAGCAGTTAAATCAGGCAGATGTTCTTCCCTGTTTGTTGTTGCTAAATTTTTAGTTTTGGATTCCTTTTTTCCTGAAACTGAATAAGTTTGTTAGCATTTTAATTTTGTCTACCATTTATTAAAGAAACATAAGCACAACTATGAAAGAACTGTATTCAAAATAACCATTTCTCAAGAAAATAAACCAGATATATTATTTTACTTGAGATATATAAAGTCAGCAATATCAGTATTCAGATGAGCAAAAATTTCAGATTTATGATCTAGTTCAAGTGGTAATTGTGAAGAGAAGGATTTTGACTGATTTTGACAGAATGAGGAACTTCTAGAAGTTCAGAATTCAAGTTGAATCATTAAAAGATATATATTGTTACATTTTTAAACTAGTTGTACAATTCTTGAAAGGGACTGTCAACTCGAAACATATGTAGAGTGACCTGAACATTTCTATGGAATTTATGAGTAGATGCAAGTTGTAGTATCAATTTATTGAGTATGAAATGGATTATAAAAAACCATTAATAAGACCTACCATTTTCGTGTGTAGCAACATCAGCAGCAATAATTGGTGCCATTTTGAGGAGTGTATGTGTTTTGATGATGTGTATCGGAGAGTAATATCTATTTGAAAAGTATGGAAGGTTCTATTCGGTTCCTTTTATAGGAATATTTCTGATATGGTTAATCATATTGATAGATAAATCGTTCCAATAGTAAATTTGAATAAAACGTGGATCGGAATATACAGATTTGAAGTGAGATAAGATATAATTTGTAATTTTTTGATTATGATGAGAGAAGCGTGAAACTTTATGATTGATTATATATGAAAAAATGATTGATTAATAACTATCTCGTGGATTGAAATATTGTCATTTTATGTTTAAGTATATTGATGAACACCCATATTTGAAATTTTATATGAATAATTTGAAAATGTGAAGCAGAACATAAGAAGTTGAACCATTATTGAGTATATTAAGTGAACAAATTTTTGAGTAAAGCTTTCAATTAAGCGCGGCAGCACGTTCACGTGCAGCCTCTGTCAGAACGGGGGACAGTGAGTGTATAAACAAATTCTGTAAATAAATGCACAAAATTTCATATTTCGATTTCTTCAAGAATGATTTTGATGAAATATCAAAAAAATGTTTAAATATACATTGTACGAATATATATCGAATACATATAAAAATATATATTGGTTGGGGTTTATTAAAATATATGCCTAACTACATTCAGAATGAACAACTTTATTTAATAATAATAATAAGACATTTATTCCCAACAGATATACATCCAATTACAGAGAAAAAATTACAAAAAAAATTACAATTTACAAAAAATTGCAAAATTGTACACAAATAATAATAAATAAGAAAAGAAATTAACAAGAAAAAAAAATCAGAAATAGGGAGTATAAGCTAATATATACAACGAAAAATTAATTCAAAATAAATTGAAATAAGCAGATAACTAAAAACAAAAATGAAATATTGTCCATTACAGAGTTACGTATGGTCAGCAGAAGTTGACCATTTAGTAACGAAATATGTTTGATAAATAAAAATAAAATTAAAATCGATTGCGTTAGTATTATCTAGTGAACAAATAAAATAACTAAAATTAAAATAATATTTATAACTAAGACATATGTGGACAACAGAAGTTCAGGAAAATATCACGACATCCCAATGCGCTGTTCTGAGTGGCATGCCAAGATAACTGCTAGCTGATCAAAATAGATATCACATCGACCGCAACAAACATCATAAAGATTACATATAAAATTGATAGGAGAACGTGACATAACACTTGATCTGCTGTAAGTGACATAAAATGTATTATTTCGCCTCAGACCAGGCCTTGGTACGCGAATATTTATTTTGCTGAGAAGAAATGGTGAGTCAATCGAATTCTGCAAAATTTTGAAGAGAAATGTTAGGCCGAACCGTTCACGCCTCAACTTCAATAATTCAATTCGCAAACTATCGGTTAGGATAGAATGGTCGAAGCCTCTAGAAGGATATTGCCCATAACATCTGAAGTACATATACTTCAAACATTTCCTCTGAACTGCCGCCAAGTCGACAATAGAATTAATGTACACAGGAGACCAAATTATAGACGCATATTCCAGTTTACTGCGAATAAAGGAGTAGTAAAGCGTTTTCATAGTGTCAAGATTAACAAAGTTGCCCCAATTTCTAACCAAATAACCCAGCATCCTAGAAGCAGAAGCCGTAATGCAAGTTATATGTTTAGAGAAGGACAGCTTACAGTCGAAAAGTACCCCCAGATCCTTAAACTCAACACATCTATCTAGAATTTGACCTTCCAATGTATAACTATGATGAATTGGAAACAATTTTCGAGAAAATGATACAATTTAACATTTAGTGATATTCAGTTTCAGCCCATTGCTGTTACACCACAAATTAACAGCGTCAAGGGAAGACTGTAATCTGACACAATCACGACGATCGTTAATAGCAGCAAATATTTTCAAATCATCTGCAAAAAGCAGATGCATGCAGTTAAGCTGTAAAGAAAGATCGTTTATATATATAATAAACAACAATGGACCCAAGTTGGACCCCTGTGGCACACCAGACGAGGCAGAATAGAGTGCAGATTCATGACCACCATGTTCAACATATTGAAAACGATCCGAAAAATATGACTGCATCAAATTTAACAACTGTGATGAAAAACCTATAGCCTTCAATTTTGACAACAGTATTCTATGATCGATCTGGTCGAAGGCCTTCTGGATATCTGTGTAAATAACATCCATCTGGCCACGGTCATTTAATGTTTCTGACGAGGAATGAGTAATGCATGCCAAATTAGTAACAGTTGATCGATTCTTCATAAACCCATGCTGGTGTGGTGAGACAAGTGTGCGAACTGAACGGTATATAGTCATATAGAATGATTTCAAATATTTTAGCAAAATTGCACAAAATTGCTATGGGTCTATAATTAGTTATGAGAGCAGCATCACCGGATTTCAAAACTGGACAAATTTTTGTAACTTTCCAAATCTTTGGAATAAGCATATTTCTTAAAATAATATTGAAAATTAGGGATAAAGGTTTAGCGAAAGAATGAATACAGTCCTTAACTAAAAAACTAGGAATATGATCAACGCCAGATGTAAATTTATTTTTGAGCTTCTTTGATGCTCTGATTATATCATCCTCGGATATAACAGGAAGAGGAATTGAATTGTGATTTGGGTAAAGAATATCATACTTCTCAGGGGAGAATTGTACGTTGGAGGTAGTGAAGACGCTTGAAAAGAAAGTGGAAAATCCGTCAACAATGCTCTGAGAATTATTTAGTTCAACAGCTTCGTATTTCATAATACCAGGAATGCGGGATTTAGATTTCTTTGTTTGTACAAATGACCAGAAGCTATTGGGATCCTCACAGATTCTGTCCTCTATGCATCGAATATAGTTTGTATAGGAAGCTTCTATATCTCGTTTGATTTTGCCACGCAGGGTTCTGAACTGATCGTAATAAATGTCATATCTGTGTTTCTTATATAAGCCATGAAAACGATTCTTCAATCGTATGTCAGATATTATGTCGTGTGTGAACCAAGGAGGATAACGGTGATATTTAGAAGTATGAAGTGGCACACAAGTGTCAAAGATGTTATTGAGTTTGGTATACATTACTTCACAAGCCAAGTCACAGTCATTCATTTGACAAATGATCGACCAATCAACAGAATAATTTAGATAAGTATTTACAATTATTTACATTTGAAGTGCACAACTAATGTTCGAGGATAACTGTCATGTTAACTGCTTCGTCACTAGCTTCAGCGCTAGTGACGAAGCAGTTGCGCAGTCACCTTTTCTCTGTTGCTTCTCTTCTTCTTCCTCGATATGACTAGTCTATCGGTTGATGTATTCGGTGGCAGAATGTGACTAGTCTTTAAGTTTTATAAACTTTGAATCAAACTCTTGGCTTAATGTTTCACCATTCCACAAATATATTAAAAATATATAAAATGAACATATTTGTAAAACATTAAGCCAAGAGATCAGTTCAAATTTCATTTAATCATGTTTCAAAAAGAGGTAAGCGAGAATTCAATCTCAGTTATTGAAAATATTCTTTCATATTTTGCAACCTCTTTATTTTATATATTTGAAAATATATTCTTGGTATATAAGATACGAATATAATTCAAATATACAAAGACTAATGAAAATCTGCAAAAAGTTACTTATTGAAAATTTTGAATAGTATAAATAGAAAAAATGGTTAAAGTTTTACTCAAACTTTATGTTTTTATAAATTAATTATGTATACGAGTATTTCGTATATTCTTCGCACATTTCCGATGAATAATTTTATCATTTATATTAAATATATTTTCTAGAAGAACTAAGAATTATATTCATTATATTAATTAATATATCTTATGTCCATGACGGTAATTTTCAAATCTATAGAAAACTATAGAAACTAAAGGCTTGTTCCACTAAACATTCACAATGATCATGGTCTGTGATAAGATTTTGATCGTTGAATGTTTATTAGAACGCACCCTTAGTATGATTTCTATTAGCGGAATATACTTTAATTGCATAGTAATTTGAAGTTGACATTGGATTTATCCATGTAGTACCTATCTATAATTCTATATTTTATATTGGTTCAAAATATGTGTAGATGCAGACGCAAATCACTAAAAATAATCCTTAAAATCATCAAAAAATGCGGTTTAAATCACCACAATAGTAAATTTTCTTAAACTGGTTAACAATGGATTTATTGCTGTTAACACAGAGTGATTTTGAGTATTTTATTCCAATATTCCAATATTTTTTATTCCAATATGAAAAGTTCAATAAAGAACTGAATATCAATAAACAGATTGCGGTTAATACTAATTATGAAAGTGAACTAGTGTCAAAAATTCTTGACAAAAAACTCTATCGGAAAGCTCTACGATTAGTATTTCCTTATCAGTCGGATAGAAATCGTAAATGTAATAGTTTAACATACTTTGGAAACGTCAGTCAAAAAGTCAAAACCTTTTCAAATAAACATACAAAAATAACATTTTAATATTTCATTCAAAAGGAACAATAATTTATCGAGACACATTAAGAACAATAAAAACAATATTAAAAGAAAAGACAAATCAGGTGTTTACCAATTGAATTGTGGAACATATCCCCATGTCTCGATATATATATATATATATATATATATATATATATATATATATATATATATATATATATATATATATATATATATATATATATATATATATATATATATATATATATATATATATATATATATATATATATATATATATATATAGGTAAAACAAGTAGAAATTTCGGTACAAGAATACAGGAACATAAATATAGCTTCGCCCATAATAAAAGTAATTCGAATTATTCTAACCATTTATTAACAGAAAACCATACTTTTAAAACGAACTTCAAAATTTTACACAATATAGAGAGATATAGAGATATTGGGAAATAAATCAGCTTGAAAATTCTGGAAATTTGATCAATGAACAGATAGAATTAAACAATTCACCCTTGTTAAACCTTTTCAGGTAATGGAAATTATTTTTCTGAATGGAATATCTTAGGTACAACCGAAACCATAGAATCCTAAAATTCCCTGATATTTATACCTGTGTTTTTCAAAATGTTGTTATTATTTTGTAAGCATCTGAAGAAGTCGTTTTCAAATTATTGAAACTATACATGTTCCTAGAATATTGCTGCGGTTTTATAACCTTCGCTTCCATAAAAATAAGAAATTCTATGGAAAATTAGCTGTGTTAATTTTTTTCGACCATTTTATACGATCTTCAAAGGGATATTATACAATTGATTTAGTTAAATTCATAGATGATACTAAAAATTCCAATTTTATTTGAAACGGTACACTGAACTAAAACAATATAGAAAATGTCAAAATTTTGACACAGGTTCATTGAGAAAACTCTTCACTTCCAATTGAGTGAAAAATTTTATTGAATATATTTATTTTTGAATAAATAATAAAAATTTATATGTTGAACATGTTTAATTCTATAACCGATTTCAAATCGCACATTTTTAAATTAACATCAATTGTTTGATATACCTACTCAACATTTATAGGCCACTAACGTATTATCAAGAGTTCGTACACCTGATGAACTGTCATTCTCAAAAACTCTTCATATGAGGAAAGTAATGAATAAAGTAAATTGAAGTAAAGTTCTTCTAAAATTCTCTGGGTTTAATGAATATTACTGGATTGAATAATCGTTTCGTGCGATAAAAACATAAACAAACATTCATATAGTGTTTAATTGTAATATTAAAATGCGTTAGTTGGGAAATTATATTATTGGGAGTCAAATCATTTTCTATTGTAAGATTTATCTATTATTTTTTTATATAGAAACAATTGTTCAACTATTCAATGAAATGTTGCAGTCGAATACTAAATGTTACTTTTTGAAAATTTGTTTATTATCCTTATCGTTAACTGATGGCGACATATCACATTCATAAGGCATGCAATGATAATAATCTTCGAAAATTTCACGAGTACAACTCTTATTCTAAAACTACTAATTCATTAAACTACTGTACAGCAACAACATAAACATATTCTTCCAAATTCATTAATATTAACAATCAATTTTTAATTTTAAATTTAGTATCATATTTAGCCTCAAAATTATTATAAATAGTATACTACAAGTTCTTAAATATATATATCTTTATATATATATATATATATATATATATATATATATATATATATATATATATATATATATATATATATATATATATATATATATATATATATAATTTCTGTGTTTAATTGCTTTAATTCCTCTAAAATACGTGTACATATTCTCGATAATTGTTTGAGAAGCTCGAAACCAAGTGAAGAGTTTTACTTAATTCATCATATTCTCAAACAGTGCTTTTTGTATGTGTGTGAATTTTTTTTCAAATTGTTTTTGAAGTTGAAATCTATATAAAATCAGCTTCTTTGTAGCAGCTTTACACAACGCTGGCGGCCATCATTGAACTTGAAGGTACATTTGTTTTAGATTTCAATTCAACTGAGATCTTGTCGTGCTGGGTATTATAACCTCTTTTCCCTTTTTGTGTTTCTGTCACAGAGAAAAACGAAAATTTTGTTTTCGTACCTCGTCAGGGATCATACGAGCTTTAGCCTATGTTTGTATACTGATTTCATATCCTATTGCTGATTGAAACAGTTTTCACTTGATTGAACGAAAAAATAATCTACCCACAATCAATAAATGTTCAAAACTCAAACTTTCTAAATGCATACTAGTAATAAATTCTTTGGATTTAGAGAATTTAGTGGTCTATGGGAGATATGAATTATCTAGACTCTAAAAAATAGCGCATTGAATATATATATATAATCCTATAATTCCCATAGATTATGAGAATTTTCTCTATTAGAAAATATTTCATGAAACAATAAGATATGCTTGATAGTGTGGCAGTTTAATTGATAAAACTATAACACTAATAGAGGATGCTAGATAATGTGAGTTAACAAGCCTGAAATTACGTATCAATTATTTCAATTTGGGTTAACACATGCATAAGAAGTGACTTATTTGAATAAGTTTTATATAAAATCAGGCCTCAAACAAAATTCACCAGTCACAGTTAATTAGAATGGAATTACTATCTTCATGTGGGTGCTATATTTATCAAACTTGTATGCAGAATTAAAAATGTGATAAAGGATTTGATTCCACCAAAATGGAACAAATTCATTATTCAACGCATCGATCATTATCATTTGAAACAAGATGACCGTCGGACTTTGTACGACCTATATTTTATTCCTATATTTATTATTAAATAAAATATAGGTTTTTCAGGCATTTCAGAATATTTCAGTAGAAAGACAGAATTTCAAGAGTAAGTACAAACATTGCAAAAATATTAAAACCTTATTTTTTAAAAGTAGGTCATACTGCACAAAATCAAGTCAAAGAAATATATACCAAGTTAAAGAGAGAAACAAGAACTCAGAAAAAGCTCATACTATTTATAATATACCTTGTAATAATTGCAGTAAATGCTATATAGGACAAACGTCGCAAAATCTTGAAGAAAGAAATGAAGCACATACATATGCAAAAACTCAAATAACAGCTTCACATAAACATAACATAACTGAAAAACATGATTTTGATTACAACAATACAAATATTTCAGCAACTGAGAAAGACAAAAAATGGAGAGAAATTTTAGAAATGTTACACATTCGTAAAAATATGGAAAACACAGTAAATGAAAAAACAGACATAAAAAATCTTAATTCTATTTACAACGATTTGATAATCCTTACAAATAACACTCATAAAATGAATAAACACCAATCACCAAACATCATATCTCAAAACTCATTATTTGCTCATCAATTTCATTACATCAATTTCACACACATAAGCCAATGAAAATATTCTGGATAAGTATATAAAACTCAACTGTGTGAAATATATATATATATATATATATATATATATATATATATATATATATATATATATATATATATATATATATATATATATATATATATATATATATATATATATATCACACTCATTTGAATCACCTGGCTTAACATGAGTTTTTCAGCGGTTTCCTCATGGTGAAGAAGACTAAAACTTCCACAGTGAATCAGGGCCGGATTTAAATTTGTGCCGCCCTGGGGCACTGAAGAAAATGCCGCCCCAATTTTTCATATATTGTATTGAAAATTATTTCTCACTTTCCAAATTTTGCCGCCCTAGAAAATTTGCCGCCCTAGGCACTAGACCCGACTGCCCCTAGTATAAATCCACAATTACAGCGAATGCTAAGCTAGAAATATTCTTCTGAATAATAAAGAAACAAAAAAGCCAATTTGATTTTTTTCAAAAAAATAAGTTTGACGTCTGATATCTATTGTAATTCATAAAATTCAATTATTCATTAGTTATCACTAAGTTGTGATATACATCAAAACATCAACAAAAATAAAGTTTTCATCATTGAAAATAACATGTTATTGTTAAAAACATTAAAAATAAATAATCTTGACTAGGCAATAAATTAATTTTAAAAAATGAGATATATATATATATATATATATATATATATATATATATATATATATATATATATATATATATATATATATATATATATATATATATATATATATATATATATATATATATATATATATATATATATATATATATATATATATATATATATATATATATATATATATATATATATATATTGACGTACATACCAGGAAGATATTATTTCTAAAAATGGCATTGGATAATTTCTGCTTCCGTTTTTGGAATGAGTTTGTCATTTAACAGACTGCGTAGACTTATATTTGATCTCACAGTTTTCGCATCGCAATTTACCGTTAAATCAATATAAAAATGTGTTGGTAAGCGCATAACCATAAAATGAGAAAAACTCAAATAATTGCCAGGAAAACCCTAAAAACAGCCCTTTTCTTTATCCCATTAAAACGTTTTCTAACTAAAATGTAGAGGCAATTTGAACTTTATTGCTATTCAGTAAAGTTCATATCACTGTTGTCTGAAAAATCACTATTTTTTTGTTGGGTTTGTTATTATCAGGATAAGATTCATATGAAAGAAATATATATATATATATATATATATATATATATATATATATATATATATATATATATATATATATATATATATATATATATATATATATATATATATATATATATATATATATATATATATATATATATATATTGGTATTAGTATTTAAGTGGAATCTCTATAACTCGAATTTCGTTAAGTCGAAAAAATAAGGGCAATACCTTGCAATGAACTCTTAAATAGGCGATATCTCAAATATTTTTGACTTTGTAACTCGAAAAATTGTTATGTCTCTTCAATGTATTGATGATACAAATTCATACTATAGAACTCGAATTTCAAAAAGCAGACTCCTAATTCGTATAATACAATGGCGTTTCACTAGGAGTTCCCTGAGATAAAAGCAATAAAATCCAAAATGTTTGTTTCAGATAGGTGGGCTTTCAAATCAATTGTTTTTGTTGAGCCGTATCAACACACATCGATCTTATTATGACAGATTGATCACTGTTTGAGCTTGAAAACAAATTGATAAAAAACCTGCAAATTGTTCAAATTAAAAGAAGATAACGGATTATTTTCTAGTCTACAAGTTTTTTTCACTGATATGTGAGTTGTTTCGATATGAAAAAAATATATAGTTATTGAGAAAATTGAGTTACTCAAGAATTGTTATTCAAATTTGGCTATCAAAATCGAAAAACATACCTAGAAATCGAACCTTTCCCACTTCAGCAGTAGATTGATATGCATCTCGATGTTCTTGTTCAGTTGAAATCTCGTTAATAAAAAAATCACTTTGCAGGAGTGTTTTTTTGTTGTTATTTCTTTCCATCTGCAGGTTCGTGCACTTTGAACTTGGCTACGCAGATCTGAAGAGAGCCAACAAGCTTGAAACACGTGTTAACGGCTGCCTCCAATAGCGGGCTATACCTATAATTTCTTCACTTGTTACTGTCTCCTGACTTCGACTCCTTTTCATTCATATATATATATATATATATATATATATATATATATATATATATATATATATATATATATATATATATAAATATAAGAAAATGTACACTAGAACATTCATTTGAAATATTCAAATTAACCAAGAGAATGTTATAGTAGAGCTGGATATGTGAACGTGTACGACGTGATGTCTCCATCATCCTTCAAGGGATAAATGTTAGAGAAATATTGAAATCGATGCCACACCTGATGGAAGTGCGAGACATATCTTTCGTTCTGCAAGGAACTCGTCAGTCACACCACGTCCATCGAAGTGAGGCAACGATTTCAACCTCCAAGCATCACAGATTGAATAATCTGTGAAAACTATTGAACTAAAAAAAACTTGAAACTAGCTTTACTTTTGCCCGCTTGGCGTAATCTGAAGCGATGTAAGTAATGTTAGTAATGCTAGTCAATTCGAACTTACCAAAATGTTATATTAAATTGAAGTTTCAATATTAGTCGTGATAGCTCTGAACTAACCCTGTGATAAGATAATCAGTTTTTTCGCATCCTATTTTTGAGAATTAATAATTATTTCTTACTGATATTATTAATTAAGTATCCTTAAATTTTCTAATTTTACACGCAATTTCTTAATTTTTTTCCCTGACAATAACAAACACAACAAAAAATAATAGCGAAATCGGTCCAGCCGTTCACGCTTGATGGCGTGAGCAAGGGAAATAGGGATTCATTTTTATATTATATAGGTAAATTAGAAATAATATTATATAATATGGTTGTTAAGAAGGTATTCTTTTTTTAAATAGTAAATTTTTTTTTCATATGAACCTTATCCTGACAATAACAAAACCAACAAAAAAAATAGTGATTGGTTAGACAACAGTGATATGAACTTTACTGAATAGCAATAAAGTTCAAATTGCCCCTACATTTCAGTTAGAAAACGTTTTAATGGGAAAAAAATGGCTGTTTTTTGGGTTTTCCCAGTAATTATTCGAGTTTTTCTCATTTTATGGTTATGCGCTTACCAACACATTTTGCTATTCATTTTTATATTGATTTAACGTTAAATTGCGATGCGAAAACTGTGAGATCAAATATAAGTCTACGCAGTCTGTTAAATGACAAACTCATTCCAAAAACGGAAGCAGAAATTATCCAATGCCATTTTTAGAAATAATATCTTCCTGGTATGTACGTCAAGCGTTACATCATAATGGTATTATGAGTATCTATGAAAGAATTAATCATAATGGAGAGGTCAATACAATTTAACTAGCCAACAAGTCGAACACGTGCTCTGAAAATAGGAGATAGAATGAGACCGTACCAATTATCATGAACTGTTTGACTGAGAGGACGATTATTATGCCAATTATAAATCATTCCAAAAATGAAAATGGGGCGAAATGAGATAATGTGAAAGAAATCTTTTGACACTGAATAGTTTTATGTGCAACATAATATTTTGTACTCCTAAAGAGAATTTAATTAATTTTGATTATGACTTCAATGGAATTTAAATAATTAGATCTTCCGAATTCAGATATGTCGCCTCTGTGTAATAGTTGGAAAAACACCCGACTTTGGTGCGGTGGGATCGGGTTCGAGTCCCGGTGAAGGTATGAGTGTATGTATTTGTCTATGATTTAAGTAGTTTCATGATGATAATTGTTGAAGAGGCCTATCTTCTTAGCTAAGTCTGGAGAACACTCGACTATGGACCTGTAGGAAGCGGGTTCGAGCCCCGGTGAAGGCATGGGTGTATGTGTTTTTCTATTATTTCTTATCGTTCCTAGTTTCCCTCATTTGGTTCGTGGAGTAGGCAGATTGAAGAATAACTTTGTCTCAATCTCTTATGAAAGATTAGGTTTGGTAATTAGGAATTCCAAATGGATGTCACAGTCTGAATCAACTGTGCTGCTATACAATACGTTAATCAAAACTATCATAAGTTAGTGCCTTTTGGAATCCAGGATACGTGTGTCATGTAAGAAATCTTGAATCAATTAAAAGACGTTGCCTAAATTACACTGGGGAACAATTTGTAACATAATTTCTGTTGAGTTCGATTTTAAGGCTGTTTTAGAGGTAAATTGACATGCTGATTCCGAAACTTTAATCAGTGTTTTTTCACTTTGCGGAACTTAACACGAATTACAGATTTTGCATTTACACAAGATTAGGAGCATTTCGTTCTCATTTATATACAAACTATGAAATTTCTTTTGTCTGCCGCTGGTGGTTCACGTCTTAAAGATTTCAGAGTTCGCAGCACGAGCTAAATTACGTGGTACGAGATTTGGGACTATCCTAAAAAAGCGTCACAACTTTTAGCATCAAACTTGTTAGAAGAAGGAGCTAAAGTCACCTACTTTCGATCGAGAGAAAGTGCATTTCTGCACTTTTGGACTGCTGATGAATTTCTGTATTGCCATAACATAGCTGGTTTAATGAAAGAATCGGGAATTTCAGAAGAGTCGTTGACTTGTTACAATATAACTCACACCAATGGATCATCTGTGTAGACCTTAAAATGGTTTGTTTTCTTCTTGGTCAGCAACGCAGATCCGTCAAGTATACCTGTTTTCTATGTATGTGGGACAGCAAAGCTCATGACAAGCACTGGGTGCAGTCAAAGTGGCCGCCAAAAATCTGAGCTGAAACCTTGGCCACAGATTCGGCAACGTATTAAAGATGACCTTTCATTGAAAAAATGACCGAAATTGAAAATAATGATTTGTTGGCATTCAGAAGTCAAGGACTTTTTTGGAAACACACGAGTCCAGAATTACGTCGAAATTCTTCAACAATTCTGAGAAAGCTTCAAAAAGCATGGCTGTAATATGAGTATCAAACTGCATTCCTTACATAGCCGTCTCGATAACTTTCCAGAAAATCTTGGCTCTCCTAGTGATAAACAGGGTGCGCAAGTCCACCAAGATTTGAAGGTCTTGGAGGAAGGAATCAAGGTAGATGGGATGTCAGTATGATGGCTGACTACTGTTGGAGCATCAAGCGAAAATGTCCCCAGATTGAAAATTCTAGAAAAGTTATGAGCGAAAATTTTTACCCTTATATCTTGTTTTATTTTTTGTATAAATACAATTCAACTTTCATTGTCATAATAACTTTTGTATGAATAAAATATTCTAATATGTTTGGTAAATAACCACTTTATTTTCCTCTGTATACCCATTTTGTATGACTTTCAGGTTAAAGAGAGGGTATCCTGTAGTTTGAAAACTTGACGCGATAAAAAAAAATTGGCAACATTTTTGAATTCAGGAATCAAAATTTAGTCAAAAGCAAGTCACAGATCAAAAATTCACAGTCACAGACAACAAAATTGCTGTTCCCAGTGATTGATGGTTTTATCCAGGACGAGCCATATCTCATGAGTGAATTATTACTCGTATCAGATTTACACTTCCATTACTTGAAACACGTAGAAAATATTTTGGAATTATGTTTTTGTACAAGTTGATTAGGTTTTATTCGATTGTTCTTTTTTCTATCCCATATAAATTTCTGTATTTTGAGATTGCCTTGTTGTTTTTTTTATCTACCTCTGGCATGTAATGTTCTGGTAATTTATCCACTTAATGAAATTTGTGGTTACTTTGAGCCTTTTCGTAGTATCAATGAGATATTTTTATGCAGTGATATCAAGGAAACTATCGTCCGACTATTTTTCTAGGTATAGGGTAATTTTTTAAGTGTAGTTTTTTTTAAATCGAATCAAACACTCAATTTCCATCACATATTATCAATTTTTATTGAAATTAATAACTTGGCCTTTGCCATTCACATTTTGAAGATATGAAATGGCAAACTTCATGTAAATGTTGTCCGCAGCTCCGTATCAAATGGTCCATTCGGAAGGTCCAATTTGACCCATGCCGAATTCTTCAATGGTTTAATGTCCAACAAAGTAAACTTGGTGCAAAATTTGGTGATAATCAATTGGGTTCACTGGTCCATGGCCGTAACAAACGATACACATTTTTCACAGAGCACGAATTTTCATAGTAAATTTCAACAATTTGCAATCGTTGCTCGGTTCATGATAAAATGGCAGAGTATATGGAAAACTTTTCACTTTGTCAAATGACGTTTAGATGCCGTTACCAACCAGTGCTGTCAACCTGAAAAACGTAACTCTTAAAAAATCACTCTTATTAGTGTAGATAGAAGTTTTTTAGATACTTGTATGAGGTTTTCATGTAATTTTTTGAAATATTTTAGTTTTGTTTCCAGTTTAATTTTACATAAGTTGCGAATTTTATCATATATTTCTACTCTGAATCAATTTAAGCTATTGAGGAGTGTAATTGAAAAATTATAATTGAATGAATACATACATAAGTTAATAAATAATCCTAAATCAATTGCATTTGTTTTTTTAAGATATTGTTCTGGTTGAAGCGGGTATCGAAGGGCTAATTCGATTTAGCTACATGAGTTACTTTCATTTATTGATCGAGATGTTGCGATTCTGGCTTCTACACATTTTGCTGATATGAGCTTATCTTCAAAACCATACTTCCGCTTGTCTGTAGTGAGAAGTAGGAAATTGGTTTGAACGGAAAGGAACCCAGTCAGGACAAGATTCCTCAAGATCACCGAGTCTACCTAATTTACCCGATACACATGAACAGTTAGGATGAGAATGTAAATGGTTTATTTCAGCGGTTCCCAACGGAGGGTCGCAAAGATGTCTGACTCTAAACTTAAACTCAAATATTGTATGTTACAAATTTAATAAAATGAGAGTTATTTATTTAAATGAGAGTTTTAATTTGATGAAATGAGAGATATTATATGTAGCCATTCAGCAACAACTGGCCACTAGTAAAATCAACAATTTTCATAAATTACAATGGAAGCTGTCAGTAAAAGAGGTTCTTTGGGTTTGTTTATATTTGTATTTATTTCTTTACCTATAAACATTTTTGTGAACCACCATTTTTTGCTTATATTCCTAATTATTATTTAAATTATTGTTTTGCAACAAAGTGCTTATAGTTATTTAACTCTGTCTACTTCCTCTTCTCAATCAGAATACAATTATATGATTTTCACAGCAACATAGATCGATGTAGATTATTTTTTTTGGATATCGTGGAGCTGTCAAGATTGTTACTACTAATGATGGAATAAAAGTAAATGACACAATAATTAGAATTTTCTCATATATTAATAACAATATGCATGACTCGCGTTTCGAAGTACTACTTTACCGGTCTCCGTAGCTTAATCGGCAACACCCGACTATGGTGTGGTAGAACTCGGGTTCGAGTCCCGCTGAAGGCATGGGTGTTGGTGTTTGTTTATGATTTAAGTAGTTTAATGAATGATATGTGCTGGGTATTGTACATTGATTACAAGCCCAATGGCCTTTCGGAACCAGCGTTAAACTGTAGGTCCACTGAATTGAAAAAAAAGTACTACTACTTTTTTTTCAAATGCTGAATGAACAACCAGAAGTAGTGAGAATCAGAAGAGTTCGAAACGAATGTCATGTATATTGTTATTAATTTATGAAAAAATTCTACTTATTGTTTCATTATGGATATTAATTCTCTCCAAGTATCCGCTTCTTCAATCATCAATTCGATAAAACTATCTCATTCATAGGAATTCAATAATATAGACAACAATATATACCATATGTCTCAATGTACTGTCTAAATCCTTACGTCAAAGAAAATAGTTGATCTGAAAATTGCCTCGAAATATTTCGATGATAAATTCCCATAACCAGTATTATATTCAGTCTTTTCTTATTTTGGCGATACAATAAGACTTCTCCTTCATATATTTTCTTTTGTCGCCTGTGATTTAAATCGAAAGTTATCACGCCGAATCATTTGTTGGCCCCACTGCAATAATGATTAGATTGCAGTGGGGAATTAAACTTTAGTGACTAATGTCATTCGGTCGACTGAAATAAGTAGTTAGTTATTTCATTTACTAACGCAGCAATATCGCTTGCAGTCCCGCGATAAATATTTTAAATAATGATGACACTAATGATAAAAATCCATCGCTTCGCAATGAGCGCCATCTTATTGTCTTACTGTCAAAACAAAACTGTTTGGATTATAAATAATTATTCTGTTAGCATCTGAAGAAGTTATGTTGTCAATAAAGTGTGAATCATAAGTTCAATTGTTTGAATGTAAGTTTATATTATATTATCAATACGTCCAAATCATACCTGATACTGTAGATTGCTTCCAAATAAGCAATATCAGTTGGAAAATTTGCGAACAAAAACGCTGACTAATGATATATATCATAATAGATGTTGAAATAAATAAACTTTATTGTTATGAAAGTGGAGATTATAGAAATTTATGACCTAAAATATGAGCAAGTCATTCTAAAATACAGAATGACTCAAGGAAATGGCACTAATGCATTTGATGTAATCTGCGAAGACTGAAGTGAGATTTATAAGGAAAAAGGTTGATGAAAAAGTACATATCCACAATATGGACAAATGTTATAGTATATTTTTTCTAAATAATAATGATGATAGTAGAGCTTTCTCGAAAGTTACCTTCATTTTCACAACAACAAAGTAACAGAGAGAAAAATAAAACTTATAAACTACCATGAATTGAGGTAAAAGCAATCTAAGGCGGCGTTCAAATTATAATCAAATGATACTTCAGTTCAACGTAACTATGATTAAGAAGTTTACTATACAGTTAACACATCGAAAACATACGTCAAAAAGGCGAAAATACTGAATAAAACTGAATTAAACATAAACACTTTATATATAAAATGAATCGCCGAATGAAATCGTAGGTAACTAAATAACTTATTGAGTTATTATTCTAGAAACTAGAAGAAGTTTATTGATTCCCAAAAAGAAACCGATTGTAATATTTATAGATCGAACAGAAGAACCTTCAAAGATTGCCAAATGATTGGCAGGTGGTAATATAAGCCCCTAAATTCTTGTGTTCAACGGTTGCAAGTCAAATAACACGGATGTTTCGCTTATCTGTTGGTGAAACATTATGTTAAAAACAATAAATAAAAATAAATTACTACACTCGACTTAAGTTTCACTGAATATATTGAAAACTCAACTTATGTTTCGGGTCGTTAATCCATTATCAAGAGTATACAATGTCACTAGTACTAATTACTAGTAGTAACTAAGTACTAGTAGTTACTAGTACTACTCAGTAACATTGTATAACTCGTGATAATGGGTTAACCACGCGAAACATATGTAGAGTTTTTAATATATTTTGTGAAACTTAAGCCAAGTGTGCTAATTTTTGTTTATTGTCTTTAATATTATAGAATTTGGGTAATAAACTAGTTATGTATACAATGTTGCATGTAAGTTTTTAAGGACGATTTCAGTGGGCAAATTACAACTATTATAAAACGTACATTGCTCGGATCTGGGCCCCCCTTATATATTCCCCTGATGTGATATTAAATACATTGCAAAGAAGTGATAAATTGCAATTCGGCAGTCAAAGAAATGATTTTTATGTTGTCCGCTGTGCCAGTGCAGAGACAGTAGCACATGAACGTGGTCGAGACTTGAGACTGTTTCAATTATCTTGGGATCCACTGGACTGATCCCGAAAAAATTCCTGAAAAACAGATCAAAGAACTAGGATTCGGCGAACATCTTTATAAGGAATTATAGAAATTGGTGCAACTTTTTGGAAGTTTTTAGGAACCTCTTAGGTTTTTAGAATTTTGGCGCCATGGGGACCCTACAGAGCTTAATCACTAGGTCCTCGAACAGAAATATTGCTTCAATTTAAAATTCATTTCACAATAGTAGATATACAAGGACATTTGAAAAGAAAAATGACTTCGAAAATATTAATTCTTTAAGACAATTTCTCATTATGAATTATAGCCATAGTAAAAAAACAAGCATATAATATAAGAAATTGATTCATACATTACTGTCTACATTGGGCACATTAAAGTACTCTTCCTCACTAGAATAGACTTTTTAGACTTAACTCTCTTATTATATTATTAAGGCATGTAAGGTGAGTACGTAATTTATAACTTTTAATTTAATATAGGCTTTTCAAGATTTCCGTCGATGGATATCGAATATTAAATGTCTATTCGCTGTATCATTAAACTATTCGCTGTTCCTAAATATCCTATTTAGTCCTATATCCTACAGAAGTAAATATCCTATTTCTTCTGTAGATCAGCCCCACACCAGAATATTATACTTCAGAAGTATATACAAGACTTAATACAAGTGAATACACATTCATTACACAGGTTCTTGGTACAATATTCTTAATTTTAGGTATTGCAAAAAAATTGTTGACCTAAAAAATCAATGTGAGTTGTCCATCTTGAGATTCTGTCTACATATATACTAAGAAATTCAGTTGTTTCAGATGATGCGATGGTGTTCTCTTCATATTAAACATTCAAGGTAAGAAGTACAAGAATTCTATAATGAAACAATTTTTAGAATTTTCTCATATATTTACAACAATACGCATGACGCGCGTTTCCAAGTACTACTTCTTTTTCAAATGCTGAATTAACAACAACAATGAAAAAGAAGTAGTATCTTTTACGAAACAAGCGTCATGCGCATTGTATCATACGAGAAAATTCTAAAAATTGTTTCATTATGGATATTAATTTTCTCCAAATATCGGCCTCATCAATCATCAACAATAGTTCTACATTATTCTACGGAGGACTGAGAATGTTCAATCGACTGTGATCATTCAAAATCGTAATAATTATGGAAATTTAGAACTTAAGTAACTTATTTCGAAAGTTTTGTTATGATTAGTGAATATTTTTTTAGTGATAGCGATACCTATCCGGAGATAGAAGACTCTCTTTGACGAGTTAAGATGTCAACAATTTTATTTGACGCTATGTTAAAATTCATTAATAGATTTCATATTATTTCTTTTTGTTAGTATCGTTTACGAATGAAAAAACTCCGTCATTCTATGAAAACAATGGAGTACCGTCTGCTAAAATGATAGACAGTAACATATTATTTTGGTGGAAAAAGCGACTATTGAAAAACCACACTGCATCATACAATACTGATCAAGAAATATAATCAAATTGTCTAGTACCGGGTTATATGTGTAGATAGTTTGTTTCGATACATAACTTGCTACCACTCGTTTCAAATCACTTTAACATAATATTACGTCAAGCATGAACATTTTTTCATTCGTTTCAGTGGACAATAGCATGCGGTTGTTTCAATCTGAATTTCCTAATAATATTGTTAACATTAAGGTCAATGAATTATAGACCAGCTGATCCAGTATGATGCAAGCAATGAAATGACGACAGTTCATACATTCCGGAAGAAGTAAAACATACAAACGCCATTTGTTCACAAGCCTTTGTTCTAAATTTCGGGGGTCTATAGGAAGTAATCGTGTTGTGATTTATTTGAAGGCGAGTATATGTGAACGTCGAACTTACGTGTTCAGCAAAATAGATAGTTAAAGCCATTGAAAAAAATTAATTTGAAAGAAGTGATATATATATATATATATATATATATATATATATATATATATATATGAGGAAATGAATTTTTTTTGTGCTTATGGCACTGAATGAAATGTTTAAGAAAATGAACACTAGAACATTCAGTTGAAAAATTCAAATTGATCAAAAGAATGTTATAGTAGAGCTAGCTATGTGAACGTGTACGATGTGATGTCTCCATCATCCTTCAAGGATGAAAAAAAAGTTATTGTGGGTTATCCATAAGAGATAGACATATACCATCACGGACTTTTCTGTAGACCTTTTCAATGTGTACAATACTTAGTACATTATTTCGATAAAACTCGTAGGGTTCAGCCTGCGTTTGCAATGTAAGCGAAAAAAATGTAATTATTTACGACATCACATTAGAAACCTCAAAAATAACAGTACTTCTCCACTATTTAGTGGATGTTATTATACATATAAACCTTCCTCTTGAATCACTTTATCTATTGAAAAAAACCGCATCAAAATCCGTTGCGTAGTTTCAAAGATTAAAGCGTACAAAGGGACAAAGGGACAGAAAAAGCGACTTTGCTTTATATTATGTAGTGATATATATATATATATATATATATATATATATATATATATATATATATATATATAAAAATTGATTAATTGCCTGTTTAAGATATTTTATTTTGAATGTTTTTAGCAATAACAAGCTTCTTTTGATATGAAAAACTCTATTTTTGTTAACGTTTCGTTGTATATCAAAACTTTGTCAAAACTAATGAATTTTAATGAAGTTTTTCATATCGAAAGTAGCCTGTAATTGCTAAAAGCATTCTATATATATATATATATATATATATATATATATATATATATATTATATATATATATATATATATATATATATATATTTATTATTATTATTACGATTGTTCCCCATGAGGAGAGCGACTGAACTTGAATTCGCAATCATTAGGAATTTTGCTCCATCTTTTTTGCTTTCCAAAAACGCTTCATCCTCTCTGAATGCTCTTTCTTCCGTTCATCTGTCCACTTTACTCCAGGTTGATGATTTAACAAGATGACTTTTTGCTTAAAATTTATATGTGCGATTTTATAGCGGCATTCAGTGCGATCTTCGAGATTTTTTATATTGATCTGTTGTAGATCCTCTTGGACCTCTTTTAGCCACTCTGTTCCGCATTTACTATTCATAATTATTTCGAGTAGTTTCTTCGGTATTCTGGACTGTTTCATTCTGTAGACGTGCATAGAACCGCTATCGTATTTGTCTTTTGATATAGTTCATTCTGAGGTCTTTTTATCCAAATGCCGTTTCTATTGATAGACCCGTAAATCTTTCTGAGAATTTTTCGTTCTTGTTTTTCTATTTCTTTAATTCTTGAATGGCCGCAAATAACCATTGTTTCAGCTGCGTAGATTGTTTCTGGAAGAATCGTTGTGTTATAATGCATTTATATATATATATATATATATATATATATATATATATATATATATATATATATATATATATATATATATAAAAGTAATAGATGAGCTCTGGGCAAAAGTAAGGCCACTGTAATTGATACACAACCAATTTATCAACCTTATCTATATTCGAATAAGTTCATATTCTTCATCAGGACTCTGAAAAATACATAAGTGTAAAACAACATGTTCTAAACAAAAAATTACATCTTACGGTTAACTAGGCTGAAGATGTAGCCAGACTGTACGTACCAGTGAAAATAGATTGTGTACAAATGCTGAAATTTACAGAACTAGATTCTATCATTAAAATGTAAAGATAAAATGTAAAACATAAAGATATAAAAATTAAATGTCACAACAATCATATAGAATTGTAAATATAATTAGTTGGATCAATAAATTGGTTGTGTATCAATTATAGTGGCCTTACTTTCGCCGAGAAGTAATCTATTACTTATTCAAATCATACCGTGTATATCATTATCGTATATATATATATATATATATATATATATATATATATATATATATATATATATATATATAATAAATTCACTACAAGAAAGAGAATTCTGTAGTTAGCGTGCTATATTATCTCACGGTGCTATATTGTCCCACTTGTAGATATTCGCTATTAGTAATATAAGTACACTATAACATTATTTCGATAATTTTGGACAAATTATTCAAAAGAACATTACAGTGTTCCATTGTATTTCTAGGGATCAAGGTTAAGGAATCTTAAAATCGATGCCTACATTAATTCAAAGCGTGCGACAGTCATTGTTTCTTACTACAAGGTACTCATCAGTCACGCCACGTTCAACGAACCAAAGGCATCGATTTCAATCTCACATATCTTCTCATTAATTGTAAGACAGAAATATAGAATAAGTCGTAAACATATATAATGCATAGATTAGTGTACCTCTCAATCTTAGAATCAACGAAAAGACAATGAATACATCAACATTGACTGTCTCACGCTTTCAATAAATGTAGGCAAAGATTTCAAGATTATTGAACATTTATCCCTAGAAGGATAATGGAAAATCAAATATTATCTAACATTGATCCCTAGAAGCACAAAGAACACCAGCTCTGCTATAATGTTCTTTCGAATAATTTGCCATAAATTATTATCGAAAAAAAGTTATAGTGTACTTTGATAATGAATATCTATAAGTAGTATTATCTACAAGTGTGATAATATAGCTCGTGAACTACAGAATTCTTTTTTTTGTAGTTTCTGACATGTTTTGAGAAATAAAAACTAGCGATTCTACAACCGCAATCTAGATCGCGCATTACTTCATCAAATTGGATGAAATTGTTCATAAAAACTAGACTTGTAAAATGTAGTATCTTAATTGATAAGGACGTGTGAAACTTTCAATGTAGATGCTTAATCATGTGTCATTGATGTTCATTCATTCATTGATTCCTGAGATTCGAGATGTACATTAATCTATTCATTATATAAGTATACGACTTTCTTTTCATTGGGTGAACGTGACTGATGAGTACCTTATAGTACGAAACAGTGACTGTCTCACGCTTCCAATAAATGTCGGCATGGATTTCAATTTTAGATTCTTCAACATTTATTCCTAGAAGGACATTGTAGACATCGCATTGTTCATGTCTCACATAGCCAGCTCTGATATAATTTATATATATATATATATATATATATATATATATATATATATATATATATATATACATATATTCATATATACTATATTATATATATATACATATATAATCCTAATAAGTAGTAGTTGGGTACTAGACAAAAATCTGGGCAATAATTTACAAACTAAGTGTTATCTCATCTACATTTCGATTCACATGCGAATCTTCATCAGGATGCTGACAAATATAAATGAATTACATGAAATTTCATTTTTCATTTAGGATTGTACATACCTATAATGTAAAGCGAGAAATAGATTATAAATTAGTGCATTTAATTTGAAAGGCTGTTTTAAAATCTCTATTTTTGTTGACGTTTCGTTGTTGATTACAACTTCGCCAGTACTGATAAATCAATTTCATTTCAATATTTTGCGCAGTGTAGGATGAAAGTTTTAATGTGCGTCAATAGTCAGTCAATACTTCAAATGCACTTGAAAATCATTCATCAGATTCAAATGTTTATTTACGAAGCTTTTGAAAAGTTAAAAATATCAAAAATGCATCATAATCAAATGAATTCAATTTGGGATTGTTATTCGAGAATAAATTTTCATTCGTGATAGTCGATATCGTTATCGAAATAAGTCTAATATCAATGAGTAAACATTCGAGGAAACGATAAGAGAAAAACTGAATCGCATGCATATAAAATTGGATAATGAAAGTTGAACAAGTGCCCACGTGCAACAGGTACAAGGCTACTATATAGGAGCCACTATTTCGTATATATAAAACGTTTCTTGATGATTTTTGAATTTTTCCTCCTCATGTAAGGAAATATCAGTCTACTTCCACCCCTTATTTAGTATTATCATGTAAAATCTGAAGGAAAATAAAGAAATTCCAATGGAAACACTGGTTTCAAAATGTACAGGTATTCATTTGAAATTAACAACTGTGACGTACGTTTTACCATTGTTTTGGCTTCTTCGGTAGACAATTCGTAATTTGCAGTTTGAAGAAACATTCTATGGTGAAAAGTACGTCACAATCGTTTTTATTAAGGTGTGTAACCTATAAAACAGTGGTTTCTGTAGGATTTTATCATTAAACTGATTGTATAGTAATCGTATAAGTAGAATATGTAGAAAGTGGACTGTATTTTAATTCAAGGAGAAGCTAATTCGTCTAACAACGTACTGAGAATAAATATGTTTAAATGAAAAGTAATAGAATGCAATGAATAAAACAAAGTAAAGTAATAAAACAATATAATTCATATACACACGACACTCCACTCATCCCTGGGTTTTCCAGGAAAGGGATAGAGACTTGCAAGGGCAACTAAGACGATGAGGAAGTGTCCTTTGTAGTCATTCGCCGTAAAAAGTCAGTAAGGCACTATATATTTTGTAGTAAACGAGGTACGCTTTGTATTAATGTTATTCACTATCATAATCGTATCTATCGACCTCTTGTACTGCAATGCCTCTTTTATTTTCGGTTTTATCACTTGTGGTCCAAATGAGGTATTCAGGATGGTCGTATGGTAAGCAATGGAACGGGTTAAGTATAAAGTGTATGCATGATTTAATGAAATCATGACAATGAAGTAAACTAAAAATATTATATTCCGTCCATCATCATAGTCATTACTAAAGACGAACCACTGATCAACATTAAGTACCAGTTCCCAATATGCAATTCAAAGAAAAACTCAATAGCCGTCTCGATTATTTCAATTATTATTCCTACTGTTCGTAATAAAAAAAACATAAGGCTACAAAATTATACAAGCTAAAAACGAATAATACTACAGGAAGAACCACCAAGTATCTAATAAACTTAAAAAAAATTTCAACAATTAATTCAATTAATTACACATCTCCAACATTCTATTCTCAGGAATGTAAATACTTTCACCTTTAAAAAGTAGAAGAATATGATGCAAAGAAATTTGTCTTCCAGCTGAAAAACAGAAATAGTAGAAATAGTAGTAGAATAGATGGTATTCCAGTTAAAGTTATGAAAAAATGCATCAACCAAGTAATTTCTCCACTTACATATATAATAAACAACTCTTTCGAATACGGAATTCTTTCTGACCAACTCAAACATGCTATAGTTATTCCGGTACATAAAAAAGGAGATGCAGAAAATACTGAAAATTATAGACCAATAAGTCTCCTTCTATCCTTCTCAAAAGTCTTTGAGATGATTGCAAGCAGCCAAATCATAACATTCTTAAATGAACAGAATATACTTTCAACAACTCAGTATGGTTACATAAAAGGCAGATCCACTCAAAGAGGCATAGTTGACCTCATATGTGGTCTTCTGATTATAATAAGTATATTATAATCAGAATGGAACAGTATGGAATAAGAATGAATTCACTGGAATGGATCAAGTCTTATCTTGCCTCTAGAACTCAGAGAATATTGGTGGGAGGTGATGGGTCTGAAGTGCTGTCTGAACCCACCCCTATTGAAATTGGGATACCACAGGGCAGTGTCTTGGGTATCCACATATCCACTGTTCATCGTATTCATAGATCATCTCAACAGTATAACAAATAAAATAGGAAAATCAACAATTGTGAATTATGCAGATGACACAAACATCACTGTAAGGGCAAACATCCCGATGCTAGCAGAAAATCAAGCTGTAAGATTAGGGAATTTCTTTAGGGAATTAAGAATATGTAAGATTAGGGAATTTGCCAGCTGTCACTGCAACAGTGATCCAAATTCTTGGGTGTATATGTAGATGAAACTAAATTGGAAGAAACATATTCCAGAAATGTGCAACCAATTGATTTCTATATGTTACATATAGAACTTGGGAGTTCTGAGCAAGTACCTGGACAAGAAAAGCACGAAAATGATTTACCATGCTGTATTTGAGGCTGAAATCAGGTACGGAATTATTATTTACGGGGGTACCTCAGACTTAGACAGAGTCACCCGACTTTAAAAAAGAGCTGTACGTACAACATTTAAAATGACTTTTCCTGAATCTTGTAGAAGGAAGTTCAGAGAAGAGGGAATTCTAACAGCTCCTGCCATTCACATTCAGGAGTGCCTCCTATTCTTATTAAAAAATAGAAATAGGTTTAAGAAAATAAGAATACTGCATATAACACCCGCACATTGGACATGGATTTATGCATAAGTTGGTGAAAACAAAACAAGGACCTAAGTATAAATGTATGAAGTACTTTAATGAACAATCATCCCAATGAACAATATTAGAAGGGAAAAAAATCTCAGTAAATATAAAGCTAATCTATAAATATCTCCTGAGGATTGAGCCAATATATATAGCCTTTATATTGAACCTATTTCTGTTTCTAGTGTATGTGTATCTTTTTAGTGTATTTTTGTGATCTTGTTCTTGTAACATGCCCTATATTTGGAAATAAAGCTTATTATCATTATTATTATTATTAATTATGCAGCTAAACATATGCAGGTTGTTGGCAGTTCTTAATTCAATTTTTTTTAGGTACTTAATCTTTCCACCATTTTATATCTATTCAGTACAAATTACCATTACCTAGTATACCTATTTTCTTCTTCAAAAATGCTTCATACAATTTTGCGATGTATTTATCATCTGTGCCAATTCATAAACTTTCGTTACACTGAAAAAACAAATTTTTGGAGAGAAAAATAAGGTGACGTATATTTCTAAGCTTCAAAATATATGCAAAGCATCACTAAAGGTTGCGAAAACTTAAAACGTAATGAGAAATTTCGAAATATTCTGAAAATTTTTTAAAAATTTTGTTTTCCCGAAATTACACATTTCGACTCGCAAAAATTACTCATTTTTTGGACAACTTGGGACCATTACGTAACTAATGATGGTCCCTTAAGAATCTATTATTGGATATATTCACAGTATAAAATCAGATACAATAATCTGAAATTGAAATCTGTCACTAATGTACATGCAATTCTCATGTGAAACACTTCAATATAAAATAGTTAAAATGTTTAAAAAATATCAGCTAATCAGATATCCGGATAAATTTCTATTTTACCTTGACAATGATTAGATCGAATGATATTGATGACGCAAATAAACATAAAAGCATTAGAAACGGATTAGATTAAATTTTCATATCTTCTAAGGCTCAATTCGGATATTTTCTACCGATTTCTGATGATTTTTTGGGTTTTGCCAAGCACTGTGGTAGAAACCTTCATAATATATTTTGATCAACTTTGGAATGATATTCATAAAATATCTTATTTCTATAACATTATGCATGTTTGATAAAAATATTTTGTGTTGGTTATTCTTAGCGAACATTGAAGGCCATTGTTCTACTCTAACGAACGTTCATGTGATAATATTGATTTTACGAGGTATATCTGATTCATACTGTCCGAGAAATGTTTGAAACTTTGAGATCGACAATGAACGAATGCAACGTTTGACCTAATAACTCAGTGATTGTCATTGCCATTTGACTTCAATCAAGATTAATATCAATTCCAGTACTCGTTGGGACTACTCTTGTGAAATATTTCTTCACATTCCATCTGAGAAAACGTGTCTCTAGGTTCTCTTTAAAATCTTCGGAAAGACAAGTCATGTTACAACAGATACATGAAATAATAAAGGGAGGTCCTATTAATTTTCTCGAAATAATGCGGGTTGGTAATATTGAAGTTTATGAGGCTCTATTCCGATTTCTGAAAAACTGTAGGAAAACAATTTAATAATGTAAAAAATTTAATATAATTAATATATTATATATATTATATAATAATAGTATATAATAAAAAAGATGATAACTGAATGATTTTTAAATCAAGGTCAAAGAGAGAGATAAATAAAAAAAAAAAGAAAAATCTTCGGCGAAGCTATCGAATATTTCGATCAGAAGAAGAATTTTATAACATTTAACTGAAATATGAAAAAAATAATAATTTGAGACAGTAATAAGGGGGACAATACACACTTGCAATGAAGAAAGAATATGAATTGTTATTGGGTAATAACACAACTGCAAAACGCCAGTACTAATGGTGTGTATAATTATTTGCTCAATTTATTAAGAAAAATTCATTCAAGAAAAATATAGCATCTTTCGATTTTATATTAGATGCTCAAACACTGCACCTAATTCTTGCTCTAGTATTATTTATCTGCTGCAAAAAGATCTGCTTCACAAAAAAAGCCTGTCAAATATTGAACAATTACCTACCCCAATGGTCTAGAACAGTGTTTCTCAACGTTTTTTGTGTCATGCTCCACCTTAGCCTTTCTAAAATTCCTATTTTCCCCTTAAAAGGCCGAGAAAATTGAAATTAAGAAGTGGAAAAGGGTTAAACTTGTGTCGAATTGCCCCCTCTAACAATCAAATATATAGAATATATCAGAATTGTTAGTAGAAAACATCATTGCGTCGAATAAAAATGCGCAAAGAATGCATTTTTATGTAACAAACATCTCATTATTGATTTTGTGATCTGCAAGCAGGCTTACTCCAAGATAATAATAAATAATGACCTTTTTTTCCACAATGTACATTTTCTATTCTAGTTAACATACTGTAGTATTTTCAAATATTCGAAATTGTGAAAGAAGGCGAAGTCCAGGTTTGGACCGCTGCTAAAGTAGTCCATCCTGCTCCACTTAACCTTTATTGTGACAATTATATTTCCTTACTAGTAATTATAAATGCTAAAATGATTTTAATTATCCAAACACTAAAGCAAGCAACCAAACAAACGATTCTAATTCGTATATTGCAAGGCAAAATTATATTCAAATAATTCTTTTAGAACCTTATCCTTTGAGTGAGTGACCTGATGTAGACTGGCAGTGAAATATAAATTCGGGCAATATTATATGAGAAATTTCTTTCAAAATATGCCGTTCTATGGACGGGAGGAGTTAGTAACCCTTTTGTTCTGATGTTGATGATATGTACATGTGATCTAAATACAATTCTATTGCATAAATATGGTGGGGACTTATTCACAATCACTTTATGGAATAAGCAGGCTTAGCGCAGCCATGTATTCTCCATGTTCAACCACCTTACATTGCTAACTTATGGGAGATATTTTCATATGGAATCATCCTTATGGAATTTTTTTATTCCATAAATAACTCTCAGACATGAATTATGTGCTCTTTGAAATCTCTCTTAGTCGTACTTTGTTAAGCAGTTTGCATACACCATACTAGCGTGGTTGAACCTAGAATGCACAAGTGATTACTCAACATCCTTTTTGTTTGTTCTGGCAGCACACGACGAACCGAGTAAAGCGACTTAAGACTTGAGTATGCTTTTTGCTTACATCAAGAGAAATGTTTACTGAATCTCATAGATGAGTCAAATATTAAACCTGAGTTTTGTGCTTTCTCTTTAATTTGTTGCCTGATATTTTCAATATTTACTCTAGATGTTCCCGAAAAGCAGATTGTCCGTTTTTTACGTGTTCTTTTAGCCTAGTTTCAAAACATCTTCCGGTCTGGCCAACATATGACGACTTACATTCTTCACCGTCTAACCTATAAATTCCAGACTTCTTCATTGGCTCGGATTCGGACAATTTGTTATTAAAGATCATTCTATCCAATCTACTGTGACTGTACAATCTACTGTGAAGTCACAGTAGATTGGATAGAATGATCTTTAATAACAAATTGTCCGAATCCGAGCCAATGAAGAAGTCTGGAATTTATAGGTTAGACTGTGAAGAATGTAAGTCGTCATATGTTGGCCAGACCGGAAGATGTTTTGAAACTAGGCTAAAAGAACACGTAAAAAACGGACAATCTGCTTTTCGGGAACATCTAGAGTCGACAGGACATAAGATCTCAAGTTGTTTTAAACCTAAGATACTTCATTACTGTGAAAAAGGGATTAAAATGAACTACCTGGAAGCCATGGAAATAAATAAACTTCAAAAATCCGATAAGCACGATCTTCTTAATGACCAGTTAGACCTAAACCATTCCCCGCTGTTAAATCTCTGATAATTTGGAAACCCCCACCTCTATTCTAGGTGGTCCGAACCGGTTTGCAAAATATTTATAGGTTGTCTTTGTAATATGTATTCATTCTTGATAATGCCGTAAAAGACGAAACTAGTCGAATAAAGAATTGTTCAGTCAGTGATTTTTAGACAAGTTTTTATTATTACCTCTCATTTAATTATGAACTATCACAGAGTAGATTCATCGTCCATTGAATTTTTCAATATTTATTTCAACTTGGTCTTTCACTTTGTCAATATACGTTTTTGAGCCCAGTAAAGGAACACAAACCTTCAATGAATTCAAGTGCAGGTGGTGAGCAAGAGACAAGTCATTATATCTTTTTAAATCCGCATTAATAAAGGCGCTTGCTGCTTGAATACGATTTACTGAATATGACAGGTATAACTGTGTGTTGTCTGCATAGTATTGCGCATTACATGATTGTAAAGCACCATGGAGACCAGCAGCATATATAGGGTACAATAATGTGCTCAAAATTGATCCTTGCGGAGCCCCACTATCAATAGTAAGCTCGTCCAAAGTCGTACTATAAATTTTAACGAATTGTTTCCTCTCGAGCATAAAACTTTCGAACAGTTGGATCGCTGCGACACTTAGACCCATAAAGTAGCATTGCAATCAAAGTGGCATGACATATTGTGTCGAAAGCCCGGGAAAAGTCGAGAAGTTCTGATATTGTACTTTCGCCATTATCCATTGCTCGAAAAATGTCATCACAAACATTCATAAGAGTTGTTAAGCATCGTGATTTGTTCGAAACCCAGACTGTGCAGTCGGCAAGATATTATTGCATTCAACGTGTTCCTCCAATTGCTCATACATTATTCGCTCAAAAATTTTTGCCATACTTGGCGAAGTACTAACGGGTCTGAGGTCTTTATATTCAGTGGGGTTGATCTTTTTAGGAATTGGCACTATAACTGCCCTTTTCCACATACTAGGGAATACTGAATTCTGTAGACAGAAATTTATCACATGAGCAAAAAATGGCACAACGAACGGACAACACAGCTTTATGATGTTGATATTTATTTCGTCAACCCCGCTAGCCTGCTATTTCAGATTATCAATTACTCTAAGTACGTCTGTTTCCAATATTGTTTCGAATTAAAATGAAGTAGTGAGATTTTCTTTGACATTTTCCTTTTAAGATTGATTTAGTCTATTGGATAAAACTTGTATTCGAGGTTTTGACGAAACAAAAAAATTATTGATTCCATCCGGGTTTTTCAAAGCCACTAGCAGGTCTGAAGCTCCTTTACCTATTTTTCCACAGTATTTATTTAACTCTCTAAATGTTATTAGACGGATTCAATTTTGTGGCCAAGGAAGCTCTTTTTTCCCTCAGTATAGACGTATTCGTCAATACTGAGGGAAAATCGTTTTTATGTCCTACATAGATCAATCGAATATAGGTGTTTTGGGATAAAACAGGCTTAAATGATCGGAGTAAAGAGGAGGAAATCACCACTGAAATCGTAAAGCGCGTTAAATGAGATAAAACATGCTCGATAGTACAAATATTTTCAATGCAATCAACACCTACCCCTACTCTGTATTGTACATCTTTCAATAGCAAGGTTGAACAGAACTGATATCGACAACTTGCAAAGAGGGATAAAAACATTGTTAACTAGTTTATTAATTATCTTCTCTAAAGTTCCATCGAAATGACACCCTATCATGGGGGTGGTAGAGGATTGAGTCTAAATCTGATTTTTTCTCTAAGTCTAATTGCAATTATACAGAGTGATATGCCAAATTTTCATTGATACTAAGTTGACATCAGATTCCACGCATACTTTAACTGAACAACGAAGAGATGAAGAATTGAAAAACAGAGTGCTTGCACTGGATGCTTTATCACTGGAATCACCATGGAGAGTATCATCTCAGCAGCGTAACAAGCTTCTTCGTTATCTCGTTGATTGCGAAAACATTTTACTTCAGACATTTTGGTTTCTTGTCAAACGTTTCCCGAAATAGACGAATAGTTGTTATTTCTCAAGCTTAGAGGAGTAATATCCAAATTTAGAGAACTGTCAATTATTCTAGACGTAAAACATCTAACAATAACTTACAAAGCTCTGGAGGAGTCTCTGATACGATATGGTATTGTTCAGTGGGGTGGTGCCTATGATACACTAATGAAAAAGCTCTAAATTCAACAATAATGGCTGCATTTTTTATGAAAATCCATCATAAAAAGATATGGCGGATATACGCCAGCTGTTTGTTCAATCGCTGCTTCACAAAAAAAAAGATTTACAGTTCTTAATTTATTGAACATAGCGTGAATACCAGATGAAGCAGGAACTCTTTATCAATTCCGCAATACACTAAATCTATACGTCTTCGTAGCTACTCCTATTTGCCACCAAGAATCTATAATGAAATGTACTTTGAATTAAAAAGTATGATTAACAATAAAAAATTCAAGTCTACCATAAAAAACTGAATGAAAACAAAGGACAGATATATGATTCATCAACTGGTGAACTTTTAAGAGCTAAAATGGTTGTTAAACAATATATGATAGTTTACACATTTTTATAATAATGATATCCACTTCTCCCCAATATTGTAATTTTTATCCAAATTCTTATATATTAAGTTTTTTCTCGAATTATTACTTTGATATGTATTTCTAGGTATCAAATATTGCAGAATATAAATAGACATTCTTGGTACTCAGCACAGGCTACGGTCTTTGTGAGAAAAGGTATTATCTTTGTCTATTAGTCAACAAAATTAACAAGAATTTGAAATTGGAATACCATTGTTTCACCTATATAATTGTATTACGTAACCCTTAAATAAAGATTATTATTATTATTCAACAATAAATGGTTCATACTCGATAGTGTTGAATGAAAGGCTTCAGTACGAATGCCAAACATCAGATATAATTCAGCACATTAGCTTCAAATGAGTATAAAGAAAGGATACACTAATTGAAATCGCTAATCAAAGAATCCCCGTTTGTGGAGGACAGTATTCGAAGAAAATATTCTTAACTTTCCTCTCATTGATATCCATCAATTGCAATGAGACTTTTATACAAAGTTATCATTGAAAATCCTCTTTGAAATATTTGATTTTCGTATATGACATTTAAAGTAAAATTTAAAAATGAAGGAATATCTAATTGCGCTCTCATCACTTATTCAGAGTGAAGCTTAATTTTCATGTTAATATAAAGCAACTATTATCAATAAATTAATTCATGATTGAACTCATGAATGACACTTTTCTATTTTAAAATATAAATTCCTGTCAAGAACAAAAAAAGTTTGAAATGTGCATTCAGCAGTGATCAACCTGAAACATCCAAGTTCGAATCATCTCCGCGCCATCTATACCTCGATAGCCAAGGTTTAATTTATAGTTGGTGAAAACATTGGAAGATGACGCTACATATAGGGAACGCACAATACTTCTACAAAGAAAAAACTTTTTAGGCAGTGTTAAAATATTTATTCAATAAGAATATACTAATACAAAGTAAGTACTTATAATTACTAAAATCATCGAATATATTTCTCTCTGAACTTATATATTTATTTGATTTCTGACAGATGCGATAGTGGAAGCTTATAAAATAAGGAAATGTGAAAATTTAAGAAATATGGAAAAAAGTATTTGCATTCTTACATCCCCCACCAGAAGCTACCAGAAATTGTATAATAGTATTTCATACTATAAAGTAAAAGCTTGAAGACGTTGAAAATTCGAAGCTCGAAGAAAAAGTTGAAGGAAGGAATCTTAACAGTAATGTTACTTTAAAAACCCAAATTTGCAGTTGTTCACATTTCAATTATGTGATCAAGTGAAAAATTGGGTACAACCCTTTGAGTATTAGAAGACCTTGACCGTGTTTTTTAATAGCAATTGTTATCACAGCATTCTAGTTACTATTAATTAATTAAAAAATTGAACTTTTAAGGATGAGTCCAAATATGACTAGGGTATCGAAATTCTGAATCAGAACATGATATTTGAATATATTTAAACACAACAAATTTCAAGTTATAGATATTCATGTATTTTACTGTTTAACTATGACAACCAAATTAATTATCTTCGAGTGAAATCAATGAAACAACGGCAACACATGATTCAATAAATCATTTTTCATTACTTTATCATTGTTATTATTTTAGTTCTTAGAACGGAGGTCAGGGACATCTGTACCTCCGATGGACCTACAGTTTAACGCCGATTCCGAACGGCCCAAGATTACGAGAGAATCGAAGCCACTAGTACAAGGAAGTCGAGAGCGTATAGGGTTACTATACCGCTCATCCACGGAGCTTCTGTGTCTCTATGTCTATGAGCCCATATCTCTGTGAACATTTTCTTCTATAATCAGAATGATATTCTTTCGCATAACAATATCAGGTTAATTTTTCTAATGATTTGGTATGCTTCTTAATGATTTTTTTGAACCTACAAAAACACAACGTAATGAAAGAACAAATATTTTCAACAGAGAATTCTCTGAATATTTTAATTTGTTTGTTGATTGTTTATTTTACTTCGATTTTAATTCATTTATATGGAATATGAAATTTTGTGCAATCATGTTCTGTTCGGAATATAAGAATTCCCAGTACTTAGGGTCAATTGAGTGGGTAAGTTTCATAAAATTATTTCACTAGTGGTGTTCATCGAACCAGTTTGGTCTTTGCCGAGACATCACCCTTGAGGTGGACTGACTCGACATTTCACTGGACATCATTTGAGCGGTTCCACCACCTGGCATACTTCTCATCTGGCTAGAAGATCTAGCTTGCCACATGGAACTTTGTTCCTCCCCACTTGGACCTTGCATCGATTGCATTTGCATTATTTTAGTACTTCTAACAGCTTTAGGTGTAGCTTCTGGTGAGGTGTATTCGCTGGCAGTGTCGTATCTCGAAGGGGCACCCCAATGTTCGGTAAATTCGCTTGCCGACCTAGCTAGACTAGGTTGACTAAGAGATCGAGCTAAGGAAGGGTGACCAGCACCCGATCTATAGTAACTATCGGTTTCGTCATCATCGTATCGATGTAGAGCAAAATAATGAGAAGATTCTGATTGGCTGTCGGCCATGTCGGGCCTTCCGAAGTCCACAGTCATTTCCGACATTGACCTCAGATCTGCTTCACTCTTGAAACTGGACCTGGAGGTTCTTCTTGACCTAGGTAAGGGATATTCCATAGGTTCTCTTGTCAAAGTTCTGACAGAACTTTCACCGTCAGAATCGTACTCGTAGAGGGTAGGTAGACTACTTCTTCTACTTCTGTTATCCCATTCACCTTTCTTCTTAAACCTACTCTTCTGTTTATCATTAGGAGCTAAAATTCTTATAATAACATCCCATTTAATCGGCTCGAAAAGAGTTTCGTATCTGGCATCTCTTCTAATTCTTTCGTAATCTTCACGTACAACAGCTTCAGTGAGGAGAGTACGCAAAGTCGATTCTGTGGTTATAATTTGTCGCCACTTCATTTTATCTGACATCGAGAGTTGATTGATGAAAGTTTCATGGCTCTCAGTGGGTATATCTTGTTCTTGCGGTTGAAGAACTCGAAGCAGTACATTCCAGTTTGGTACTTCTGGATTTTCAACTGGTAAATTGAAAGTCGATAAATAATTTTGTGGTTTGTATGGCTGTCGAAGACTTCCAACCAATTCTGGCGAGTTCAACGGAAGTTTATTATCATGAATAACATTAGGTGGAGGTATATCAACGTATCGTTCTGGCACATTTGTGAGAGTCAAACCTGAAGCTGATGAAATATCAGAGAAGTTCTCCCATTCCGGTGGTTCCGGCATTTCTAGAGGATAATTTCTGATAGTTACGTCCCACTTCTGTTCTTCCATGGGTCTGGTATGGTACTCAGTCACCAATCTTTTGTGACGTTCTATATCTTCTATAGTTTTCTTCTCTGTTATAGTTCTTAGGAAGACATCATCTACCATATGCGAGGTAATTTCGGGTTTACGAGGCGGCGGTGGCTCGAATACTATTGAACGATCCATGGAAACCACATGTTGTTGTTTTGCCATCACAGGAGGAGGTGGTGGAGCAGGACCTTTAATGCGATGGGTTGTGTCAACCATTTCAGTTATGGAATGAGTATCTGTCATTTCTGAGTTCAACGATGCCAGTTCTTGTAGTTCTTGTTGTCTTTTCAGTATCTTATTATATGTTGGAGCAGGTTGGACATGTCTTGGTGGAGGATGAAGTTCCGGAATGTACGTGAACTGTGTAGCATCAGGTCTAGAAGTTTCTTCCCTCTCCAAGATAGTGACAAGTTACGTTCTGTTCTGGAAATGGAGCTATCTGTATCTGATATTGCCAAACTCGCTGGAGATGGTGGCGCCCGATTGACGCGCATTTGTACGTCAAATTTAGGTTGTTCCCTGATTGCGGCTGGCGCTCTAGTCACAGCAGCAACAGTGGTCTGTGCACCACCGTCACTATAAACGCTACTATTGTCATGAACATAAGCTTTGTTTTCGAAACTTCCGGCAGATGATACAGGTAGCGATCTAGTGTCTAGTTCTTCAATTTCAGAGTGAGATTCGGAAGGATAATCAGAAGGAAGAGTGTCACTAATTAGAGGTCCATCGCTTCCAGAGCTACTGGCAGTGGCTTGAACTGGGGCATGTGCTCTTGGAATCTTCACAGGATCAAATATTGAAAGGTTTCCTGCAAAATAATTGGTATAATGAACACAACAGATATAACAATATATTCGAAAAAAATTATCGAAAAAATTTTTATTCAACATTTAGAAGAAACTCATTGAATATTTTTGGCGATTTTGAAAAAGGATTTAATTCGATGGTTTGAAGACCTTAAGCCTAATACCAAATCAAAAATACAATACATAATCCTTTCAACTTTTCAGGAATTCATTACATATATATTATGAAGTTGTTTGAATTATTTTGAATGACTAATTACGAATGACTAATTAATTGAACAGTTACGGCTTTTTTGTATCTACTCACCAAGACTACTACTTGACAATTTTGTAATTTCAGAATTGGTTCCAATGCTAGAAAAGGGTCTGGATAATGGTATATGTCTTCGCCTCAAACAGTAGTTCGTGCATCCAAGACCCAGAAGAAGAAGTGACAAGAACAGAATCCCACATATTATCAACATTATCTGGAAACTAGTTAGAGGAGGAGCCACAACTGCTTGTGGGTGATTTTCGATTTTCCTGTAAAATAATGTCTTTTACTAACAACATACATGCATGTAAGTTACTATAAATTACAATTTCATTGAGTTTGTTGAAATAAGGTGAAATGGTAACAGTTACACAATAGACAAGAAAAACTAAACAAACAATATAACGATGAGTTTGTAAAGGCTAAAATGATCGGTGACAAATCAGAGCAAGAAAAATGAAACGATTAATTTGTATCGCGAAACTCATGCAATAAAGACTCTGTTATAATGTTGTTTAACGTCGAAGTTGTTATATCCCAACCACTGAGGATGTTCTTTGTTGTATACACGAATCTTCAGGAATTAAATTAGTTAGGATTTTGACGGTTTACCACTACAGAAGACTTTGAAGTAATTTAACTATCAATATGAATGTATAATTTGATTGAGTTTCTTACACAGGTTCCGGCATTACGGGAGCAAGCGGTGCTACAGGTCCTGGGTATCGGCATACTATGGTGATGATTTCATCCCCATCAATTTCCAAACTATGATGGAATCGAACATTGATATTGTTCGTGAACACTCTTCGTGGCCCCTGAAAAAAACAATGGATTCTTAGTTTGTTGTGTATTTCTACAAAATATAAATGGACAAAGGTGTTACAGTAGTTCTTCATCTCTTTTGGGAAAATAATGGTATACTGTAATCCAAATCTGTTGTTGAAATTTTCAGAACAGGAGAAAGTTTTCAGAATTGTGAATATTCAGAATATATGAGAATTCTGAATGAAAATATTGCGTAACAGGATTCGGTGTGATATGGTTTTAATGTAAACAAATGGTTTCATCAAGAAAATATCCCCAAACTGTAAAAATGACATACCTGCTTCGTGCCACATCCTTTCAAAGGTAACTCGATTCTATAGCTGAAGTCACCCTTTCCGCGCGTTTGACAAGGTGAATTTCTATCAAAATCAGCATAAGCTACACCGTAAAAAGGTTCGTTGAATTTCAGGTCGACCTGCATAGAACCTGCTGCACAGTTCAGAGCTGCTTTCGTCCTGTTCAAGAAAATCACTGGGCTGAGGTCATCCAGCTTCGTTACTTTTCCATCTAGGGTGGCTTGTTCCGGTAGACCTCCGACGTATTCGACGTTGTTGGCTTGATCGGCATAATTTGACTGGGGGGATGATAACACACCACTCGATATTACCGTGACTAACGTCACCAGCAAGAGTGGCGACATCTGAAATAAAAATAAAGATCAGAATATTTGTGACTCCATTTTATAGTGGCCATTTATGACTCACAATGAAATTATATAAATAAAGTTGAAGTGTATTGCAAGCACATCGCTTTTCCTGGAAATAACGAATAGAGCGTGTTGCAAGGGTAGCCAGTACTGACCAATTCGAAATATTTTGTGCTATCTTGGTTGAAGAATAGAAGATCAACTTCAGGTTGATCAATAACAACAGATCTCTCTTTGAGAGAGCTGTTTGTTCATTTCCGGCATTTCTGCCTGAACCAGAAATTTTCATAGGAAATAACAAAATGAGGTGGTACCAAAACAAGCCTTGTGAATTTATATTGTGCTCAGAACATTTTTACGAAACAGGCAATGACAAATATTATCTTTAAGCTTAACCAGGAGAAACGAGATCATTCAATGGCATCAAAGCTGCATTTTGAATAACCAGGGGCGATGTAAGTATCAATGCAGTCAAGACCAAACAACATAAACAAATGAGTGACAGACATCCATATTCATACATTATCCGAAAAAATCATGTTAAATTAAGAATAAAAAGTAATGAACTGCTCAAAGTGGGTAGTTAGATAGCTGCACTCTAACAGGTCCTTTCACTGGACAAGCTACATAATAGCAAGTCTGAATAACAACAGAGTGCATAATAGAGAATATTGCTATAGACAATGCGTAAAAAGGTCATAGGCAGCTCAACACATACTTTCAAATTACTAATCATTGGTCCAAAAGAGAAAAGCATTATTTCACAAACTATAATGAAGCTGAACGTGTGAATGACAATGAAGAGAGGCAATAAAACTGAAGAGATTTTCCTTGTTTCAAGATGATTATTTAGATATTTTTTATTTTAGGGTAATTTTAGATTTTCATTTTATAAAAACGAGTATAAAATGGAGACCAGTTATGGATTCATCAAGATTCAACATCGAAGCAATTCAACCTGTGACATTTTCTGATCTAGTAATCCAAAATGTCAGTAACTGGTTGAACGTGACGCCTACGTTGGCCATGTAACATTAATTCAATATTCCAATTACTTTTTCATGGATCGAAGTGTATGAAGTTATAACAAATACGAGAATGCAAAATTCGACCTTCACTATTTATTGAATTTGAATATATCGTAACTTTTTCGTTTATTATTTCAGAGTTCATTCTGAATAATAATTGGGTGAAGAAGGCATTCATTTTATTTGAATCGAGTTATATGACTGAATTATATTACTTCAAAAATCAAATAGTTATGGAATAAGAGACAATCAACTCAAACTAATTAAATCATATCTCTCAAATAAGAAACAAAGGGTTTGTATAACTCAAGGAACTAAGGAATATATGTCGGAGGATTTGTTGGTTGACAAGGGTGTCCCGCAGGGAAGCATTCTGGGACCAGTTCTCTTTGTACTATATGTGAATGATTTACCGGATACCTTCTCGGAAACCAAGGTGTCCGTTTCTATGTATGCTGATGATAAAAAATATAGTTGTTGTTTCTCATGAAAGTGACTTAACTCATCATGTGTCTCATGCAATTGATGTTGTAGAAAAGTGATGTGCGGGGAACTGCCTAGTGCTAAATGCTACGAAAACTGAATCGTTCAAAGGAAATTATTATTAAAGAAAATAAAATAAAGTTCAAACAAGATACTAAGTTCTTAGGAGTGTTTTTGGACAAGCATTTTAAATTCACTACTCACATAGCAAATCTGTCTAAAAAATTAACATCTAGTATATATGCAATAAAAGTACTGATGTACCAAGTTTCACGGGAGGTTCTTAAAACAGTGTATTTTTCAAATTTTCAATCAATTTTGAGTTATGGTTTGATATTTTGGGGAAATGCATCAGAAGCTAAACAAATTTTCGTTCTACAAAAGTATGTAGTGAGAGAAATTATCGGGATGAGATTTAAGGAATCTAGTCGTCAAGTTTTTAGGAAAAATTATTTTTTGACTTTAATTGGACTCTACATTTATAAAGTTTTGGTTTTCTTCTTGCAAAATTGTCACTATTTTGAGGAATATAGAAATGTAAATAATACTAGAAAAGTCTTGCCATACAACTACCCAAGGCATAATCTAGCTCAAACAGAAAAGAGTGTTTTATATATGGGTATCAAGCTTTATAATAGTTTGCCTAAAAAGCTCAGGGATAAAAATGTTTCCTCTAGTATTAAGAAAGATTTATATGACTTTATTGCAAATTGTGAACCATACAATTTGAGGGAATTTTTTTCATATCAAATGTCAAATAGATTATAATTTCAATTAAATTTTTGATCTATTCTCTACGCATTGTATTTTATTTGGTATGTTTTTTGTGATTGTAAGAAATGCTGTGGAGAATAAATATATTATTATTATTATGCATATATAAAATGCGACGAGTATAAAATTCATATTTTTCAAGATTGTTTTGAGACATTATGAAAGTTTTCGAGAATCACAGAGTGAAAGAAAAAACGAATGACAAATAATACGAATTGATTACCTTGGACGGAATTGTTCGATATATTCATTGAGTGTATTGGAGAATTCATAAGCAAATAGGTGAAATGAAAAAAAATCCCAAAAAACCCCTAAGAAAAATTCCGAAAATTTTCCGCGTTTTCGAAAAACGCTAAAAGAGCTATCTACAACATTTTCACCACTTATACTTTGAATAAGTTCATTACACGCAGTAATATTACCTGAGCTACCCCGTATATCTGCTAAGGTCGACATAAATAATATGTTATATCCTATATGTCTACAATGTAACTATAATAAAGTACGCCTACTTCAATAACCTGTAGGTATTCGTAACCATAAAAAATTCAATGCCGATAGTAGGAAATGGGTACTTAAATCGAATTTAAAATACCGTTTAGCATCATTTGAACATCATAGAACATCTTCGGGCATTGACATGAATGATAGTTGGAGACAATGCTCAATATTATCTATTAACGATTATATAGGAACTGAACAATTGCTTGCAAAATCTTCCAATTAAATGATACTGCAAATTGTAGAGCATATTTTACATGAATCGCAATATTTTGTATTATAGTGATGCTTGAGTGATTCTTAGGTGTATTTTTCTACATATTAATATTTTTTATTCTTTTTGAAACATTTTTTTCCAACATCTTCTCTCAGTTTCTTTTTATATTTTATCAAAATTAATTTCGTTCTAAATTTGTTACCTATATATGACGAAATATGGAAATCACGGACAGCGTCAACAATTCCGTTAAAAGGGCACATGTATGGCTACTTTGAACATTTTTTTTGACTCAAAACAAGACTTTGTATTTTAAAAACACTTTTACTACTCAAAAACTTTCATTACTCATTTTGAGAGAGGTCGATTACTATGAATTAAAAATACTATGCAATATTTTTTTTCAACTGATTATTTTTTTTCATCAGACGTACAAATTTGCTTTAATACAGCAAGTGAGTGGTTTTAGAAAAGAATTTAATGCATTTTTTTATGTTCACTTAAATTATCAACATCGCTCTCAAAACTGAAATATATGACTGTGTTTTTTCAGAAGTCTATAACCTGTTTATTTTCTCAAGCAGCGAGCTTCCGAAGAAACTTTCGAACATTTCATTCGGTTGTTTTTTTATCGTAATATAGTTACGTATTAATGAAGAAGCGTCAATTTTTTCTGTGATTACAATCCATATATCCATTTCGAAACGATATGTCAACTACTTTCTGAAACTACCGATATTTTTCTATAAAATTCGCAAGTCGCACGTTCCACAAATTCTTCATTGACATTGTCTTTCTACGAACTGTAACAGAAAGAACCAAATTGATCTGTTTTTGAGCCAAATTATCTTTCAGTTGACTCATTTTGTTGGCTAGAGACAGAAGACAAACTTTCAATACAGCTTGGAGAAAATTTGTCGACGACAATGTGCAAAAATATGCGGTAGTAATGGAAAAAGTTTTTTGATAATAATAATAATAATGATAATAATTTTATTCGTACTTAGGCTACAATGTGCATGTACTTGTCATATAGATATAATAGCAAAAATTTAATGTATAGACAGATATATTACACTCACACCAAAAGAAATCTAGGATGAGAATTCATCAATGTTGAATAAAATTCCTGAAATGCTCTTCAAAATAAAAATGATTTTAATTTTTTTTGAGCTTTTTCAGAGAACTGAAGTTAGTAATATGAGCTGGTAATTTATTGTAAATAGCCGCAGATACATACTTAGGAATTTTCTCATATAATGCACTTTTGTGCTTAGGAAAAAGTAACTTGTTTCCATTTGTAGTGCTATATGATACCTCCAGTTTAATGAAATAATCAGAATTTTGCCTCACATACATAGCTGCTTTGAGGATAAATATAGAAGGCAGAGTTAGTATTTTATTTTATATAAAATATTTCCTACAGAAATCAGTGGAATGGAGACGAAACAATAGCCTTATTATCATATTTTGCGCAATGAAAACTCTCTTCCAATCAGTTAAAATTCCCCATAATAGAGTATTATAGGATAAGTGATTGGTGATTGAATAGTATACACCTAAAAGATCATTTTGCGCTATCCTCAAATGGAGAAGAGCATAGTAGCTTCCAATGAGTTTTCTACAAACATGGTCCACATAAAACTCCCATCTTAACTCCGAGTCAAGAAAATATCCCAAATATTGGATTTTATGGTTATTGGTATTCATCAACATATTACTAGGTAGCCTAGTACTATAAAACTGTATTCGCACTCTTTTACCCTCATTGAGAATCAATCGATTAAGCTGACACCATGCCTCTACATGGTCACATACTTTCTCGATTTTTTCCTCAACCTCTTCAGGCAGTACAACTGATAATTCATCCACATAAAAGCAACACCCTCCCGAATATATTCAGGCAGGTCGTTCATTAATAAAACATACAATAGTGGTCCAAGTATCGACCTTTGCGGAACACCCAACGCAGCCACACATTCCTTAGACATATACCCATCAACGCTTACTCTTATACTTCTATCTTTCAAATAAGATAATTCAGGACATTTGCCAATGTTCGAAAAATAGTCCAGTCTTATCTTTAGAGAAAACGGGGCCCAGCAAAAAACAGAACAATCTCGTTCAAAATGGGACGCCTGGTCACGTTATGTGTGGCTTACGTGACCATACGTCCCGATTTGGGCGGGACAGTCCCGTTTCCAGTCAGTCTGCCCGCTATCCCCACAGATGTCGATGTAGTACCGCTTTTGCAACCAAAGCAAATAATAATTTCAAATGTATTTCTTTAGAACCCAATTTCATTAAAAACTGAACGAATTACTTGGCAGAGAGTTTATAGGAATGGGAAGGGCAGCCCATATAGTCCATAACGCGATCAAAACTGCTACTGATTGTCTTCCTATTGACTTTGAATGCATCATAGTGAAAATATACAAATTTTTTTACATCTACAGCGTTCGAGTAAAAAACAATTTTCTGAGTAAGTATCGACAAATGTCCAAATATTTCATAGACGTTTTTCGCAAAATATTGGTTACATTTTCAGTCCATACAAGCAGTCTTTTTCCATAGATGACCTGCTTTGGAAAAAAATAAATGGTCATGTTATGTAAGGCCCAATAAATATCAATGAACTCCAAAAATGTACCATTTTAAGTCTACTTATACCCAGTTCCAGTGAGGGCCATGTACGAGTATAGTAACGTAACGTTTGTTTCTTTTGTTTCTTTCTGATTATGTTGTTTTATTTGAAATTGAAGTTTCATTTTATTCCAAAAAAGCTAAATGTAGCATTTGAGATCCTTTTTAGATATTTTAGAATTACATATAACAGAAAACTAATTTGAATGATGTTCATACTATGAGTTTAAATTGAATTAACAATTGGTTTTATTGTATACAACATGAAATGAATTTGACTTTGAAAAGTGACGAATTGACAAGTCTGTAACTAATCCAATTCCACAGGTTAAATCATTACCGATCAGTAAATTACTTTAGCTGCAATTATTATAACATTGTACAATGAATTCATGACATCCTGTGATTCATACGTGCCAACAATTGTTCAGGACAAGCCTTCAATACCGCGATAAATAAATATTTAATATTCAATCCTTATCTACCAAGAAATACCATCAACTAGGCGTGACTCATGCTATTTTACGCGAAAAGATTGTTGGTCATCGAATCATGGTATATTTCCAGAATGTACTTTTCGATGTTCTACTGAAATGCGTCTGAATTCAGGTGAATTTATTCTAAAATAACTCAAAACGGAAATCACAATACAGCTTTTCTTAGAATGCAATGATATTGGCAACGTATTTGATATAATAATAAATTCATGATAACAATATATAATCTGTCGGGAAATTTTTGATATTTACATATTGAAACAAACTTCTAAATTTAAACAAATTCGGTTCAAATGATATGAAATGGGAATTCGAAAAAATTTCCATTATTTAATTTCCATATTTTCATTTATAACGGGTGATTTTTTAAGAGTTAAGTTTTTCAGATTGGCGGCACTAGTTGGTAGTGGAATCCAAACGTCATCTGTCAAAGAGAAAAGTTTTCGGTATGTTCTGCCATTTCATCTTAGAAAAACTTACAAACGAGCAACGATTGCAAATTGTTGAAATTTACTATCAAAATTCGTGCTCTGTGAAAAATATGTATCGTTTGTTACGACCATATTATGGTCGTCATAATCGACCTGAGGAATCAACAATTCGTGCTGTTATCACCAAATTTCGCAACAAGTTTACTTTGTTGGACATTAAACCATTGTCTCGCATGCGTACAGTGCTTACTGAAGAGAATATTGCAGCCGTAGCGTACAGGATCGTGAAATGCCAATTCGTCGCTGTTCTCAGCAATTGGGCATGTGTTACTCAACCACATGGAAAATTTTACGTGTTGATTTGGGTTTTAAAGTATAAAATTCAACTTCTGCAAGAATTGAAGACGATTGACCTACCTCAACGTCTATTTTTTTATGAATGGGCCTTAGAACAGTTTAATGAAAATCCGTTGTTTTATCGTAAAATTATGTTCAGCGATGAGGCTCATTTCTGGCTTAACGGATATGTAAATAAATAAAACTGTCGCATCTAGAGTGATGAACAGCCACATGCCATACAAGAATTACGGATGCATCCCGAAAAACGACAGCTTGGTGTGGTTTATGGGCTGGTGGCATCATCGGTCCATTTTTTTTCAAAGACGACTGTGGAAAAACGTTACCGTCAACGGCGAACGATATCAAGCCATGATACGTAACTTTTTTTTGGCCCAGTTGGCCGAGTTGAACCTGGTTGACATGTGGTTTCATCAAGACGGTGCCACATGCCACACACCTCGTGAAACAATGGACATGTTGAAGGATGAATTTGGGGAAAAGCTTATCTCTCGAAATGGCCCTGTGAATAGGCCGCCAAGATCATGCGATTTGACGCCTCTGGATTATTTCTTGTGGGGTTATGTAAAGTCGTTAGTGTATGTGGACAAGCCGAAGACCATTGAAGCCTTACAGGATAACATAACACGCGTAATTCCGGGGATACAGGCCGAAATGCTCGAAAACGTGACGCAAAATTCGATCTTCTGAATGAACCATTTGATACGTAGTCGCGGACAAAATTTACATGAAGTTATCTTTAAAATGTAAATGGCAAAGGCCAAGTTTATCAATTTCAATACAAATTTTGAATATGTGATGCAAATTGAGTATTTTATTTGATTTAAAAGAAAACACGCTTAAAAAATTACTCATTATTTATGTCGGCTCTAGAAGTGCTGATAAATCTTGAATTCAAGTTATGTCAAAAGAAACTTTGAAAAAACTCAGTATGCTCACCAGTTGGAGTTTCAATTTTAATATAGGTGCATACTTTAGAATGAGAAGAACCTGAAGATACTAGAAACAACTCTTATTACTGTTTGTAATAGATGCTGAGTTAGTTGTTGAATACCTTTATCATGCTACATATTTCCATGACTCTATTTTAATACATTCAATTGTATTATAACAGTATCGTATTACTCCCTGTTGATATTTTCGAGATCTATTTAAAACGCCCATATCCAAACAAACATTTCAAATAACCAGTTACTGGGTGGGCTACAAGAGCTATACGAAATTCAAATTAGAATACAGTGAAAAAATTCCCTGCTATCATTGTAAATTAATTCAAATTGATCATTCGAAAACTTGCTGATGGAATTCTAGATTCGATTATGGTTTCGTATTGAAATGTGTTTCGCAGAAATTTGTTTATAGTTGATCACATTCAGGGACCTTGTATATTTGAGAATTTCATGGTGGTTTTCAATTTTTTAGACTCGTTTGATCAGTTTTTATGTTGTTGTACCTGTTGAAATGGTGACCTATGAATTTTTCAAATGTGACTTCGAGTTGACGAAATAATTCCTTTATTTTTAGGTTATTAACAAAAGGAAATAATATTTTATTCATTATTTATGACAATATGTTTGAAAATTTCAAAGAGAATAGAAAACCGTTGTATGAAAAGATATAAGTCTGTTAAATCTTTCTGAATGATTTTCCAGTCCGACGTGTCTTGGGGAAAATAGAATGAAATCCGTTAGGTAATGCTATTTTGATTTTCCAAACACTCTAACATATAGAAATCAATTTTTTCCGACAAAAACGCATTAGCGAAAAAGCTATAGAAATTCAGTGTTGTAAAAATAAATAGAAAATTTGTAGTAAATATAGATAATTAAACACAATTTTCTATATTGGAGTACTAATTTATAATAATACTAGTTGAACTTTGTACGCCCATTTATTTTTATCTGAATATTTTCCAAAAAGCCGGAAAGACATATTTTACTATTTGCGTTACATTATCTTGTTTTTACTATTTATCCCGTGTGGAGTCAGGGATTTACTCACTTACGAAGGGACTGCAAAACTTCCTGTTATTTCAAATCAGTCGAATTATCAAAAAATTCCTATATTAAGACGTTTAATGTATTGAAAGTTATTAACCTGCCTATTCTATAGTTGAACGGCATGTTCCTAATTTCGTATCAAGTATTTGTCCCATATATCTCATATTAATTATATGAGATATTTGCTGGATGTAAGTCAAAAGATGTTGAGAATTTTGTCCATTCCCGGAAACCAATGAATATTGTTGCTCTGGTGCCACTATATTCATTGTACTATCTTATTATATACTTATTCATACTACAAGTAGCGTGTATATGAAATGATTCTTCGCACAATATTTGCCGCATCATTGGTGGTATTTTCTTATCAATAACAATTGAACTTTGGCTTGCAATATTGATACACAACGTTCATTGGTCCAATAGAAAAGATTGGCTGTGAACTGTAATCTATTTCAACGTTATAATTGAAAGGTCGATAGGAGTTAAATGCAACCTTTTTATATTGTTAATTTCGACTCCATCGATTCTGTTCAACTTCATACCAAGCTTCGCATTGCTCGTCAGTTTGTCTTGCTCTCTTATATCTTTGACTTGTTGCATTGCGAGTTCTGCGATTTAAGTTTATATCTAAAAGCTATAGTTTTTGAAAACGAAATTTCAACTGCAAATTGAAGAAACTATGTATTCTATATATGTATGTAAAAGTATGTAAATATGTAAATAATATTGTAAATAAAACTATGTATTCTTGTTCATAATCAATATATCACGTGCTATGTTAGTAACTAGTACGTTAGTCTATTTAAACTTACCAAAATTTTATATTCAATTGAAGTTTTAATATTAGTCGTGATAACTCTGAACTAACCGAGATGTGCAATAAGATATTCAGGTTTTTTACATCCTGTTTTTGAGGATTAATAATTATTTCTTACTTATAAGTATTATTAATTAAGTATACTTGAATTTTCTAATGCTACACGCAGTTTTTCAAATTGTTTCCCTGACAATAATAAACACAACAGCAAAAAATAGTGAAACCGGTCGACCAATTGACTCTACATTTTAGTTAGAAAACCTTTGTTTGAGAAAAAAAAATGGGCTATTTTTATGTTTTTTCCGGCAATTATTAGATTTTTTCCGCCTTTAGAACCATACTTGGACTTCAACGAACATTTTAAAAAAGGAATTGGCTAAATTGGTCCGAACGTTTTTGAGTTATGCGCTCACCAACACATTTTGCGATTAATTTTTAAATTTTAGATTAAAAATAATAAGTCATTATTTTCCTACAGAAAAAAATATCCAGTTACAGGAAATATTCAAAAATATATATACAGTATTAACACCTAATGATATAATGCGAAAGTTTAAAAAATGATTATCAATAAAAGAAGTATTTATAATGAATAACATACAATGAGAATATAGCTATATTCTGAGTATAATTCTTAAGTATAATTAAGTATAACAAAATTCACTATATATGAAAAGATTCCAAGTGAACCACCCTACGAATGAAAGCGAATGAGTCACTGTTGATATCGCATTTGTCAGACACATCCCCGAATAGCGAACACATATATCTAATGGGTGATTGTACGAGGGAATTAGTTTTCGGAGTACCCAATGAAAAATTGAATTGAACCTGCACATTGTCTAGGAACATGAAAATCAATAGAGCCAATAAGGGTAGGACAGTCTATATAACCATGTAAAAGGTTATACAGAAAACTTAGCTTTGTTCACATAACTCCTAATAATAACTTCTATGGAGTCAAAGTGAATGTCACAATTATTGGCAACTCTATTGAATGTAGACTCCTAAACCAAATGGGGGATTGTATTAGGGAGTTAGTCATCGGAGTCTCTAGGTGGAATAATTCTGTATTACGAGAATTTTGTCTAGGAACACGAAATTTCAAAGCTGGCAAGAGAGGAGGACAATCAATACTGTACTGCAGTAATTTTTACAATAATTTGAGTGATAAAGTTTCTCTACTGCTCTGCAATGAGACTAGATTAAATCGACTCAATAATTCGTTATGATTGACTCCTCTCTGTGGATAAACTTTATCCGCTCTCCAAACTGAGAATTTCAAGAACCTTCTCTGAATTGCCTCAAGATGGCGTTGATGGCAAGTGTGAATGGGATGCCAGATCATGCTGCCATACTCCAACTTGCTACGGATTAAGGTATTAAATAGTCCTATGAATGTTGAGGAATTATTAAAATATTTGCCATTGCGTATAACGAATCCATATATTTTCGACGCAGATGAAATAAGTTGGATGATGTGTGGGTCAAAGGAAAGCTTCTCTCACCTTATCAGAACGAGAAAAACCCTGACCACCGACGCTATAATCACAGTCAATTCGGTCTCCAAGAAATACCATGGTGGTAAAAGGTTCCAAGAATTTATTGTAGGAGAAAATGTTATTGTTAGGGATTATAAGAACGCTCAGAAGCCTTCTTGGATGAAAGGCGTTATTGAAAAAAAAATTAGAAAGTCTATTTATTCAGTTAGAATTCCTTCTATAAATAATGTATTGTGGAAACGACATTTAAATCAGATTAAAACAAATGTATATAATGAATGTAAACTTTTCGAAAGTGATAAAAATAAGAACTTCGAAGAAAGTTGATCTATGGAAAGGAGGGAAGTGACTGTGTCTAATGGTGAATCATATGGTGCGCCTATTACAGCGAATCGCCCAAAAAGGGTTGTAAAGCCTATTGAACGTTTAATGTATACATGAGAAGACAGTACGCTCATATTTATTAGTCATTGATTTTTATTTTTTCTTCTTTTGTATTTCGGTATTTAATTTTTTTGTAGGGGAGAAGTGTAATAAATTGGTTTATTATTTAGTTGGTAAAGGGGTATGCGGCATCAGCGCATTGTGCGAATTCTAACATCTGTTTTCCAGTTCGAATTCTTCATGCAATCGAAACATTACATGATCCCATCCTCGTCGCCATGTAATGTTTCGATTAAACACTTCAATTATTGGAGAATAACTTTATACTTTTAATATTCATCTTTATTCATATACATATACAATTCAATGATTCCACATGTGCTTCAGGAACTGGCAAACAGATTGCCGCATTGTAACCCCTTCACATACTAAATAATAAACCAATATATTACACAAATTGTCCAGGAAATATCAAAATTAATCGACTCATTCGAACAAAATTTTGGGTGATAAGGAGTGGCAAACCCACAAAACGGAACTCACCAAATCCAATAGGTATAATGCAACTAATCTTGAGTCATATTATAACCATTCACTCAATTTATTGAATCCTCTATTCATCATCAGTTATTTACAATTTGTTTTACTGCAGAATATCTTCCATGATAGCATAATTTGTTCCTTCACTATAGTTGGGGAATAATGCAATTTGTAGATTAAATCTCAAGCACTTAACGAATCCGCAAGTGGTATTGTGAAAGTTCATGCAGCACAAGAGAACAACTCTTTCATAGCCCGCTTGTTTTCCGAGGCTGAACTCCGAGTTTGTAATCTTGCATAATTTTAGAAAGTATTTTCTGGTTGTATAAACTGTCATCCTTTATGGTATCGTAATATGCCGTAACTATATTATATTTCATGCATATTCATTTCATAACTAGAGTGATTAATGGATAGGTATGTAATAATAAGCAAATGCGCGTCAAAATAATTCGCAGTTTCACTTCGAGTGAATATTTTTACAGATTATTTTGATTTATTCTGATTTGATAGATTGCTTGATGGGTATAAGGTTGTCAAATGGAAACTTATCAAATCCGGTGTAAATTATTCAAAATTTATTTTCAAAGGATTTATATTTATATTTGGAATGGCAAATGACATTCGAAATGTCGAAACAAGTATATACAAATTTATCTAATGAAAATATGTAATAAATGACAAGGAGGTACCGCTTATCACTTGGTGAAACATAATGTTGAATAATAAACTAGAAATTAGAACACTTGGCTTTTACACGTTTGACCGAGTAAAGTAATAACTCTACATATGTTTCGGATGTTTAGCCCTATTAGTATTACCTATATCAACTACGTGAAAATATTTACTAAGTTTCAGAATGCATTTCTACTTATACTCGTATATCGCGTAATTCAAAACCGGTTCTATCCGGTTCTAACCGATTCAAATCCGCATTTGAATTCTGTGATATATAAGTAAAAAGGTGCATTTGGAACTTTAGAGTTAATATTGATATTATTATTGATAATGGGCTAAGCATCGGAAATATATGTAGATTTGATAATTCATGAGGCCGATACTTGAAAAAAATTAATATTCATAATAAAACAATATTTAAAATTTTCTCATAATTTAATATAGAATACACATGACGACGTATCGAAGTACTACTTCTTTATCAGAAGTTAATTAATTTTACAAAGTCAGTACTTATAGCTATTTTCACAGAACATACCAGGTATGTTCTATGACTAACTTGGAATGAGTACCATATAATACACTGATATTTAACAGAAGGATCGTATGCCTGGAGATGAACACAGAAAATCAATTTCTTAAGTCAGGTATTCCAACTAAATGTAGGAAAGATACAAAGATACAACTAAGATTTCTAAGAGCAAATAAAGGAAATTTAAAATTTTTGAACATAAATAATACATAATCTGATCTGCTAACTTTATAGCAGATCAGATGATTACCTAAGTTTTAGTTAATTTACATTCAATTTTATGTTTTATGTTCAAAAATTTGAAATTTCCTTTATTTGTTCTTAGAAATCTTAGTTTTATATTTGTATCTTTCCTACATTTAGTTGGAATAACTGTCATGAGAAATTGATTTTCTGTGCTCATCTCCAGGTATACGATCCTTTTGTTAAATATCAGTGTATTCTATGGTCCTCATTCCAAGTTAGTCATAGAACATAACTGGTATTTTCTGTGAAAATAGCTATAAGTACTTACTTTGTAAAATTACACATAGTATTAATCCAGCATTTGATAAAGAAGTAGTAGGAACTTCCTACTTTGAAACGTCGTCATGCGTGTTTTATATTAAATTATGAGAAAATTTTGAATATTGTTTTTTTATATATGTAGATTTATTAATAAACTCAGTGTAACTTGAGCCAAGTGTTTTAATTTTCATTTTGTTATTAAATCCATTAATAATAGGTTATAAGATACCTTTATTAGGTACCTATGTACATACTTAGTAGGTAGATGAGACTTACACTTACAACATTGGTAGTATGACGTTGAGTATGAATAAAAAAGAGCACTTCTATAGCTTATCAGTGAATAAACACTTTGGTAGACAATGAAAACTATATTATGAATCAAATCTTCGGTCAATAAACAACATTTTTCTCTTGTAAATTAAGCACGTCCCCATTATGACTTGTTATGCTTTGATTGGAAAACAATGCAGGTTCTTTTGTAACTAGAATAAAAACAAATTCTCTGTCTTATAAAATAAAGCTTTGAACATTATTTTTTGATATTTAACTGACCTTTGCCGTTTTTGTTAAAATGTCTCCCCAGAGATTAACAAAACTGATAAAATTTCTGAATAAGAAACGTCAAATCTGCAGTTCGTTTTTGTTTTAATCCATGGATATTCGGTTTCTCTCTTCAGTCCAGAAACTATTCACCGAGCTAAATACTTTTTCCCAATGGCATTGCTTGTTGAAATTGAAAGAACAAAACCAGCTGTATCATTCGTTTTTACTTTATTTTGTAACAAAATCATTAGGTTTTTGGAGTTCGGAATAGTAAGGTTTATTACTGGACACGGGACAAAACGCAACATTCCAGGAAGATTCCGGATTTCCCGGTTATACTGAAATCCTAATTGGGGTGCTGATGAAGCTACAAAGCAAATGTTAATGCTTTTGTACGTCTAAATTGGACTTGGCTGTTACTCTCACAGAACGCAGAACTCATTTGGATAAATACGAGATCTAGAATCGCCGAAAAAACTTTTATCAGTTAATTAATTCACACATCTATCTACACCAAAAATTCGTCTCATCCTACGAAAATTGATAAAAATGTTAGATAATCTCGAAATAAACGGAAACGTCTGACTGATTACAACTTGATCATTAGTTCCAATTTGTGTTTTTTAATTAAATGGAGATAGCAGAAAAGATTTACGAAGATGATTATATGCCGAATATACGAAATCCAGTGAGAAGTTTAAAATATTCAAAAATGTTCGCATGAATTTTTATATTTTAAGAACTTGAATTCGCGATAAAGAATTTTCGAATAAATTCTGACATAAAAAGTTTGTCATGAGGAACATCATGCCGTTCGTTATTTCTTCTTATCTGTTGTTGTTATTCAGGTATCATTTCAATTATGTCACATATTCTTCTGAGAAATGAAGAGAATTATCTGATCAGGAAGTGACCATCTTAATAGATTTTTTATTGTTGGGTCAAGTGCTTAATGCAAATCCATCTCCAATGAGAATTATCATAATCATTATAATTTAAACTGATGATTGATGAGGCTGATACTTGGAGAAAATTGATGTCCATAATGAAATATTTCCATAATGAAATATGTCCATAATTGAAAATATTTAAAATTTTCTCATAATTTTAATACAAATATGCATGACGACGTTTCGAAGTACTAGATACTTCTTTATCGAATGCTGGATTAATGGATTAATCCAGCATTTGATAAATAAGTAGTACTTCGAAACGTCGTCATGCGTATTTGTATCAAAATTATGAGAAAATTTTAAATATTGTTTCATTAAAATAATTTACTTTATATAGCATAGCTATCTGTTACAGTCCTATAATTTCTATACAAAACTATTATTCATCTATCTATAACATATTATCTCAACTTTCTCTTAAATATTCTATAATTTTTACACTCTCTTATGTGCATTGGCAAATCATTGAATGTTTTTGAACCTTCATGATTACACAAGTTATTGTCCTTGGTAATCTCCTACATTACTAATATCTTAAAGTAAATACTTCGGAACCAAAAGGTGTTCAATTTTATAAATATATTTACATATTAATATTCAATTTTACATATTAATACTAATTTATATTTAATATTTGAATATTAAATATAAATACATAATATTTAATATTTTGATTAAATTAATAATATTAAATTTTCGATAAATTAATTTATTGAATATAAATATGTACACAATATTTAATATTTTTAACATTCTATATAACTATGTATCTCTATTACATCTTAATATTATCCTCATGGCTCTGTTTTGAGTTTTTTGTCAACAAACATCAGGATAGAACAGTAGTCCAAGTGTGGAGCCAAGATTGCATAGTAAATCTCAATTTCATATAACCACTCAAATTTTTAACAAATCTATTCAACAAGAATATTTTTCTCGACATTTTCGAGTTAAAATAATCAATATAATTTTGAAATTTAAATTTTAATCTATCATAACTCCCAAATATTTCATTACCGCTAGTTTTTTGTAATATATCATTATCTATGTTAACATTAATCTCCCTAAGTTTCAACCTAGACAAATTGTTAGCAGACCCCATTATTGTATATTTAGATTCTCCTAGATTTAGTCCCATACTATTGTCAGTGAGCCTTTCATAAATATTTTGCAGATCATCGCTTATATCCTTCAACATCCGATGAATATTCTAACCATATATAAAGATCATCGTGTCATCGGCAACATTCTGTCTTACACCTTGTTCCTGATTTCACAATATCATCAATATATATATTTTGAACAATAAAGGTCCTAAGACACTGCCCTGGGGAACACCGTGTTCAACTTTCAATTCCTCAGAAGAGACATTATTACATTTAACACTTTTTTATGTTTCATTGAGATACCTATCTTACCCCAATAACCCCTCATACCTATCTTAAATAATTTTTGAAGCAATGAACATTCTATTGATGATTTCAAACATCCTATTAAAGTTTAAAAATACTGCAATTACATATTCTCCTTCCTCTATGGCCTTTATCCAATTAAGATAGATAACACACAGGTCCAAACTAATTCCCTTTCAATTGAAACATGGACATAACTGGAAAGTATTTTTTAGGTTTTTCTTGTAGCCAAAGTAGAGAAGCTTCAATTGAAAGTGTCGAATTCAAGTGAGCAGAATGTAAAACTCATTGAAGAATAATGAGCTGTGTTATTTTTCAATTATTACTTGGGAAGTTATAATATATTTGGAGATTTGCATTCGAAATATCGCAATAATTCAACTATTATTGCGATATTTCTGCATGGAGCTAATTGCACGAATGTTGTTACGAAATAACATACTATCAACATTTCAGAGTAAATATTCAGTGCACTCAGAGGAACATAGAACTCGTTAGAAATACCGAACTTTGCGACTTCATTGTATTTTTGGAATCATCAGTGTCATGTATCCAAACATTTTAGTTTCGATCCTCTTCCCGAACCCACAAAACCCGATTTCTTCGAAAAGACATCTGTGTATGGAAGTACGCACTAAAAGTTATACCAAAATCAAAATAACATCAAGCAATCGAGTTTTGATCTTTGATGTTTCCAAACACAGCTATATATCTTCACAAAGCGAAAATCAACTAGTCTTTATTTCCCTCTGACGAAAAAACGAGATCAATTCTGTAAAGTGTGGTAGAATGAATTCGGTGATACAACTGTATTGCGTACTTCCGTACAAAGATGGCAGACAAAAACCTCAAGGATTTCTGTATTGTAAACGAAATATTTTTTCGATTGATAGTTTTCTTGTTTGTTCATATTTTTACTAAAAATTAAGATTCTATGCAATAGTAGACTCTAAAATGGAAAAAATCCTTTTTTAATCGACTTAACACTATAAATTATTGAAGAACTGTTATTTAATGAAAACTATTCATTCGAAAGTTTCGATAAAGCTTCAATTTGTTATAGGAAGCAGAAGAGTTACTCGTTTCTTTTCTGAACTAACTAGCTACAAAACATATTATTCGTAACAACAAATTCAACATAAAAAATAACGATTAATCTTGAATATATGAAAGTACTATCACATCAAATTTTTTCCACATGCAGATTATAAGCTGTGAATGTTTGCATACATCTCTAATGGCCGTTTAAGAACCAATCAAAATTCAATCGAGACTATAATTTATACAAACAGAAAATCTGTTAACTATTCCGAATAAACGGTTTCGGAATATTTTTAATTAAAACATCAGGGAAATGGATCAATATAAATCTAGGAACATTTAATGGGTGATCATCATCTTTGATGGCTTCATTTGAAGGAATTTCGTAGGATATAAATGGATGTGTTAGATGGCATTTCAAGATTTTCTGAGTAATTTCTCATGGATATTTTTGTTGGCATAATTACTGGAGAATTTTCCAAGCTATATGTTATATATATATATATATATATATATATATATATATATATATATATATATATATATATATATATATATATATATATATATATATATATATATATATATATATATATATATATATATATATATATATTGAAAGTTTACTATAATTTTATTTCGATAATTCTTCTTGACAAATTATTCAAAAGAAAATTTATTGAATATAAACTTAAATTCAAACACTTGAACTTATGATTTACACTTTATAGACTACATAGCCTGATATGACGCGTTTTGTCGTTAAAAACGACTTCTTCAGATGCTAACAGAATAATATTATTCTGTTAGCATCAATAAAGTGTAAATCATAAGTTCAAGTGTTTGAATTTAAGTTTATATTCATTTATAATGGATTTACATCAAGTAAACGCCAACACTATTAAATAATTGAATAGAAAATTTATTTATATCTTTAACATTTATCTCTAGAAGGATAATGGAGATATTACATTGATCATTTCTCACATCCAACTCTGCTATAATGTTCGTTTGAATAATTTGTCGAAAAAAATTATCGAAAGAGAGTTATAGTACTTTTAGTTACTTTATATATTGAATATTCACAAGTGCGATAATATAGCACGCGAACTACAGAATGCTTTTCCTTGTAGTAGATTTCATGTTTTGAGTAGGCACTTCAGTATACTTTGATGAATGATTAGCGAGCGGTTTTACAACCACAACCTAGATGGCACTACTTCATCACATTACATGAAATTGTTCATAAACTAAAGTTGTAAAATGTAGTATTTTAATCGATAAGGATCTGTGAAACTTTCAATGAATGTTAGATGTATTCATGTGCTTTTCATTGATTTCTAAGATTTGAGTAAATAAATATACATTCATCTATTCATTATATATGAATACGACTTCACGGTATATTTCCGTCTTATACCTAATCGTTAGGATGGTATATGAGAATTGAATTCGTTGCCTCTCATTTATTGGACGTGGTGTAACTGATGAGTAGGACCTACCTTGTAGTACGAAACATATTTTACTTGCTTACATTTCCAAGAAATGTAGGCATCGATTTCGATATTCTCTAACCTATCTTAAGAAATAATGAAGCACGAGAACTATAGAATCCTTTTTCTTCTAAATATATATATATATATATATATATATATATATATATATATATATATATATATATATATATAATTATATATTGACTCTATTTAATCCTTTTTTTTACAACTTTTGGGCCTTTTGAGAATTTTTTTTTATGTACCTACTATAAACAGAGAACAACAATTTTTTATTGAAGTTTCGGATAGCACACTAAGTTCATGATGTCAATTCTTAGAAAACCACATGAAACAATTAAAATATAGTTATTCTTATGATCCTATTTGTTTTTTCTAGCTGTCATCATATGGGAGCCTACTGTTACAGTCTGGTTAGTTATAACAGTGATTGTTCTTGTAATCTATTATATGATTCATTATTTATCTTTATTTCGAACACAAGCATAAGCATTTATAAATATATCTTTATCTAACCTTGGTTTTGATCTCAAAACATCCGCTTGAAATAATGTGCAATCTGTGTTCCAGAGATGCATTCAAACTGCTATTTAATGCTTACATCATTAAGATCTATGTATACATCATTCATCACTGGTAGATAACACAGTTTGCAGAGTTAACAGGTTCTAAGTCTTCGACGATTATTAGTAATTAATAATAATTGAAGGCTGGCCCACATGGCTTAGTAGGTAAAACTCCCGACTATGGTGCGGTAGGATTCGGTTCGAGTCCTGTTGAAGGCATGGGTGTATGTGTTTGTCTATTATGTAAATGATGATAACTGCTGGGTAATGTACATTGATCACAAGCCCATTGGACCTTAGGAACCTTCGATAAACTGTACTGAATAAAATCAATACTTAACGAGTTCCTTCAATACCCCGCATAATTTCCAAAACCCAAAAATTAACATTCTTCCTCTAGAAATAACGCTAACTGATTTGAATATGAAGAAATATTCAATTTCTCGAGGTTAAACACTCAAAAGATTGCAGTTCTGTTGAGAGAGCGTTCCCATCGATAAATATCTCGGTGGAGTTCTCAGATAAAGACATTTTGTTCGTTTTTTATATCATAATATACCTACGTATTGTTTGCATTAAAAATTACTCTTAATGGTTTTACTTGCACTGGTTATTCTCGGTGAAGGCTGATACAGATCATCAAACATAGCGGTTCGTGTCACGCAGGCAGATCACAGTTATTTTGATTGCACATTGAGCCATTGCGGCATTAGCATTCCATTTCGAATTGGCCGATTCCAAAGGAAAAGTGTAATTGCATCCTCGATTCATGCAGAATAACGTGCTTTAATAACAAAGCGTCGGTGTAGAGACGATCAGAATTTGCTGATTTTAAATCTCCTATCAATGTGGAGTAATAATAACTGTATGGTGAGTAGTTGGAATGGTACAGGCAGGAAGTGCTTCTTGTCGAGGAAAGATAACTGCACTAATGATTTTTCAAGTCGCCATATCGAAGTCTCCACTTTTAGCATTAATTCCAGTGTGAATAGTCGATTTTGTGGTCAATTATTCCTTGACATCCAAAGGACATCCCCGAAACTGTTACGAAGAGTTTTTTGTCTTATAGCTAAACTTTAGTACTCAAAATTTTGTGTAATGCTTGTTGTATAAATATGACGCAATTATATGAGAAGAAATGTTCATCCTTCCCAATTTATATAGCTCACATATTGATAAGTGATCATCTAAATACAAGGCTTTTGGGATAATCAAACATTTTCCAGATCAGGGTGGAACTGAAAAGGTAAGAGCTTTTTCCAAGCAACAAGATACTGGATGCGGTTGAGTTTGTCATGGAGATTCTTCAAGATTATAAATATGACGGAGTACTAACAAACACCTGAAAATTGCCAACTATGAAAAGACGACATCATCTGTGATTTCATTGTTTCCTTTGTTGTCTTGAATTTTCATGCAACTAATTGCGGATCTCTTATAGCCTTTATTATTGCCTCTCTTATCCCTCAGATTAGGAGGAATGTCTATAAATGTTTCCCTTAACCTCGGAGTTGAGGGAAAGGCCATGATAAGAACCCCATAGGTGTCAGTATATCTGTTGAAAAAATATTTCTTTCAAACACTATTCCAATTTCATTCTGTTAAGACCTTCTATTAAGACTTAAAATGAAACTATATAAAGAACGCATATTAAAAACAGGGATTGTTCACCACTTAGATAAATTAGGAAGGAAACATTGCTGAAATAAATCATCTACACTTTAGAGTACGGAGAGAGATTGTGTGGAATCAAAGGTATTGGAATGTCTAGATTCTTTCACTGATTGCATCATGAGAGGGGTGTTCTACTCCAATGGGCAATGAAGTCCAACTTGCTTTATTATATTCCACAGTTAGACCAGTTAGACCAAAGTTAGACCACAGCTTGAAGTGAAACATCTGAAGCCTTTGTAAATTTGGTCTTATTTATCATTAACTCAATCTTTTTATCATTATTATAAACAATCTTAAGTTACGTTGTCTTCTTGACAGCAGGGTGCTTACCACCTTCACGGAACCCTTCGCACTATTTTTAGGTGACGCAGTCTACCAGTTTCAATAGTCTTCCTTCTTTTGGCCTTAATCTTTCAGTTGTAGGATCGCATTTTTGATGCACGGATAACCACATTGGCAGTAGTATTTTTGAAAGTGGTATGATCTTTACAACCTCGACACAAAGTATGTGTCTTATTTCTATGTTTACGAAAACATATTGTTCTCTTCGTTATCTTCAGGGAATTTTACAATAGGAAGCCATATTTATTCATATTTAATCCCTGTGAGTTATATATAACTCTGTTGATCATTTTGTTTGTTTATTTCATTATTGTTTTTTTATGTCATCATCTTAAATATCGGTTCTGAAATCAGCAAGCGCAATTTTTGTTATACTTGAATAATTATCTCACAAAATTCTCAACTAAACTCGGAGAATTATTTTTCGATTTTATAGAAACCGATTTTATAAAATAATAAAGAGAATGAATAGTTTGAATATTTTTGACGAGCAAGACTCGTTCGTTTTCAAATAAATAATGTATATTTATCATATTGACTAAAATTAATGAAATGTATTCAATATTTTGAAAAAAATGGATGGTTATCAATATATCTGGAAGTATTATTATAATAACGTGATTAAGTGCTAGTATTTTTTATCTTCCAATTATTTTAATAATCTTCAATCTTTTTATTAATTTAATTACCAAATTAACTCAAGATACCGGCGCATTCACTTCTCAACTCCAACAGGAATATAAATAACATGAGAGCAACAATTATCTGAAGTTTGATTGACAGTTGGCTATGGAAAGCAGAATCAACTTGTAATGAATCGGGCTACCTCGCAGACCGGTGCATCCAGTAAAACAAAAAAGAGTAGAAAAAAGTCAGCGTTCCTCACAAGTACATCAGTTTCTTAACGAAGTTAGTGGAAAAAAGACATAATCTCCTATTTCTTTATTATCTAATTTCAAATATTCCACCTACAGTGTTAATGAAAAAGTAATGACCAAATAACCAGCACTTTACTTGACGGAGGAATTCGAATAAATAGAGTAAATTAATGAAAAATTTTGTCTCACGATGTTGAATTATTGTGAGAAAATACGCATAGATGTTCAAAAAACACATCATTGAACTTAAAAAACTATCAATGATGTAATATTAAACTTATGTCAATTATACTCAAACATAAGTTTTGTATTTGGTGCAATGGATTAGAATATTGAGTAAAAATCAGGATAATACGAAGTAGAAAATTATATTTTACTAGCGAACAGACGTTGTTCTTGTAACGCATCTCTGATTCTAAAATTTTAAGAACTCGATTTCAGCGCCACCTACCGGGTCCAATTGAAAATCTAAACCATTCTTATCTCCACTTCAAGACACCCAAAAGTGACATACACACGTACAGTGGAATTATAGGTATATATAAAAATATGATGTATTAGCAAGATTTATTGATAATAATACTGAAAAAATTCATTATAATTCTTCTTTCATCTTCTACAATACATTATCAAAGGGCTGGAATCCGAAGAACACAATGAACACTGAATAATCCTCGAAGTATAATGTAGTATTTTGCCTTAAGCAAAAATTCTTTCTCAAAATAATTGAATGGAAATTAAGTCTTCATCTTTCTCTCATACATAGATTTTTATTGGTAGTGCCAGTCTGAGCCCCATAAATTTCCGTATATAATAGCCAGTATAATGATCCTTTTGTAGAACATTTATATGGAGAAGAACACGCTATGGAAGTTATTCGTATGACCTTTTATCCTGATGAAACTCTTAACTTTCTTTTATAAGCTCAACGTTTTATTTATTTTTATTACGCTTAATCATGCGGTGAAGGTTGCTGTATTCTTGAACACCGGCGGAATCTGTAAGTTTATGTCGTATAATCTGAAGAAATATTCGTTTAATTAAAACAAACCGACGTAGGAATAACAGAAAAATAGAATGAATATTGTGGGACTAATGTGAAAATTGATATTTATGCTAAAAATGGTCTGAAATGTTTTGTTACATTTTAGATATTAAAATTACATGTGAAAGTTGCATTCCTAGAGAATATATTTGAAATTTAATGGTTTAGAAATCGTGGGGGTCAATTATCTAACAACCCCTTTCAACTTTCAAATCGAAGACCAATAATCCGTCAATTCTAACATCTTTGTAAAAAGTGTTTGGAACGCACCACCATCGAAAGTCATATAATTGGCTGTTCTATGGTTTGCTAATGCTACATTATTCTCTGTATTCTAGAGCTACTCAATTTTGTAAACATTCACGTCTTGTACAGTGTCACGGCCGACTTTAAACAGGCTGTGAAGAGCGGAGTAGTCCGGCGGTGTTGCCAAATTTGTGCCGGTGGTCTACTCTCCTAGTCGGTTGTTCCCAAAGTTTCAAGCATTATTTCAATTTTTTTGTATATTGCGAACGGATAAAAAATATTATTGGTATATATAACAAACTAAATATTATTCCCGAGCACATATTCTTTTCATCTTCTTTATATCATTCGAATAATATAAACTTATCGATTGAATATGTGAAAGATTAATCCACACCGTCTTGAATATCTTTGTATTTTATTAACAAATTTTCTATTTGAGACCACCTATTGAATTTTAAATCAGTGTACAACAACTTCCATTCAAAAATACTGTTACTCACATGTCTTCATTTAATGTAATATGGTTACTTATGGTAATGATTTGTTCACTTAAATTAGGAAGGTAAAAATGAATTTTGTTGTTAATTGAACCCTTTTTAACATTCCAACAATCAGGAATATTTATTTTTCTGGAGAAATGAAGAATTGAATCTTGAGAATTGACAGTTGAATCGGACTGTTCAAAAAAATGTTATTCAAATAATCATTGCGAGCTTAATAATTTCTTCGCCTTTTCGCTGGGCTTTTCCTAGGTGAGGGCAGATTGTTTGACAAATATTGCGATAAATTTGGAAGAATAGAAGAAACCGCGTGAGGGATTTATCTTGTTCGTTTAAGTATAATCCCAAGGGGGTGAAACAAATATATTTCACAAAAAAATTATTTCTAAGTAATCCGAAGTAATATTCAACTTCAAATTACGAAAGTCTCAAACAACACAAAATTGATTTAGTTTAACTGAAATCTGTAAGGACACTAAACACTTTGTTTTTTATAGTTTAATGTTGAGAATTCAACAAATTATCAACAACAAATGTATTACACTATACACAATTGAAAAATATAGAATTTATACTAAAAGCTCAAATTATTTAACTTCAAACTGCGAAAGTTTTGAGAAGTGTCCTATTTGCATTAGTATACAAGCTCAACTAACGGCGGTGTTGTAATATTCCATAGACCACTAGCGCCAAGGTTGCCAGATATATATTTCATGGCCTGTTTGAAGTCGGCAATGGCAGTGTCATCGAATATTGCTGATGATGCATTTATTATGCAAAAACATTATTACAGCATAATGAAATTTTAGTTCAATATATCCATAACTCAACAAATTGTCTTTGGTTTTCTTTTTCTCCAATAATTATAATAAACTAATTAACATAACACCAATGGAGGCGGTCCTTAAAATTTGATTATCGTTGACCTAAAAAATGATTCAATTGTTCGGAGTGCACGAATATCGGACGACCGATTTTACGCAATCTCTGTGTTTAATAGTGTGTTCGGTTATCCACTCTTTTGCAACGTGCAGACACTGGTTGCAGAATGAAATCAACCTTGAAATCGCCATTTTTCCAGACATAATCGATCCCACTTATTATAGATATTTTTTTGTATCTCAATAACATCTGCATTCGAGAATTCTAGCTATCGTTCGGAGAGTTGAACAACGAGAAATTTACACTAAATAATCCGCATGTGTGTTTCTTTGTGAAACGTTCGACAATTCTTGGCTTCGATTGAAGAATACGGAGTAACAGTTGTCCCAAGACGCCGAATTAAGAAATATTCCTTGAATTCGTCCAATTTGCATACCGGTTTACATTCAATTTCGTATCTTTTCGTTATTGCGTTAAGAATTATCGAAATTCAGTGGAATTCCAGTTGAGTAATTTGAATTGATATTCTGAAAGAGTTTAGAATACCGCTTTAAATACTCAAAGATATCAAGAATTTCGGATATATTCAATATATATTTATCGAAATTTATCTACGCTAGATAATGAAAATTTCTTGGAAGCTATCTTAAATTGAAAGAAATATATGGCCGCAGAAGTTTCAAAATTAGTAATTTTCAATGCATCAACAAAAATTATTAATTCTAAGCATGGCCAACTTCAAGAAAATTCTCCAAGTCTGTCAAAAGTCATTAAAAATAAATTATTTGGAATGATTAAAAGGCACAAGTAAAATTTATGAAACCTTTTGAATTGGAGATCGATAGAACTTGCATGTCATCGTCCTTCTTCAAAAAATTTAAAACGCATCACCGAATCTCATAGAACTGACAGCTCTGTGATCGATTTGAACTATGTACACACTGTAATCTTTTCTTGCCTACAAAGATTCAACTCTGACTTAAATCTATTCACATTCTTTCTGTGTTATCTGTGTTACATTCCGTTTAAGTCGATAACCTATTACAAAAAAATTTCTCAAATAGAAAGTAACTCATTTCTTGTAATCTCTAGAATCAAGAACATCGTACCTAGAAACTGTGTTATGAATGTGTACTACAGTCTTGTATATAGTCATCTAAATTATAATATTCTGCTGTGGGGTTGCTCTACAGAAATAAATAGGGTGTTTATTACACAGAAGCGAATACTTCGATTAATATTCAATATTCATCAGCGAACATCTTGTAAACCTATCTTCATCAATAATTACATACTCACCTTACCGTGTTTATATATTTATAGATGTTTGTTATATGTTGAAGAAAATGAAGATAGGCTTATTAAATTGAATAGTAATCATGAGTATTCAACAAGAAACAGGGATGTGCTACTTATTCCTATGCATAGAACAGCTAAATTTGAGCACTCTCTCTATTGTCAGAGCATTAAAATTTTCAACCATTTACCATCGAATTTGAAAGTACTGAAAGCTCATTTGTTCAAGAGGAGAGTTAAATCTCTGCTCTTAACAAAGGCGTACTATAGAAACTAAGTATAACTTCAATATTGTCATAAAATACATTTAATTACAAACGGCAGTTTGTGTCATTAAATGTATGTTATTACAATTATCAACAATTAATTATTAACAATGTTAACAATTAGCATTAAATATTTTGGACCAATATTGACTGAATTCAAATGAATGAATCATAATCCTTAACATCTTCTTGAAATTTGAAATTCCTAGACGAACGAAAAAAGCTCTTTATTCTATGTTTATCCATTTCTTGTTAGTACTATTCGTAATTTTCAATTTCTCCATAGAAGTTTCAATAGTCATGCCTTGAAAACAACCAGAAAACTTGAGTATAAGGAAATTCTTTGAGAATATATTGATTAAAAGCTATTTGCTACAGTTTTACCATAGTAGATTTTTCCAAAGAAATGAAAGCTACGGAATGTGTAGTTATACACATTTTTTAAGATCTTAGAGTTTCTGAAAGAGGAAAAGGTTCTAGAGAAAACTCCTCCAGAAATAGAAATAATATACATATAAGATACCTTGAAAATAAAAAAAAAGTAACAAAAATTTTTTATGTGTTTTTCAAAATTGGTTATCTATGGATATAAGTGAGTTTTCAATTCAAAACCATGAAATGTTACATGTAGTTTACCTTCATTGTTATCTGTTAGAATGTTCAATATAATTATTTCACCTTGTTTTTTTTTTAGTATCCAACATTCTCCCAGTTTGTGATATAGTAAAAATTGGATCTTACCAAAAATAATGGTATGAATATTTATATAATTCCAATAAAAAGTAGATTTAAGATATATTGAAATATTCATGTAGTTAAAACTTTGTAGTTCCAAATTCAGCGAAAAATATTGATATTCTTGAAGTACTTGGAAGAAAATTCACCTTTTTCAAAGAAATTTGAATGGTTTAAACGATTACTCAGTCAATTATATGTTTAAAAATCACCGTCTATTAATGATAATGGGATGTGATTCACAATCACGTCACAAGAAATTAGGTGTGAATTTGTTATTATTCATTTATTCCCGTAACATCATTTAACCGTACGAAGACTTTCCTTGAATAAAATGTACAGAACAAAACGAATTTGAATCCTAAAATCCATCACATAGGTTTCACCTCCGACATTCGATTCGGACTCTTAAGCTATTGTCATGAGTTGACCATTGAACATTGTACAAGAGTACAGTGTTTGTATTATTCGAAAAGAATCAAGCAATATATCAGTAAATATTGTGTGAAATGCTATTACTATTATCTAGGAAGTCATACCGCTGGGACGACTTTGGGCCACAATCTAGCAAATAAAAGCATTGGTTTCGAATCCCAGGTGAGATAGAGGCGCTGACATTTTGTATCTGATTTCGTTGTTGTTTTGTTGTTAAAATGAAGATTAGTAATTGGTCATATACAAATTAATTAGCATCAATAATAGTTCAGAAGAAGGTTCTATGTTTTTTTTTCTAATTCAGTTGAACGAGGGTTCCGAACGGCCAATGGGCTTGTAATCATGTGCAATAACCACAATTATCATCATAAAACTACTAAAATCAACAAACACATACATCCCATGCCTTCAGCGTGGTTTGAACCCGAATCCTTACCGCACCATAGTCGGTTGTTTTCTCGACTAAGCCACGAAGGCTGGTAGGTTCTGACTTCATACCCATGTTAAGTTACCACTAAATTAAAAAAAAATTTAACTTTCTTATATAAATGAAATATTTGTACAAATCACTAGAAAAACAAGATGGTGAGTGAGAATTGCAAAAATGTCATTGAATTGTTCAAACACTAAAGTGGATATCAAACTTTACAAGGTGTTCAGAAGAGCTTTATTATTCATACTTCATTATTCATAATTTGCTTACTAAGAATCCACTTCAGTTACTCAATAATTATTTATAGATTTTACCATTACATAAATCAGAAACATGCAATTTCATTAAATATTCATATCGCTATATACAAATATAAACTTTCATCAGTTTCAAGATATAGTATAGTATAGTATAGTTTCAAGATTCCCGAATCATATTTACTAGTAAATACTGAGACTCTTAATCAAAATATCGAAATATTTCAAATAAAACTCCCAGGAAGCTGTCTACATAAATGTAATCATCGAGAACGAATCTATAACCTGTATTTCGATTAAGAGTCTCAGTATTTACTAGTAAAATGATTCGTGGATCTTGAAACTAACTATCCTATTGCCCACCGGTCCGTGATCTGGAGCGATTATGGATGGGACCATTCTTACACATTGCAGATAAATTTCTGTGGTGTTCGAATGAAATGTCCAGAAAGCCTCACGTACTCGCACTAATTTTGTGATGAGTAGGGTCTAGAACGCTAGGGAGACTGTATGCGTCTTTTCTTCGATAGAGGGAGCTCACGTGGATGTTCACAAAGTGATGTTCCCCTCATTTGAATATAGGACCTGCGGGCGTTTTGAAAGTCATCGATTCTTGATTGATTGATCAAATACTGATGATGACTGATGATTAAAGACTGATGATTCATAATTATGCTATTTCATTCAACGTTTCCTATTATCATTCAACAAAATGGATGACTTTTTCGAAGCGCACTGAACATTCACTCTCGAAGTGACAGGTTCGTTCTCGTTCACAACATTTGTGTAGACAGCTTCCTGAGAGTTTTATTTGAAATATTTTGATTAAGCGTCTCATATATATATATATATATATATATATATATATATATATATATCGATATAGAGAGAGAGAGAGAGAGAGAGAGAGAGAGAGAGAGAGAGAGAGAGGAGAGAGAGTAGAGGTATCATTGGTGGGCATTTACTTCACCTATGGCCTTCCACTCTAATTGATGAAATGATGAGTATTACTTCTTCATTTCGATAAATGTTGAAACCTGAGGAAAATGCATGGTAAGAGTAATACTAAATTTTTTATAAAGGCAGATCTTGAAACATAAATGAGATTCCACAAAAATGTCAATTCCAAATCCTGCGTTTTTCATATCAGAGGAAAGATTGAAAAAAAGATGTTGAAAAAACCTCAAAGTGGCTATAAGTGGTGCCTCTGCTCTGTATATTTATATATACAAGTAAGGAAATCTTTACTCTGATCAAAATATGAAAGCTTTTCGTTAACACGTGTTTCGGAATTGCTAGTGATTATTATAATTTGCAAAAACGAGTTGAAACACTGACAACAATAAATAAACGAAGTTTATCAACAGTACAACAAAAATATGGAATTACCCAATTGAGGGTACACGAAAAGATGAACAGAAATTCAGGACCAAAAAGAGTCATTGTCTGAAAACCATCATTGAATCATCAATAATACTGTTGCGTGAAATTAAATTTCAAATTGAAAGCCAACGACGAATAATTCGATCTTGGCCCTGTGAGAACAAGAAGAAATAAATATTGGGCAATTTAAGTTGCGGTCTGAAAGATATTCACATATTTCAGTAAACTTTGTTTGGGTTTAATAGTAGTTTATTTCATAGCGTATAAGTGAGATTGATGATCTCTGTAGTGAGACTTGAGTTCGAATTCCGGAAAAGAGATGGATTTTGGGTTAGGCAAAGAGTTTGAGTGGTTTTGAGATAAGGAGTGAAAACTATTCGGTTTAGTGAATATAAATGAGTTCTTAAGGAATATTTAATGAATAAAAATTGGCATTCTGTGTATCTGTTGAAGAGAAACATTGTTTTCTTGATGTTTAAATAATGTTAGTTGCTACTGTAGCAGTATATTGCGTTATTATCCTGTAGCAATGCTAAAGAGTAACCAAAACTCATTGGACGAAAATAGACTATTATCATAAATCATTAGTCATCTCTAAATACCGTTTGCACACTTTTCACGAACATTAATTCAAACAAAAAGCGATAAATCAATGTCATCAAAGTAATTATTCTATGAATATTGTATAAACTCTCATGAATTAATGTGTAAACTTTCATAGAAATGTATACCGATTTCAAGTTATTAATCTGGGTTCTAACCAAATTCTCCAGAGTAAAACTTCTGCTTCAAGGACAAGATAGATTGACAAATAGGGAAATCAAATTGAAAAATCTGGTATATTTTCATAACAAGTAATAGGATATACGACTTCTATTGATCTACAATCGAATGACATAAGAAACACGCATCTGCGGAAAAGTGATTTTGGTGATCTACTCTGTGAGGTAGATGTGCTTCTTTCCAATCTCAGGCTTGGCGTGAAAGTTTGTGTACGTCTACTGCTTTTGTAGAATATCGTTAAAATGTAATATATAATTGGAAATTACTGAAAGTGCTCCAATATTGTTCAATATACCCGCCTTATCTTTCGGGCTACTACACCCAGAGCTAGATGGACCAAGTGATTTAATTTGATTTTCGAGTCCGATTAACAATTATAACTTCATCAAACAATGTCTGCCCAATATTTAGCTACATCCACTCCCGCTTGGCTTGCAGAGATGGGATCTTCTAACGTGCATGAAACATCTGCGTAAAGCAAGCTAGAAGGTGGTTCATGGTTTGGACATATCCACACTCACACAGGTTGCTCTCAGATAGATTCCATCTGAACATTTTTGAGGCACAGCGGCAGACGCCCGTTCTCAGTCGGTTCAAAGATCTTCATGTTTTGTATTGTAAGTTGGAGCCACTGGCCAGTTCTTCCTTTATCTCAATTATTGGATCCGGCACCTCCTCTTTCCAGAGTTCCATTCTTCTTTCTTCCGGGTTCAGCTGAAGCTCATTTAATGTAGCAATGAAACTCTTCCTTGACTTTAACCTTTCTGGATATTGCGGCTGATATTCTGCCATGGGGTGTCTCAAGTCAATAATTTGTTTTTCCCTTTCTATTTCAGCTGCTGTCTGGCGACGGAGAGAAGGAGGTGCAATCCCCACAATCGGGTACAATTTGGCTACTGGAGTAGGTTTCAGACATTCCGTGACAATGCGTACAGATTCATTCATGGCCACATCAACTTACTTGGAGTGGGCGGAATTCCTCCAAACGGGTGCTGCATATTCAGCAGCAGAGAAACATAAACCCAAAGCGAAAGTTCTAAGTACGCTTGGATCTGCATCCCAGTTTGAACCAGTTAGTTTGCGGATGATATTATTTCTGGACATTACTTTATTCTTTGTGTCCAGGCAATGTTGTTTATAAGATAGGGTTCGGTAGAGTTTTACACCAGGATATTTTGGTGTAGTATAGTGTTCAAGTTGTTCGCCCGACCATATAACATTAAGTTAGCGACTTGCCTGGTGGTTCTTTAGGTGGAAAGCACACACTTGTGTCTTCTGGGGATATGGCCGTAGAAAGTTGTAATGAAAAAAAAAACTGAAAAGGTGCTTAGGGCGACTGTAAGAGAGTGTTCCACCCGCTTGCTTTGCCACTGCTGTGTCATCAGCATAACGAAACTGCCTAGTTCCTAGTTCATAGGTTGATTATTATCAATAATTGATGAGTCCGATACTTGATGTAAATCGATGAACATAATAAAACAATTGTTAAACTGATTTACACATATATTAAAAATAATACTGCATGACGTACGTTTCGATGAGATTCACTTTTTTTGAAATGCTACGTGCAGACTCTGCACGTAGAGTATTAGTAGAGTATTAGTTGTAAAGGTATTTACAACTAATCACTCTATTTAGTCTATTATTATTTATGTTCAATACAAAATTTTCTGGCACACTATTACAATAATTTCCGAAGTTGATGTATACTGTTTTATTAACATTTAGAGTTAGTTTTTTTATTATATTATATGGTTTATTTATTTTCAAATATATGAAACTATTCAGCTAACTCTTGAGGTTGTTATATTCTAACAACAAAACCAAGAATGCATCATCTATCATGAATAATTCCAAGGATAAACACAACTACTGAATTGCTAAGACAGAAAAATCAGCACGGTAAATAACTAAGTGTTTTTCACCTGAAAGGCGAACTTTACATATTATGACTAATTGAATATACCTGCTGGTATACACAAACACCATTATTCCCCTTAACAGTCCATGCAAACAGTCGAAAAAAGCGACAGTTATGTATATTTACATTCCGAAACGTGCAGTTTAATGAATATAGGATATACTGGTTTGGGTTTTTGTCTTTTGCAATAGTTGCGCCTGAAAATATCGACTCATTTCGACTTCTCTGAACCGATATTATACCAGAGATCTGTTGGCGACACGTGCAATGTCCTTCGCATTTTAATAAAACACATATCTGTATCCTTTCACTTATGCCGGTAGAATCGAGCTGTAAGTATATTTTATGAATTTTATTGATCGGTACGTCAGTGCGGTACCGTATGTTTGCGATAAACTTATATATTGTTCTTATAAACCTACACAACAACCTCCATTCTAATGTTCGATGGTAATTTCATCCAACACAAAAAGGATATGACTTGGATATTTGCTTTGAACATAACAAATAACGAATTTCAATCGTTAATAATACTTAGTAGTTGTATAATATACTAGCAGAGGAAAGTACGTGTAAAAAGCTCAATAAAACGTACAGACAAGAAGTGAATTTATTAACAAAACCAATTGGGGTAGCATTACAAAATTATCTTAATTACTTGAAAATTGTTTAGGCGACTGAGATTGAAATCTCGTTTAACTCTTGGTGAAACATAAATAAATATTGAATTAAATTAAACACTTTCAACAATATCAAATAGTCAAAATGTTTTGAAAGTGAGCTCATCTTCAAGAACAAACTACAATAAGGAAGGAACAACAAATTTAAATCAATAAAATGCAGGTAAGTGGGGGATATTTGAGAATTTACCTGTTCATTTACGATCTCTTTTTTTCCAAGAGCCACTTACTTCTTTCTATCGCTATTCTTTAGAATTGAAATAAGTAGCTCTTGGAAAAAGGAAGAAAAAAATGGAAATATCGTAAATGAACAAATAGATTTTCAAATATCTCCCTTACTTTCCTCCATTTTATAGATTTAAATTTGTTGTTCGTTCCTTATTGTAGCTCAGTCTTGAAGATGAGCTCACGCTCGAAACACGTTGACTATTTTATATTGTTGAAAATATATTCGTGAAAAATTAATTGCTATTCTTCAGCAATAGAAATAAGTAGCTCAAATTTTCAAAATACCAAAATGAATATTCTATTTGTGCTAATTATCTGATCCAAGTAAACCATAATTTTAATGACAATTTAAAAATATTACATACAGAAAAAAGGTCGAAAAAAGGTTAAAATCTCAAGTATAACAATGAAATGAAATAAATGGTTATTAAAACTCGATTAAATTATCGAATTATCAAAACGAGTTACACAGTTTACCCTTTTCAAACATTTTCCTCAACTTGTCAGTTTTTATCTGTGTGGATTTCCGTGTCTTTGGAAGAAGAAAAATTGGCAGTTCTGTGTATCTGTTGAAGAGGAACATTGTGTTCTTGATGTTCAAATAATGTTAGTTGTTACTGTAGCAGTATAATGCGTTATTATCCTGTAACAATGCTACAGAGTTAGCAAAACTCATTAGACGAAAATAGACTGTTATTATAACCGATTATTCATCTCGAATAATGGTAATAAGGGTTTGTACACAATTCGCAAACATTCATTCAAAACAAAAAGCGATAGATCAATGTCATCAAAGTATTTATTCTATGAATATTCTATATTGTGTCAACTCTCATAGAAATGTATACCCATTTCAAGTTATTGATCTGTGTTCTAACCAAATTTTTCAAACTGAGAAATTTGTTTGCTTCAAGGACAAGATGAAATGACAAATATGGGAATCAAATCGAGAAAATATTTTCAGGGAATATATTCATCGTATGTAATAAAATGTACGACTAAATTGATCCATATAATAATATGGAAGCTCGAATAAACGTTACAATCTTCTTCCGCAGGAAGAACACATGCGTATTTCCAGCATATTCAACTTTCTGTTGATATTTCCTAGTAACAATTTCTTGATAATTCACGTTTATTAAAACTACTGAAATCTCATTATAATATAAATCCATTTTCTATCCGGATATGAAGTAAGGTGGGTGTCAAAACCTGAAGGAATAATAACATTAACCGTGGCCAACGAAACGTAACATTACGTTATTTTAATTATAAGATATTCCATTCGATGCCGCGAAAATAGATCGCTCGTTACCCTTGGTTTTAAGTTTTTCCCATCTGAAGATGATGAAAAATTAATAATTGGCGAGGTTGATATTTGGAGAAAATTATTATCGAAATTCTGAATGATAAAAATAAATAATTTGAACATTATTGAAATTTTCCTCATTTATTAAAACGAATATGCGTGACGCGCGTTTCGTAGTACAGAATAATCATTATTCTGTAAACATCTGAAGAAGTCGTTTGTAACGACGAAACGCGTCATGCTATGTAGTCAATCAAGTGTAAATCATAAGTTCATGTGTTTGAATTTGAGTTTATATTCAATATAATGGATTTACATCAAGAAAACGCCAACACTATTAAATATTTAAATATACGCAGTCTACAATGTAATAACTCAGTTTATCATCGACATCTGATGAAGCCACTGTGTTGGCGAAACGATATTGTCATGTTTTGAATTAATTATAGTGAAAATCGAAGAACTACTCAGTTCTATTTAAATTATGTATTTAGATTTTCATCAAGTATCGGTCTAATCGATTAACTCTTATGTAAGTGTTTGTTTAGTGCATAATTATTCGGTTAGTTTAAGATAAATAATTGCTTTTGTACATAATTTGAGTCAAATCCGTGATAGGAAAAAGAATGACACTGTATGTCAAAATGCTGTAACAAAAAGAGATAAAGCATCTGGCGGAAGTAGCTGTGAAGGACACATAAACACTTCAATATTTTTTCGAAAGATTAAAGTTTTGATTACACTATTTTCAGAAAGCCTACTAGGTGTTAATAGATGAGTGTATGATAGCTCCAAGCACGAATAAGTAATACTATTCAACATGGTTTATAAGATATGGTAATTCACCATCAACCTACTTCAACAGGAATGTAATTAGTAAGCTTCTGCTCAGACTACAGCTCATAGTACTATCCTAAATAAAAACCAATGATGGCATCTTTAAAAAATTCTTTGGTTAACTCAAATAGTTACTTAAAGATGACGTAGTTGTTTGGTTCTTTGTGGCGTCAACATACACTAAATTATCGTGTTAGAAAATATATAGACAGGAAATGGAAACCTGAAGTATTGTAGGGTGTACGAAATAGTACAATGAGATTATATCTTACTGAATTTTTAGAGAAAGTTTTCAATTTAATCCCACATTGTTCTGCACTTCAAAACAAAATCTTTGCAATGTGAAAGCTTTAATGATATTCACTATTGCTAGACACGAATTATATAATAATGTTATTTTAAATATCTTATGATCATAGATACTTTTACGTTACACTGGTTGGTAAAAACGGTTTTAGAATATCATCAATTTCATTAAAACTGTCAATAATAAAATGGACTATTTAGATACGGAAGTTTTCAAAATGTTCAATAACGGACCTTATTGAATAAAAACTACTTGGAATTCGCGTTAAATATACTAACTGAAGCGCGTTATAATTACCTAGGAAAGCGTATGCGTTTTTGAAATTAATCAACCATTAAATGCTTTTTCTATTCACTAGGTTTATTCCACATAAGAAATGTGTATTACAATGGTACATGTGGTAATTTAAAGGAAGAAGGTGACTGCTAAATTATGTATATTATAGTTCAAGTAATTATTCGAATATAATTATGTTAATCACGTTGAACATAAACCATCAGTGAATGAATTACTGAATGCCTTTTTTGGAATGGTATGTAAACAGGAAATGTTTGAACACAAAAGCCAGGTTTCAACTGAGTCATTCCTGAAAGTTAAAGAGATTTTTCGAAATATAGGTAAATCAAATTGATTATTCTTCATGATTTCTAATAAATTTTGTACATTGGAAGTTCTTGTATCGCACAAAATATGAATCAAGAAAATGTCATTTTTGATCATTGCGTCTCAGAAAATCGTTTGAAGCAGAGTTTTCAATCTGAAGTATTCATGTAATGCAACATTTTATGACATACTTCAAGTGAATGTTTAAACTAAAAAGCACGTGAAGACAGTCTTCATTCTTTGTCAATCTTTGAAATGCTATTTGTTCTAACGTTTATGTTTTTGTCAATATCTCATCTAATGATATTATTTTTGAATGAATTTACTGAGGTACAAAAAACAAGAAATAAAATTAACATATGTTGTATATATAGCTTGTTCATACATGTATAGTTAAATATGTTAAATTTGAATATTAATAGTCGAAAGTTTGGAAAACATAAATCACGAAAAACAATTTTTTCAAACCTGAAACGTCTTGTTAATAACGTCTATTAGTTTTCTTTTCAATGTCAGTATAAGTCAATTATTCTACTCAATACATTCTAATTATTGATTCAAATAGGTTCAGCCTGACTCAGCTACTCCTGAAGAAGGATAGAATCAGCATCCGAAATATTGACATAGAAAACAAATGGGGATCTTGTCAATTTTTTGGATCATTTATTTTGGAATTTATTTTAAAGATTGACTCTTGTTTATCACGAGAAACTATAATTTATTCGAAAATGTAGCTATATTGGATGAAAAAAATTGAAAAAAAAAAGGAATTTAAATTTTCGCGCCATAACATTCCACACCTCTAAAAGCTGTCGAGTGACGTCATTAACCCCTCAAAAATCCTCAGCTATTCACCTGGAGTATGTTAAGTTTATGGGTTGGCTTCATAAGAAAGTAACAACAAACAATCAAAATGAACCCAAAGGTTTATAGAAACTGTGCTGTGGCCATGTGTAAGAGTACAACGATTACTACACCGAAGAAAATTGTTTATTCATCTTCCAAAAAATAAAGAAATCAAGAAAAAGTGGATAAAACTTGCTAAAAGAAATATAACAGCATTAGCATCAATAACTACCGCCTATTTTTGAGAGGATCACTTCAATGTAAGCTTTTATTACCTATATATAATATATCAGAGTATCTATATAAATTACAAATACATATTATATTATTATTTAACATAACCTAAAATATTTCTTATTTATCTGCAAAATGTTAGGAAAAATTATGACTCATTTTAATTGAACATATCCAATAGCATCATCGCCATAAAATTTTCTTAAAGGTCTGAAACAACCTAACGAACTATTTCAAATTTATCATTATTTTCTGCATATAACCTAACTATCTAAACAGTGATTCAAAAGAAGTTCTAAACACGATAATACATAATAATATATTATATTATTGATGTATTATTCAATTATATAGGTGAAACAGTAGTATTCTAATTTTAAAATCTACCGTGTCAATTTTGCTGCCTAAACAAAGATAATACGTTTTCTCACAGAGGCCGTAGCCTGTGGTGAGTTTATATATATATATATATATATATATATATATATATATATATATATATATATATATATATATATATATATATATATATATATATATATATATATATATATATATATATATATATATATATATATATATATATATATATATATATATATATATATATATATATATATATATATATATATATATATATATATATATATATATATATATATATATATATATATATATATATATATATATATATATATATATATATATATATATATATAGGAAATGAAATTTTTTGTACTTATGGCACTGAATGAAATATTTAAGAAAATGAACACTAGAACATTCATTTGAAAAATTGAAATTAATCAAGAGAATGTTATAGCAGAGCTAGAAATGTGAACGTGTACGATGTGATGTCTCCATTATCCTTCAAGGGATAAATGTTAGAGAAATATTGAAATCGATGCCACACCTGATGGAAGTGCGAGACATATATGTTTCGTTCTGCAAGGAACTCGTCGGTCGCACCACGTCCATCGAAGTGAGGCAACGATTTCAACCTCCAAGCATCTTCTTGTGACTTCAAGTGGAAGATCGTAGAGTAATGAATATACTACAATTCCATCTATAGAAATCAGTAGAAAACACCTCTCTCAGATTACAGAGTCACCAAGCATCGAAATTTCACATATCTTCTATACCCGAAAGGTATCTACTAAATTGCAATGTCTATTTGACAAATATCATCGAACGATGTTTTTAAATGTCAATAGATTGCGTTAGTAGTACGCTCGCGTTTATTCCCGTATTTCAGGGGCCAATTCGGCGATATTTTTAAGGAAATGAAATTTTTTGTGCTTATGGCACTGAATGAAATATTTAAGAAAATGAACACTAGAACATTCATTTGAAAAATTGAAATTAATCAAGAGAATGTTATAGCAGAGCTAGATATGTGAACGTGTACGATGTGATGTCTCCATTATCCTTCAAGGGATAAATGTTAGAGAAATATTGAAATCGATGCCACACCTGATGGAAGTGCGAGACATATATGTTTCGTTCTGCAAGGAACTCGTCAGTCGCACCACGTCCATCCTGAAATACGGGAATAAACGCGAGCGTACTACTAACGCAATCTATTGACATTTAAAAACATCGTTCGATGATATTTGTCAAATAGACATTGCAATTTAGTAGATACCTACGGGTATAGAAGATATGTGAAATTTCGATGCTTGGTGACTCTGTAATCTGAGAGAGGTGTTTTCTACTGATTTCCATAGATGGAATTGTAGAGTATTCATTACTCTACGATCTTCCACTTGAAGTCACAAGAAGATGCTTGGAGGTTGAAATCGTTGCCTCACTTCGATGGACGTGGACTGACGAGTTCCTTGCAGAACGAAACATATATGTCTCGCACTTGATTAATTTCAATTTTTCAAATGAATGTTCTAGTGTTCATTTTCTTATATATATATATATATATATATATATATATATATATATATATATATTATATATATATATATATATATATATATATATATATATATATATATATATATATATATATATATATATATATATATAAAGACAATATATAGTTTTGACAAGGTTGTGATATACAACGAAACGTCAACAAAAATAAAGTTTTTCATATTAAAAGAAGCCTGTTATTGCTAAAAACATTCAAAATAATATATATATATATATATATATATATATAAACTTAAATAATTTCAATTTTATGTCTCGGAGAAAACATACAGTCCTAAGGTTTAAACCGAATCGCTAATGAGTAGATAACCACCAAGCTCCAAAGGCCTTCAAACTAACATGGGCTTACTATAACAAAAAGTACATTTCGAGAGGCGCCAAATTCAGGTATTATAACACAACGATTCTTCCAGAAGAAATCTGAAACAATCGTTATTGACGGCCATTCAAGAATTAGAGAAATAGAAGAACAAGAACGAAAAATTCTAAGAAAGATTTACGGGCCAAAAAGACCTCAGAATGACCTTTATCAAAAGACAAATACGATAACGGAAGAAATAAGAAAACAACGAGCAAAGTTCTATGCACAGGTCTACAGAATGAAACAGACCAGAATACCGAAGAAACTACTCGATATAATTATGGAGAGTAAAGACTTGTAGATCTATAGATAAAGAGTTGTTGTAGATCTTTTTGGAAAGAGGTCCAAAAAGATCTACAACAGATCAATATAAGAAATCTCGAAGATCGCACTGAGTGTCGCTATAAAATCGCACAAGTGAAGTTTGAGCAAAAATCAAATCGCTTACCTGGAATAAAATGGATAGATGAACGGAAGAAAGAGCATTCAGAGAGGATGAAGCGTTTTTGGAAGGCAAAAAAGATGAAGCAAAAGTCCTCATTGCGAATTCAAGTTCAATAGCTCTCCTCATAGGAAACAATCGTAATAATAATAATAATATTATACATACATATTATTATTATTATTATTATTATTTCGATTGTTCCCCATGAGGAGAGCGACTGAACTTGAAATTCGCAATCATTAGGAATTTTGCTTCATCTTTTTTGCCTCCCAAAAACGCTTCATGCTCTCTGAATGCTCTTTCTTCTGTTCATTTGTCCACTTTACTCCGGGTTGACGATTTACTTTTTGCTCAAACTTTATATGTGCGATTTTATAGCGGCATTCAGTGCGATCTTCGAGATTTTTTATATTGATCTGTTGTAGATTCTCTTGGACCTCTTTTAGCCACTCTGTTCCGCATTTACTATTCGTAATTATATTGAGTATTTTCTTCGGTATTCTGCACTGTTTCATTCTGTAGACATGTGCATAGAACTTTGCTCGTCGTTTTCTGATTTCTTCCGTTATCGTATTTGTCTTTTGATACAGTTCATTTTGAGGTATTTTCATCCAAATACCGTTTCTATTGATTGGCCCGTAAATCTTTCTGAGAATATACATACATATATATATATATATATATATATATATATATATATATATATATATATATATATATATATATATATATATATATATATATATATATATATATATATATACAACATATATATGGCGATTGCAGAACAAAGTGTTCTCATTCTGAAAATGTACCACGGATTTTTCATTGCCAATTGACTTTCTCTATTAACAATTGAACAATTAACAAAGAAGTACTATTGTGCAGGTTGTATTGATATGATTTTCGATTGTTTATTTTCAATATACGCCAATGAATCAGCTGGAGCTGAATAATAAATGCTTGTCATGCATGGCATGTTTGAGCAATTGGATATATGTAAGTTCCAATATCACTTGATATTCAAGGAAAAGCTTGGGCTAGGTAGTCATCATAATAGGCAATATGAATGCCTTTTATTATTTGTTTAGTAGCAGGCTTACATGAAAATAACATGAAGCATCAATCTACGAAATTTTTCTAACGGTGTTGTTGTGCCTTCATTCGTTGACCTTAGATCAACGATTTAAATTTGACATTATATAAATTCCTTGAACGAACATACCCAAATTGTTACAAATAGAATCAAATCGGATTCTCAGGACTCTTTATTTGAAATTGTGATGTCTTTGAAAACTCTTCGTTTTCAAACTTTGAAACTGATGAAGCTACAGTGCACCGAAATGTCATAGATCGAATTATAATAATATCTGAAATGAAAAATATCTGTCTTTTCTGATGGTGCAAATGCATTAATGCTCAATGCAAATACGATAATCAGTTCATTAAATTTATGTTTTCGAATTCCATTTTGTGTATTCACTTTTTTTTTTTAATTCATTTTATCGTCTCCCAGTCTTGCTGAGATATTTCTGGTTTGTCCGACGTTCTTTTTCATTAACTCTATAAACGTTTGTTAAAGCGTTAATAATTTTGAAGCATTTGAGATTGGAGTCTTAGCAATAATGATTTCTAGGCTTATTAGATGTCGTAGACGTAAATTAAAAGCATCTAGGAATTTATGCATCATTTATGATTATTATAAAATAACATTGAACATGAGAGCATTATATGAAACTTCTCATATAGAAAAATTTGCTCCAAAATAGCAAACTTAAAATGACGTTACACGATTAGGAGTTATCATCAATAAAGATGAACCAATAGACAAATTTATACTGTATTTTCGTGAAAATAATAATAAAGAAGATAATGGGATGCTATAATTGAATGAAATGTTCGAAAAAAATTCACAATGCATAGCATTAACATAATGTCTCGAAAATTGTTCAGTAATGTTAATAGGATTTAAAATTTCAGTATATTTCATTATACCACTGTATCCTTGACGCATCATTGCAATCGAAAAACTTTTCGTGTAATTATAACACTGACCTATTGACAATTAAAACAAATTGCTCTCTAATTATTTTTTCACTACTTCCTATTGTTAATGAGTAGCATCGTTGATTCTAGCAGAGTTTCGATGGTTCCTTGATGAATTAATGAGTACAATGATTGAATGTTGTCTTAAATTAACATCGCTAATGACTAGAAATAACTGGAATTAAAAACGTTAATATTCTAACGAAATGCAATAATGACCTATTTTTCTCGAAGACAGCGAAAGTATCGAACAAAACAAACAGCGGAAATGGTATGCATTAACGGATATTTTATAAAGACGTTGGATATTCTTGTACGTTTCCGGTATTTGTTTTTGTTATTGTGTTTAATCAGTGACTAGATCGATGAGATGTGTTTTGGGAAAAAAGTTTTTGTCCGTTTATTTGGTAATAAAATTCGCGAAAACTTAGACGAAGTTACTTAGTCACACAATAAGGTTGTCCAAAGATCATCGAAAGAAGTCGTTTCTATGTCTTAGAGCAGATAATAACCCCTTCGATATTTGCATTCTTACTTAACACCCCTTATATTTCGACACCTTTAATGAATTAATTGAGTGATAAATCAATATTTGTGTCAAAATCTGACGAGGTAGTGAAAAAAAATCCAATTGACTAAATAGTCCCACCCAAAAACTATTTAGTTCATCAAATAGTTTCGGATTATATGTAAATTAAGTATTTATTTACACGTAGTTTGACATTTATTTGACAAGCAAGTAAATGTCAAACGCTAAAACGATTAAATGTATGAAACTTAAGAATAAACGTATTTTTCAACAATAAAATTTGAGTCGATATCAAGAATAAATGGATTGTTACTTTTTGAATTAGTTGTATTAAACTCTTGATAATTGATTAGTATTCCTAAGTCACTCTCAACTGCCAACGTTCAAAGAACTCAAAATGAAAAATGCTCAATAATGGATAATTAACTAGCTAGTATTTAACAATGTGAAGGGCCAATATAAGCACGCCACTGCGAGTAACAAGGTGAACTAATGGTAGGGCAATTATTGCCAAAATACATGTTGGTTTATACGTCTGGAACTCCTTCAGATGTTCAACGGCATGCAAATTAACAGCCATGTATCAACCTGTAATCATTCAATGAGATGCTCAAGTGGGGACCACCTGCTTGTACAATGAATATGAAGGAGCAAAAAAGGCATGTCTTTGCACCTCGTACAAGATATTCAGTATTCGTAATACGATACTGTATGATTTATATCTACAGGGCGTGTCAACACTTAATTGGACAGACCTGAATCAAGGTACTAATTCGTCTCTAATGACTTTTGAAAATAGATCATGCTGAATTGCAAGAATGTATATTTATAGGTCATTTGAAGTTGATATTACCGTATCTATCATTGTTAGTGGTGACTGTTTCGTTGCTATAATGACCTCACGTTTTGGTAAGGTTGTTCTATCAGTTTCCACAGTAGTTCCAATTGAATTAACATCAAGAATTTCCGACATTATCAAATATTCATTCTAACAAATCAAACTGAAATAATCCACTATGTGAGGTTAGGGCTCCGACATTTTTTTTGAAGGTCACATCTGTCAAAATGTGTAATTTTCATTGGATAGCAATTATTGTGCGCATGACTACTAGCAGAACATACAGAGCCTACTGCATTAGCTCACAATAAAAGGGAAATGTTACATAGCATCATCAAATTTATGGTGAATTTTCTGATATATTCTTAATCAAAAGAGAAAGTTATATCAAAAATAAAAAGCTTTGGAAATATAGTGTCAGTTTAAAAAAAATTAATGAGCTTTATTGAACTCAAACAAATTGAATTCTGTATATATGACCACAAAAAATACAAAAAATTGTATCAATGAATATGCCAAATATTTTCTGTAATAAAATTAATGCTCTAATAAATTCAAAAAGTAATATTTGATTTTCACTTTTTCTAATTCACAAAATGTGTGTGAATTGTAAATTCACAAACATTGTATCAATGTTTATGCCAATGTCAAAAATTGTATCATTGAATATGCCAAATATTTTCTATAACGAAATTAATGCTCCAATAAATTCAAAAAGTAATATTTAATTTTGACTTTTTCTAATTCACAAAATGTTTCTCGAATTTCAGAGGTGTATTGATAGATTCGAATAAAGGCATTAGCATGGATGTTTTACGCTGATTATGATTGGTACAGACGAATAAAAATCTTTCATCAAGATAGATATATACACTCAAAATAATATTTTTTTCAAAACCGGAAAGAAACGTAAATGTCATTGTTTTCCTATAATTTTATTCTTATTTATTCAAATTAAAACTGTGCTTTCAATGTTATTTTAGTCAAGATTGTTAATTCTGTGCAGATGTCTTGAAATAAATGATGTTATAAGAAACTTGACGTATTTTCTTCTCGAGTTGAAAAAATATGGAATAACTCATTGAATTTTAAAATATTCAAGGTATCAATCATTTCACGATTAATTATAACTCAAATTGACCATCAGACACGATATACATTATTCATGACAATGACATCAATTGGAATGTTACGTTCATTCTGAAGACTTTTACATATTTCAACAAATACAAAAATGATTCGCATTTGGCGGTATTTGAGCGCATTATTAGGTTTTTTTGGGCTATTCTAAGATAAGTTTGATAATTTTGAAAACCTGCTTTGTCTAAGGCATAAATATATGCAAATCTTACTATTAAGACTATATTACTGAAATTCATATGTTAAATTTAATACACTTCAATAAATATCGAAAATAACTAATTCTTATTAGAATGACGCGATTAAATCTTCTCATTATTGACTACCTTACTTTTGCAAGAGAATGTGACGGGCTTCAATTGAATCAATGCCATTTTTGTTTCAATTTGCAAATTATTACCATTTTCCACTAGATGAGTGTTAACCAGGGTACCAAGCAGACTCAAGATCCATAGAGACTCGAGATCTATCGGTAATAAAATAATGATTTCTGTATGTATCTGGAAGAAAATCGAAAGGAAACCGCCCTAACAAGAGGTAGAGCACCACATTGTATGGGGTCGAAAGCCTATTACATTTATATATTTGAATGGTAATTACATAATTTTTTCAGAAAACATTACCATTCGACTCACATCCACAAGTAACCTCCAAACTCATTAACAACTGATTTCATAGAAAAATAAAATATTTTCATAATAGCTTAGGGAATGACACTTTGAATTTATGCTGCTAAAGCTGCGAATTTTGTAAGTTGTGACTGACGTTAGGCATAAATTCCGTAAAAGACTGTCTGTTTCAACGAGCACCTCAAATTTGACTAATAATCCACAAATAAATTGACTTATCAATTTTTCAATCGAGAAATACATAAAGCGTTTTCTGATTCATCATCATCAATCCTCAGCGAAAAGATACATACCGAAGCACATACAACAAAAAGCACTATAAATTATACATTTCAAAATTAATTTCTATGAACATAAATTTTGAATGAATTATAGCACAGAGAAAATTATTCACTGTTGTCCGGTCTATGACGCTTCTAGGTGCGTTCCAAATACACTAAAAAAGATAATGAAAGGCAAAATACGTCAGTTTGTTCCTACAAAAGATCGCTTGAATCTACCAGATTGTTGTTACAATATCGTTATATACATGGAATATATATCTAATCCATGGAATATTGCAAAATGAATTCATTTCTTTCAAACTTAAAGGCTCTTTTGTCGTTTCAGTATGCCATTCCAGAAATTTTCTTAACTTGCACCACTACCTGAAACTAATTTTTAAATTCACTCATCATCACCATCTATTATATCTCCATAATTGAGGTTAACCTGTCGGGTAGACGTAATTATTTTGATATTATCGTTGTATTGTCGGAGTTTTTCAACATCAGCATCGAATGAACTTTGAAGGTAGATAGTATTTGAATAACAGCGACTTCATAACTGTTCCATTCGAATTTTCTGTGTGGGCGACACATAATTCTATGAATTTCGCTTAGTGAATTCATACAACAGTAAATAAAAGAAACATCTGTTGAATTAATATTTATTTTAACACTCCCATAATGTTGGTTCTATTAGTTAGTATTCCTATCAAAACTATAATTCTTATGGAAAAGTTTATATAATTGAATGGAATTGCAGAAAATTCATTATATAATGTAATTCAATTTGAATATAGTCATTTATGAAGTGAATAAAATATGAATCATTTGAAGCATGAATTGAATAATGAATTGATTAATAATTCAATATTAATTAATATTAATTTCATATTACCTAATCATTTTGTAATTCATAATGAAGCTTCCTGTTTTTATGGAGTATGTTTAATTAGCCAGCTCTTTTCTTAAGGTAGTTTTTTGACAAATACAAATAGCTTTTGGTTGAAATGAACGTTTAGCAATTGGAACAGATACCATAAACACCCGCAATAAAACAAGAGATACCATATGAATTTATATTAAAACAACTTATATTATCGACATTTTTACAGCTCATTTGAATTTATCGAAATGTGTTTCAGATGACAACGAAGTGTTGAGAATACCTAGGTTGATACTTGATAAATACTAACATTGTTCATGTAGAGTCATGTTGTGCATCAAAATCGGAAATTGCCTATCGAATAGGTATAATAAAGAATAGGTTATCAGTTGTTTGTTGAGGGTATAATTTATAGAGCAACAGCATCAACATTTATAATATCCTTGCATATTTGTGAAAGAAAGAACCATAGTATTTAAGGTATGTAAATTACTTTCAACGAAGTATGTCGAATAACTAAGTATTACAAAAAATGCAACTTTTTCTACACAATAACTTATGGTTCTTTAAATGAACATATTATCGGAAAAGGTATAGGGATGATGTCAACATTTTATGCTTAGCATTTAATAATGATTTGACGGCATTTCAGGTTCAATCTGAGTGAAGTCTCTATCAACAATCCTTTGAATCGCTCCTTCAGATTTGGGTACCTATTTTCCTCAATTTTTTTTCAATATGTACATAGACATTCAAAGTTAGTTAGTCCTCACATAATATAACATCTACTGATAGCAGATCACCTACATCAAAAACTCTAAAAGTCTACCAGTGTGAATACTACCGGTACTTAAGTTCAAAGAGTACCTACTTCTGTTGCAATTTGCACAATATCAAACCTGATATTTTGAATTTATTACCCAATAACTATTGTTTATTCTTTTCCAATAGAGTTTTTTCTAGAATTTATACTGTAGTTCCCAGCTTTATTCGTGATTTAAAAATAAGTGAGATTTTGTTTCCATGTTGTTGAAAAAAAATGTAGAAAAAATGGGTAGAATCATATCCTTCTGATTTCGGTAGGAATTTGGCATATCAGCTTATCTGCTACTTTACTAACTACAACTTTTATATTTTTTTAAATAATAGTACTGCAGTCTTTCAAAAATCAGTACAATTGAGGGTATAGCTGTATTACTCTGAAGAAAGTGCCAATTCATATAGTTCGGAATTTGAGGTCGTATCCTTGGTGAGTATACTTTGACTAGGGTACTACCAGATTCAAATTTGCAAGATGTAAAGTGAACTTTGTTTATTTCTTTGAAAAACTTTGTTGTGGAAGTTATAGTAAGTTATTTAGTATCTACCTATTATTTATATAATGGCACTTAATTGTTGGATTTTATACCAAGAGTTTTTGAGTCTTGATCAAACTAGTAAGATGAGTGATAGGCTCAGGATTTTAGTGTGTGATTAATATTATAACTTATTTATAACTTGGTACTACCTTCGAAATTTAAACACACCTGAAAAAATTTTGCAAATGAGTAGTACTGCCTATCTAAATTCTGTATGAATATTTTCAATATTTTCATATTTTAGCTAGACCAGCAGAGATCCTGCTATATCCCGAAGGTATAACTGTGTAAGAGTTGTTACCTCTGGTACTATCTCAGTACCAACACAGGGAAGGATTTAATGATTTTAAATGTCCAATTAACTCGAAAGGTACTATCTAGGTTACAATCTCTGAGAGTGGATAAATTATCAAAACAATAGGATGAACTCACTTTTTATTGTTCTTAGAGAAAGCCCGCTTCGTCGGCGGCCTCATGAACCACACAAAGGAGTATCGCGCGATCGTCACCGCTAACACTTCACTAACACCGCAAGTACTACCGCGAGCACTGACAATTCTCGACTTGGACGGTTTTGTGTGCTCTGTGGTGCCCGCGATCTAACGTTGTCGTTCGCCTCCCGACCGCCCGTTCAAATCACTCGCCAATTCCAGATTCCATTGCTGGGCTCGCGGCTACGTCACTATCGGTCAGGAACGGACTCAAGATCTAGGAGGGGCTAGGCAAGTCATTGCCCAACTTATTTTTTCGTGACTCAATATTACATATGCTTTTGAAATTTAATAGTGTGCTTCAATATTATAATAGTTGAATATTTGAATTTGACATTAAACGGAGATATGTGTGGAAGAAAAATTAGTTTATAAATTTCTTGCTTTGATTATCGAACTATAGGTGTAGTTTTGCTTATAATGTGAACAGAACAAATATACTTACAATTAATTTTTTATCCATAAATAATTTAACACTCATATATATAATTCATATATATAATTTAGATTTTAATTCTCAATCGACACTATGAATTTCATGTTCATATATTATTACTATTTCATGAAATTTATTAAATGATCGCTGATCTCTTAGTGAAAAATTGTTTGATACATTAAAATATTAAATAAAAACTTTTGGTTTGGTTTCACAAAATTAATAATAAATACTTGATAATTGTCAAGTATATATCACTACATAGTATAAAGCAAAGTCGCTTTTTCTGTCCCTTTGTACGCTTTAATCTTTGAAACTACGCAACGGATTTTGATGCGGTTTTTTTTAATAGATAGAGTGATTCAAGAGGAAAGTTTATATGTATAATAACATCCACTAAATAGTGGAGAAGTACTGTTATTTTTGAGGTTTCTAATGTGATGTCGTAAATAATTACATTTTTTCCGCTCACATTGCAAACGCAGGCTGAACCCTACGAGTTTTATCAAAATAAAGTACTAAGTATTGTACACATTGAAAAGGTCTACAGAAAAGTCCGTGATGGTATATGTCTATCTCTTATGGATAAGCCACAATAACTTTTTTTTGTCATTTACTTTTTGCGACAAATAATGGCTAATTTTCGAAACGATTTCAACCAATACAGCATTAATCCTTATACAATTGAATACCTTAAATACATTGTTGATTCAATATGGATCTATATGGCCCTCTACAGCATATGATTTAAATGAACATGGCAAAACAACGTTGGCCGGGTCAGCTAGTTATTTATAAACCAAAGCCAAGTGTTTTTATTATAATTTTGATATACTAATTCATAATATTTCAGTTTTTTTCTAATCTTTATATACATATATATTTTATACCTGATAAATAAATAGTCATTCATGATGAATGAACTTTAAAAAAATTTGAAAAGGGTATATAACAAATGAATATTATAATGAATTCATGATATACGGGTATATGAAATATATGATCTCAAGAAATGCATGGTTGAAAACTAGGGTGTTTTTTTAGAGGTATAGAACTTTAAATTGCAATAAAACAACGATGGATCATTCGATTGACAAGAATTTTTTTTATTCGAAAGATAGTCTTGTGGCATTACATTTCAAATATGATTTCTGGCATATGATCAGCATGGCTGGCTCGGATGTAGTCCAATCGGGACGTCCAATTTTCGATGACTTTTCCAACATTTGTGGCAATAACACGGCGTGGCGTATATTGTCTTTCAAATGGTCAAGCGTTTGTGGCTTATCCGCATAGATTAATGACTTTACATAGCCCCACAGAAAGTAGTCTACAGTGTTAAATCACAAGATCTTGGAGGCCAATTCACAGGTCCAAAACGTGAAATAAGGCGGTCACCAAACGTGTCTTACAATAAATCGATTGTGGATATCATGGCTGTTTCAAGCTCCTGGACATCATGGTTGTTCAATTCAGGAATGAAAAAGTTAGTAATCATGGCTCTATACCGATTACCATTGACTGTAACGTTCTGGCCATCATCCTTTTTGAAGAAGTACGGACCAATGATTTCACCAGCCCATAAAGCGCACCAAACAGTCAGTTTTTCTAGATGTAACGGTGTTTTGACATACACTCGAGAATCATCTTCACTCCAAATGCGGCAGTTTTGTTTGTTGACGTAGCCATTCAACCAGAAGTACGCTTCATCGCTAAACAAAATTTTATTCAATATTTTCCATGATATCGAATAATGTTGGCGATTACTTGATGTAAATTCATTATAATTGAGTATAAGATAAAATTCAAAAACTTGAACTTTCGATTCACACTTTTATTGACATCTATGATGCTACTACAGTACTGGAGTATTCTAGTAGCATCTGCAGAAGTCGTTTGTAACGACGAAACGCGTCATGCTATGTTGTCAATAAAAGTTTGAATCAAAAGTTCAAATTTTTGAATTTCATCTTATATTCCATTTTCCATATGGCTCGTTCTACTGAGCCATTATTAAGAGTTTAATGAAACTGAGTGATAGTGGCTTAGGTAGTAGCCTAAAATACATTCCAAGTGTATTAGATAATTTTCATGGGAGAGTTTTTATCCGATACCAGATGGAAAAATAAAACACAAACAATCTAAACCTTTTATTATTAAAATATTAAAATAAATTAAACTCTTGGCTTAATGCTACACGATTTATTTAACAATATGAATGGTCAACATGTTTCGAGCGTTAGCTCATTTTCAAGACTAAACTAAGGAACGTACAACAAATTTATATCTACACAATGGATGTGAGTAGGGAGGATAATTGAAAATCTACTTGTTCATTTACAATTTCTTCTTTTCTCTTCCAAGAACTGCTTATTTCAATTGCCTCCAAAAAGTCTAAACGTTTCCCTTTTTTACCTGCGTGTAGGCATTTAGTTTTCTCAAAATCTATGAAGTGATTAGTGTTAATGCAATGTTCTGAGAATCCGGTTTTATTAATATTATACAAAATCGACCTATTATGTTCGTCAACCCGAGTTTTTATTTTTCTACCTGCTTTGCCGATATAAAACGCTGGACATTCATTACAAAAAATCTTATAATTCCCGCTTTTGTCTTCAACATTTGTCTTTTCTCTATTATTTACTAAAAGTGACATAATATTTCTTTTGTTGGTACAAATGGTTTTTATTTCTCTCTTCTTTAATTTTTCGCAAATTTTTTCACTTAGATGCGGTATGAAATTAATAAAATGACATTTTTGTTTGTTTTTTATAATTTGAGATTGATAAATTGAATTTAAAAGAATTTTCCGTTGCTTTTTTCTTATAAGATTATCTATTATATTTTCGTCATAACCGTTATTATTTGCTAGAAGTTTCAAAGTTTTCACTTCTTTGTTGAAATTTTTTTCGGAAAGCGGTATAGTGGTAAGTCTATGTATAAAAGAATAAAAAGAGCTGAGTTTGATGTTTAATGGTTGATTGCTATCTTTAAGAATTAAGGTATCTATGCATGTAGGTGTTCTGTAAATATCGAATGTTAGAGAATCATCTTTCCTAGTAATGGTCAAATCTAAAAAGTTTAATGTTTTCTGGTCATTTTCTATTTCTTTAGTGAATTTAATGGATGTATTAGATGAGTTGATATATTTTAAAAATTTATCTAATTGTCTGTCGGAGCCACTCCAGAAACAGAAAACATCATCTACATACCGTCTCCAGAGAAAAACTTTTTTTGTTAGCGTGATGTTAGAGCTGAAAATTTGTTTCTTCAAACTATTTATAAAAATTTCACTTAGTAGAGGTGATTAAGGTGAACCCATAGGTAGACCGTCTAACTGTTGATAAACCGTGTTATTGAATTTGAAATAACTTTGCTTCATTGTTGAGATCTAAAGTGCTATTGTTAATATTTTTTATTTCTGCATACTAGCATACTAGAAACATGTTGACTATTCATATTGTTAAATAAATCGCGAAACATTAAGCCAAGAGTTTAATTTAATTTAATATCCAATTATGTTTCGCCAAGAGTTAAGCGAGAATTCAATCTCAGTCTTCACTTTTATTGTTTTCGTACACCTTTGGGCTAGCATGTGACGGTCCTGGCCACTGTGTTGGAGGGGCAAATGCACAGGTTGTTCATGGATTTCTGTGTAGGTGATCCCACCAGGTATCCCACATGCACACCATACAGAGCAGAAGAGATGAAAGACCTTGCGAAATTGGCTAAACGTTTAATGAAATCGAAGAAGGCACTTGGGATGTGGTCGTTTGCTTTTTCTTCATTTTGTCCGTCTCACTTGGTTCATCGGGCAGGACGTTACAGACGTGATCGTTTATTTATATTCGCTATGGTTTCTGCGACATCCGAGACAATATTCGATTTGTCGTTGGATAAATATTTCGCAGTGGGCCATGACCAAATCCGACTCTCGATTTTCTATTCAACTGGAGTTTTATAATTTGGTTTAACTTTAATTATGAAAAAAATCTCATTTGAATCTTGATAATAGTAAATATTGACAAATTTCAATCAAATTCAACCATTTGAAGTTGGCTAATAGATAAATGTACAATTTTCATATTAATTATTATAATATTTGCTATTAAAATTATCATCATATAAGATAGTAATTTGATTTTCTTTGATCAATGTTAACTTCATATCTTCTAAAATCTCCAAGAAAATCAATTTTCAGAAAAGAATTTGAAGAATCCTGACGACATATGTGAAGTTATTGCTCTTTAGGTTGATAATAATTCAACATTTTGTATATTGTTCCACTCTGTTATTTGGACTGAGCAAAAAAAATCCAGTAGCTACAAAAATTGCAGAGCAATGTTGAAATTGGTTACAAAAAATGCCAGTTAAACAGAAAATACTTTAGCTATAACCCATGTATGGGTTAACATGGGTTATCGAAGCTAAAAATCTCGGTGTGTTTTACGATAAGGAGTTCATCTTCAGGAGAAATGCTTCTGAAGTGACACGTTGCTGTTTTATGAGGTTTGCAAAAAAACAAATATAAACTGGATGAGGTAATTCAGCTACAGCTAGCAAAATCTCCTATTCCAATTTTCGACTATGTAGTGCAGAATTGTACAATTACTTAACTAATATGGATAAAGAAATATTATTTAAAACTCAGAAATCTTGCTTCAGATTTGTTTGTTGTTGCCCATAGTGGAGAGTCCTACAGTACCTAGCTTTTAGGTACTGTAGTAGCTACTTTTAGTAGCTTTTTTTAGGTTAAAAAAAATCCCTTCGGTTACATAATTTCTATAACGTGCTTTTGGTAAAAAAAACCCATTGACTATTAATAGAAACAATAAAATAGCAAATTACTAAAAAAAAATAACTTTATTAATAAAATATGAAAATAAAACAATGCAGACTTCTGAAGAAATGACCTCCAGCTCCGGCCGGCAAATATGTTGTAAGGAAATGTTGCTTACGACAAGCAATAGTCACAAATAAAATCTTCTGACAATTTGGAAATGTGAGCACAAACCTCATGGACCCAAATCTTGCAGTTTCCCCATTGAATCCAATTTCCATCATAAGATTCAAGACAAATAGGACCAATTACCCTTTGACTAATTGGCGATATTTTGAGAAAGTTTTAGGTTTTCCATTGGTTTTTTGCTTTTCTTACAGACTTGCTTTCCCGAAACCAAACCTTTCCCCTTCTTGCTAAACTCCTTTTATGACAAAAAAATCTTTCTTCGCTTAACAGGATCAATCTTTTTTTTTCTTGCTTTTCTTCAATAATATTTTTGTATGGCGAGCTTGTTAATATTTCACGCCTTTCAGCTTTTCGTCGCTGTACGGTAGCTCTCCTTTCTGAAGCATCAGAAACCGTTGAGATTTTTGAAATTATTAAAATCTTCAACTTACTGGTCAGTAGCATTAGTTTGAGGCAGTATTAGTTGACAAGTTGTGGCTTTGGGTTGAGAAACCGAAGACGCAGGGTGCACTTTCTTTTCTTTATCTTTATATCTGTATCTCTATTTATCTTTCATTTAATCCCTCCCTTCAATGACCAAAATCATTGTTTATCTACAGAGAAATGAAACCAATTAAACATAAACTTTTATAGCGTCCTGCACTGGAAGAGTCTTTTGTGACCGATTATTGTAGGAAACGAAAAACAATTTGTTTTTTATTCTATGATAAATACAAATGCAAAACATGTGAATTAAAACTCACTTAATGATTTCTAAGTAAGTACAATACATACCACGATTGACTTCTGTTGAAACAATCCAATAAATTTTAGTTATCATTCACGAAGCTTTATCATGGTGTCATACGTTTACCCCGCGTAATAAATATTTTTGCAGTGGAGACAAATGTGTCGCGACAGGTTAACAATGCTCGGGGCTTCTACATAGATGAGTAAACTACACAAAAAGGTGCGAAGAAACTGGCTTCATCTATTATACAATAGCGGAAACCATGACTGGCCGGTACTGAATTCCGGCCGGTACTGTAGGACTCTCCCCTATAGGGATTCTATCACGCCCTTCAGTAGAAAACTCAATTAGCTCAGTTTTGAAAAAAGAGTGGAATACCTATATGTGGTGTTTTTTATAAAATTTCACGAGAACAATCTCCGAAGTATCTTCACAGTAGACTAGAATCACGAAGTACATCACTTAATGTCAACATCAGATCTAAGAATCAGTATAGTAGGTATTCCGAAGCATAGGATTGTGAAATACGAGGTTTGTTTTGATTATGTGTTGGTGAAATTACTGAACAATTACATTTCTTTGGTTGGGAACCATAGTTCTATTGGAACATTGAAAAGGAAACTGAAAAGTTTGATTATTGGATTTTCAGATTCCCTTTAATTGAAAAAAAATTTAAAGCTTTTTTTTAAAGTTTCACTAAATATATTAGGAACTCTACATATATTTCGGGACCTTAACCCATTATCAGGAGTATACAATAGTACTTAACCTGTTAGTAATATTATATACTTTTGATAATGGGTTAACCACCCGACACATATGTAGAGTTTTTGATATATTTACTGAAACTTAAGCCAAGTGTGTTAATTTTAATTTATTTATTTTACTTCCGCCTTATAAAAATTTTTATGTTTCATTTTTATATATCATATTTTGAGTTTGAATTATTGGTATTTTATCTATTGGGATTTTATATGTATAGAACAGTATGTTGCCAATAACTATTTGGAGTGGAAGATTGGCATGCCGAATTCTTACCATTTGTATAATGAAGTTTATACAATAAATATTATTAATATTATTGTTATAATCAGTAATAAAAAATGTAACATGTATAAGTTATATATGTATAAGTTAAGTATATATTAGAGTATTAATCCAGCATTTGATAAAGAAGTAGTACTTCGAAACGTCGTCATGCGTATTTTATATTAATTTATGAGAAAAAATTCTAAATATTGTTGTATTATGGATATTAATTTTCTCCAAGTATCGGCCTCATCAATTAATTATCATGTGTCAGTGATGTGCTCGCTTATAATGCAAAAAATGCCGACAGTTTCTACCTGCAAGTTTGTAAGCTTCCCAAATCTAGAAATATTAGGTATATTTCATGAAGGATTTAATAAAAAAAATTAGTGACTTTGAGGTATTTAACCGTAAATTAGCTAAGTTCCTTTTAAATAAATCATTGGTAATAAATAATAAATTTTGATCGAAAATGTATATATTTCATTTTAGACAATGATAAATTATTAAAAACGAATAAGTATCATAGTAGATGTTGACTTTTAACTTGAATGAATTTTATAGTTGCTGATGCTAAATAAACATTGTTATTTTCATTATTATTGAACTAACGCAATGGTTTTTTCCAATAATATTTCAAATTCGTTATTGAAACAATAACGAATTGAATAATTGAATAACAAATTGCGATAATAATAATATGTCCGACAAATTGCCTTGGAATTAAGTATATGTATATAAAGTTTGCTCATAATAACATATACCGACGCAAACTTAGAAAACATACTGAAAATAATAGAGATATTTAAAATTTTAGGAGCATTTAAAGATAGATAATTCATGAAAATGGAGGCAATTTTGATAAATAGTAGATAAGTGTTCCAAATAGATATCACAAAACATTCTTCCGATTTTGGCCAGAGGAATATTCAATGAAATAAATACTCTGGATGTTTTTTTCGAAACATTTGAAATCGTTGAATGTTGAAATGATTATGTCCTACTTTCCAGAATATATTAGAATATTACTTACTAATCGTATTTTATATACTGTTTTTATTTTTAGTGAAATACAATTTTAGGTTTTTTCTCTTTTCAAAATAGTATAATTTGAAGTGTGCAAATTTGTTACCGTTTTTAACATTTATAGGCTTTTTTCCATATTTATAATGAATTGTTTATTGAATTCTGACTTTATATTATATATATATATATATATATATATATATATATATATATATATATATATATATATATATATATATATATTATTATATATTATACAAATATCATTGAATGACGATGAATCAACTCTGTGATAGTTCATATTTGAATGAGAGGCAATAAGAAATACTGGTCTAAAAATCACTGACTGAACAATATTTTATTCGACTAGTTTCGCATTTTACGTCATTATCCAGAATTCTTGATAATGCCGTAAAAGGCGAAACCTGGTCGAATAAAGAATTGTTCAGTCAGTGATTTTCAGACAAGTATTTCTTATTGCCTCTCATCTTTAATATATATTTAATATTTATTATATATTATAATTTAATATATATTATTAATTTCAATTTTAATGGATGCAATTCTTTCTTCGCAATTTTTTTATTTCAAAATGCATGAAAATTTTGTGTAACTGTGTTTGAAACATTACTAAAAAAGAAGGATAGAGGGAAGTAAGATCCCATGATGATGATGTTGAATCAAGAGAACGAAACCGAAACAAATCCTCAACTTGAAAGGTACCTCAAAATGATTGAGGAGGTCAAAGTAGAAACAAAATTTAAGATTTCTCTCAACGAATAAATTTATCTCGTTACGTTCATTGGCCTTCCGTCGAATATTGGTGAATAATTTAATCTAATTTCATTGATTTCATGAACTTTCTACTTTGTGCTTGAAAAATTTGAGATTCAATCAATTTGATTATAAATAAAAAATATACAACTCTTAAAATATGGCACAAAAGATAATCACGATTCATTTTCCTCAACACGTACCTAAAATTCAACTTGTTTCATTTCAAAATACGTTTTAATTTCTTATTTACATTCCTAGATAGGGAATTTATATAAAACTAATACTTTGAACGATTTATTCCTGTTATTGATTTCTTAAATAGGGCATGACAATGGAAATTTTGGTATATTTTTCTCTAAAAATAAATTTAATTAATACATATTTTTATTCACGCTTTATATTTTTTTTGGTGCAAATTAAAATTGAGTCTAGATCAATTTCATGCTAGTGGTTGCCAAGTTATCGGAAGAATCGGCCATAATTCATTTAAATTTAACGTTTGAAAGATTTTGAAAGAAATGTACTTACGTTTTGTGATCATATATTCGCATTTACTTAACGCTAGGTATAGGTATACTCACAAATTGGCAAGATTAAATTAATTTATCATACTAATACTTCCTTTAGTATTTCATCTATAACTCTCGATCAAGTTGTAATTCACAAATTATAAATAACAATACTAATGAAAACAATTACAAAGTTAAATTTTTCTCCATTGACATTCAATAGGACTAAAGAAGAATAACATTTTCGGTTCGACCATAGAGTACCTAATAATTATGGTATCTATGTGTGTATGTTGTATATTGTTCAAGCAGTACTGTGTGAGGTATATTTCAATTTATTTATGTATTTGTATATAAAGCATTTCATATAAAATATAGCTTAATGTACCTACTTCTTATCCATATAAACTTTAACTGTGCCAAGTTTCACTTTCATCCATATGCGCAATTTCTTCAAAAGGGGCTACAAAGTTTTCAGATATTGATATCCACATACGTCGTAGCATAGATGGTCTCAATCATAATGATTTTACTCAATTTACTTTGTTTTAGGGTTTTTTTAAACTACAAATCCTAATATCAAAATTATCATCAGTCAGACATAACATCTAATTCTGACTTTTATTTTATTTGAAGGCGTACCACACTATTTAAGAAAAATGCATATTTCTATAGATCAGTCCATGAGATAAAAACCGTATGTGTGTGGAGAATATAATGAAAAGCAACGCCGATACCGCGTTTAATAGAACAAGATTTCTTATCCCTAGTACATCGCAATAAGTCAAACAAAAATAGATGCGAAACAATAATGAATTCATGTGTACGGTCGACTATTCTTGCCTCGAAATTACCAGCATTATAACATTCTTAAAGTATTGAATATATAGGGGATGGCAGAAAAGTATACATTCTATAAGTAAAATTCAATACTTTAGCAATATTTCCGTTTAATTGATATTTTGTATAACTGGGAATTTTTTTCAAAGAAATAGGCGTACTATGATTTGTTCCATGATATTTTAAAAAATATTCTTCCAGTTTATTGAAAAAGTGAAAATTCACTTTCCTATTATGGTGCTGAGTACTGAGTTTTAACAAACTAATCGACTTAATCTCATCCAAAATTTCAAAAAGCGGAATGCTACGATAATTAATACTTTGCATGTTGTTACTCTGTTAATTCACCATTATGTTGGATAAGAACCTGAATTTTAACGAATTAGTCGACTGAATCTCATTCAAAATGTCAAGAAGTGAAATGCTACGAAGATTAATCCTTTGAATGTTGTTACTCTGTTAATTCATTTAGTTCTTCAGCTCGAAATGTATAACACTGAAATAAAAAAAAATATTTTTCTATAACTTGAAATAAAATAGAAAATTTCAGATTACTGAAACCTTTTGAACAAATTAGGAGAGAAAATCAGAGGAGGTGGTTTACTATTAATATGTTCTGTAGGTTTTACATTCTTTGCGAAAAAGAAGAATGGAAATAGTTCAAATGTTCAAAGACGTAATTTAGGTTATATTTTTGAAAGAGTAACTATTTTAATATTCATAACAAATACCCCATTTTTAACATAAAAATCCAATTCAGGATGAAAGGACAGTTACTAAGAAACTTCTTTTACATTGGGGGTTTTGGCGTAAGTTGTTTTTGTAGTGGAATATATTATCAGAGAAACTTTGCTACATGGGAATATGGCAATTTGAAACCGTATCCTGCTCTTCCAATATTTGGAACAGTGTCTGCTGCTACTCCGTTTACACCTCAAATAGCGGATCAGAAAATGTCTGTTGCAAAGAGAGTGTCACAAATAATGAAGTATGGTTTTCCCAGTTTAGATAATGTCAGATCTTTTGAAGATTATGTATTAAGTTACGATAGAAGAAATAGAGTAGCGAATTGGGTTTTTGAACATTTGACCGCTGAAACTGTTAAGCATAATCCTGATGTTGATAGAGCAAAATGTGATTTCAAACCTGATGAAAGTATTCACCATTTTTTCAGGTTTGTATTCACCTGGTTTTGGTAATATTAATTTGAATCGAATAAATGATGTTTCCTTTCCATTTCATTATCATTATTTTTAAATACAATGATATACTGCATTAAATATTTTAGCATGTGTTTCGTATTTCATTTTAACAATATAGCAGCTTGTTTAGTTTGTAAAGCAATCAATTTCTCTTGATTTTATTTGAAAACTAAAGGTGAAGAATGTGTATGTATTAACATACTTACATTTTCACTTAAATATAGTTCATTTTTGACATATTGCTTTCAGATCACAAAATACAGACTATAAAAGATCTGGGTATGACAGAGGACATTTAGCTGCAGCAGGCAACCACAAATGTAATCAGAAACACATTGAAGAAACCTTTTTCCTCTCAAATATAGCACCTCAGGTTGCAGTTGGTTTTAATAGGGATTACTGGAACAGTTTAGAAAAGTATGTAAGAAAAATGACTAAAAACTATACAAACGTATATTGTTGCACAGGACCATTGTATTTGCCAAGGTAAGACATTTTTGAAATAAGTATATAGATCACAGCAGGTAGGTAATGGAGATTAACCTAATGTTATCAGAACCTTCAAGGATATTTTTTATGTTCAACAGAAATATGTATTGAATGGAAGGTTATGAATTTTGAAGTTAAACATTCCCTATACAATATTTTTTTTGAAAATGCTACCTGAAGTAAAGTATTTACTTGATTGTATACATTTTGAAAGTACATCGGCATCAATGAAAAATGTTTGTATCAATTTAATTTTTTGTATCATATAATTTAAATTTGAATAATTAATAATTTTCAGAACTGCATATCAATATCTTTAAACAATTTTCGTTAACTATTTTCATTGTAGGAAAGAGCCAGATGGAAAAAATTATGTTAAATATGAAGTGATTGGAGAAAATCATGTTGCAGTTCCAACTCATTTTTACAAGATTATTGTTGGAGAAACAACAGATGGAGAACTGGATATGGAAGCATATTGTTTACCAAATGCTCCTATAAGTGCTAGCACCCCTTTGTCTTCTTTCAGGGTAAGTTCAATTTGTCATCTAATGAAATTGATTATGATAAATTTTTGAGATTTTAAAATTTTTTGTATTTCCTTGTGTTTCCATTGTATTTATGTGATATCTCTGTCAAAAAATCATTTGAAAATTTTCAATGGGTTATATATTTTTGTAATGGTCAATAAAGATTGAAATTTTCAAAAAAGTGTTTTCGAATAAAACTTCTCGAAATTTTAATACTATTCATCCTTTTGACTGCTATCTAAGCTTCTTATAAAAAAATAGATCTTTTTCATTTACAGGTTCCTCCAGAAAGTATAGAAAGGGCTGCAGGTTTATTATTTTTTGACAATGTTAGTCGAAGTAAGTTGTGTAAAATTAATGGAAAAAAGAATTAGTCTTGAAAATTATTATGTAAATATGATTTTTAATTGTATATTTTAAAATCAATATTATCTTTTACAATAATGGGTCATTATTATTCGATTTTATACCTCTAAAAAAATAATGGATACTGTAGTATGTTTAGTATGAGTTCCTAGAAAATTAGGTGACGATGAACTCAATAAGTATTTTGAATATTTAATATTTGTTTATGATAGAGAAGTATCAATTCATATCCAGTTGTTCTTTAGATGTGATGATGAAACCATATGGCATTTGCTCAGACTTGGGGGTTTCCAATTCATTATCTCTCTCTTGTTCCTCATCTAGGTTTGCATTACTACCCAGAACCGGCATGACGTTGCTATCAAAATTCATAAAGAATTTTGTATCATATTTCACAGCTTTCAGAAGAGGTATCTTTGTCTTCTTACTTAAAGTGATGATGTATAAAATTCGTTCCAAAATTGCAAAAACAAAGGCAAGAATAAGTCCATAAATTGTCATAAAAAATACACCCTCTAAATTGCTCATACCTAAAGGTTTCGCATCAGTAGAGTCTACTGATTTCTGAAAAAAACAGAGTAATTTAACCAAGTTCAAAATGATTTTCTATGAGATATTAAATTAAAACACAGACTATAATTTTTTCAAATCTCCTCATGTTTATGTCTTTATTTCTGCCTTGAGACAGATATACAGAAGGGAATTTCTTTCATTTTCAGAAAGTCATAAGGCAATGGGTATCTTTTTGACTAAATACAAAATTGATTTTTGTAAAGAAGGCAAAGTCTAATCTTTAAACTCTAATAAAATAACAAATCAAATCTTTTACCTCTTGCACTTCTGTTATTGTTTGCCACTTAGTTTTTCATCTACTATAGTCTTTTGATGGAGTTAAATAATTGCTTATCTTACTATCTGCTTGAGGAAGTTATGAGTAAGCTTTTATCCAATTGAATAGAATGAAGGAATATTTAACTTACCATACATTGACCACCACCTTTCCTTTCTTGCCACCATCTTCTTTTCAATTCTTCAAGAACACCTGATGATTGAAGTTTTAATACAGTAGTTGAGAGTCTGCTTCTGTAGGTGGAATCTGAAACATTCTGATGAATCAGCTGCCTCAAGATATAAAGAAATTTTTGTTAAAACTATTGTGATTGATTTTCATTAATACTTTTCTCATGAATTGTAAACTTTTGTCATATTTGGGAATTGATATTAATATCAAAATCATGCATTGAAAAGTTTATCCATAACTATTTTAGAATATCTTACTTTTTCTCATGGCAATGCCATAGCCTTTTCTGTCTAGAAAATCCCCATACATATTCAAGTCACAGTGTCTCTCCATCTCATATTCTATGGAAGTAGATTCCATGAAAAAGGCATATTTTGTTTGTTCAGCCAACTTGACTCCTTGACTATTGTCTGATGGCATGTCTTCTGGATGTTCCTGCATATGTTTGAAAACTTTCCCAAGAACTGGATGGTCTTTTGAATCCTAGAAAAATTCCTTAATGCGAGGGACTGTTATATATTCATTAAAGTTTAAAATTTTCTGGTGCACTTTGAATCATTCTTAAAATGTACAAAGAAATACAGAGCGAACAAAACGCTGAGAGAAAAATTATCAAGAAAAACAAATGAAGCTTCTCAATGTAGAACAAATGTTCAAAAGGCACTTCTTCTTGGATATAAGCATTCTGCTTGGATATAAGCTTGAATATAAGCATTCACACATTAAAAACTTCTTGTTGCTGATTTTAAGGCCTTTAAACAAATTGATCCAAACCTTTTTGTTTCTTCATGCAATATTTTAAATTCGGTAAATAAATTATAATTTTCTCAAGAAACTGACTAGTCGAACAAGAAAGTTATAAAATAGCTGATTTTGTTTTTCTAAGAAACTGTTTTTCTAAATTGCAACTTAGTTATTTATGTCAAAGATATCGGAGAGTTTCATTTAATGTTGGTGACAATTTCGAATCTCCTTTGCGTAAAATTACAGCTGATGTCCCACAGGGTAGCTTATTGGGTCCTCTTTTATTTGTGTTATATATTAACGATGTACCTGCGGCGATATTGTCTGGTATACTTGGCGAGTATAACTTTTTCAACCAATAATGTATGCCGACGACATTAATTTTTCATTTTACTGCGGTGATATTAGAGATTTATCTCAGCAGTAATTTATTCAGTAATCTATTCAGAGCACCCTTGCTCTGGATACTTTCGATGAATGGTGTCACTCAAATGGTTTAGTATTGTATGAAAGTAAGACTGAGTGCATAGTATTCACTCATAGTAGGTCAAATATTGATATTCCTACTTCAATCAAATTTAATGAACCATCCATTAAGTTGTAGGATGACATAAAAATTTTTAGGTATTCATGTGAACTCTCACTTGAAGTGGAGTGCTGAGGAGGAGACTGAATTCAGTTCTGTATACCCTACTGGTCCTTAGACTTCAGGTCTCAGTTGGGGATTGAAGCTGATTTATTTCTCAGATTTTCAGTCTTTGATATCCTGATTCTTTTGATATTCTTGATTTTTTTTGGGGTGGCTCCTCAGCCGCGCATACCTTATTTTTTATTCAAAAGTCGGTGCTTAGGGCTATGCTGAATATTGGGCATAGAGAGTCTTGTCGGGAAAAGTTTAAAGGTTGTTAAATATATTGTTTCTAAGCAATGTATGGCCTTTGTATTTACAGACTCCTATTATTTGTGAATCAGAATCCTCAATATTTTAAGAATTATAGGAACCGAAATAATACCCGGAAAGTTTTTCCGTTTATGTATCCTATTCATAGCAGTAGTTTATATGGACAAAATTCATTTACATAGCCGTAAAACTATTCATTTTTCTACCTGGCCATCTTCAAAAAGTTACTGAGTATAGAGTATTCAAGAAAAAAGTATATGAATTAATATTAAGTTGTGAACCATTTTCCTTGAACGAATTTTTCATTTTTTGTAAGCCACCCACACAGTGGCACATATTTGTTTTCTTGACGTTTTTCTTAATAGGGTGAAATAAATTTTATTTTTCTCTTTATTTATGAAAATAAAGCTTATTCTATTCTATTCTATGGCTGTTTTGTGTGATAATTTCAGTTAGTAATTTACCCTGAAAAATTTTTCAGTTGCCCCATTAGCTTTGGCACCATATCGTATTTTCAGCTCGTCAGCCCGTTCTACCATAGATTTAACATCTGTGAATAGTTCTAATGGTATTTCTGTGGCCAAACAAGCTGCCAAGTTAGCTGTATAAGATGCCACCATGAGTAGAATGAAGAACCACCACATTCCTGCTACCATTCTGGTTGAAATGCCTCTGAAATTTCAAACATTTTACAATAGTAAAACCCAAAATTTCAAGAGGTTTTGCTAAAATGCAAAACTTTAATAATAATTTCTGGAATGTAGGTAAAAAATTCAATTCATTAGTTTATGGTAGAATACTGTTATGTTTGAAAGTGAAACTTAATCAATGTGTTATCTGTGAAAACCTAAGTGGTGATAAGATAAGGCAAACTTGGGTCATCCTTAAAATTTATGTATATATTAATAACAAAGCTATTTTTTTCTGTTTCGAGCTATTCTTCAAATTAACGAGGGTTAACTTCTGGAAGGTTGATGGCTAAATAAAAATGAGCTCACATTGGAGCGATTTCTGTTCCTTGCTGTAGACCAGTACCGGTGGAAAACCAGAAGGAATTTGACAGGCTAAACTGATTGATTAGATACTCGGGTTCTTCTATACATGGGTAAGGATTTGTCCATTCACTAGCCGATACTCTCCCCATGATGAAGAGCGAAATCGAAACAAAGACATAGGAAATGGCTATGCTGATCCAAGTCTGAATGGCGAAAGGTTCCGCAAAAGAAAAAAAGTTTGGCGGCGCTGATCTCGGTTTTTGAAATAAAATTTTAACACCTGGAAAAATTAACACATATTTCAGCACATAAAAAATGAATATAAATTTTCTGGCTTGAAGGAATTCATTTTTTTCCTATATTAATCCAGAGAATTTTATATTGTAGGTACATTGTTTTTGCAGTACATAGCGAAAAGACAACACTTTGTTTGACACAAAGAATTTAACTTTAGGATACATTATGAGAAGAAATGTGATGTTTCATGTCTTCTCTACAAACCAGAAAAATTGTAAAAAAGTAGATAAAATAGCAAGGAAATCTAAAGTTTATGTATTGTAGCTCTTTGTTTGGTTTCATTGTCTTTCTAGTATAAAAGTTAATGATAATCTGGAATAAGCATTTGTTGATATGTACTCAAAAAATGCAATCTTTCTTACATTTTTTGTACATTCTCTGATATGAATGTTACCTATTTAGGAAGTATTTTGTGTTCTTCTTGTATTCATATTACAAATCGTACTAGTTGACTATTGATACTTACAATGAAGCACTAAGATGAAATAAAAATGGGGTCATCAAAATTATGTAATTCAGGAAATTAGTTGTAAATTTTTTTTTGCGGATACAGGATATGTATTCAGCTTACCCAGTTCCATGAAGGGCGTTGTGAAGTCTGCAGCGTCTGCTCTTTCAGAATTTATGGTGAGATCTGCTATAGCTAAGTCTGCTGTCTATAATGCATTATTCATAAAATTAATTGAGTTTGATTAAGGTTTTATTGAAGTGATAGTATTTGAAATTTTTCTCCAATATCATCTATGACATTCTGAGTTTCTTTAAGAGTATGAATAATCTGTGTAAGAAAATAGATACATTAAAATAGTATTGTTAATTAAATTTTTGTATTCAACACATAATCAGCAACTCTTGCGTAGATTGTCTGTAATAACATGAGATATGCAACTTAAAAAACAACTAGCTGTATTTTGTTGAACTCGAAACTTTAAGTTTAGATATTCGATGAATAATTCTTGTAATACTTTTGGAAAAGCTCCTCTAAATTGTTTAATTATTGTTGAATCTGATATTTAATCTCTTAACACATTAATTGTTATCTCAATTAATATTAAGATTATCGTGTGGTTAATATGAAATATAATATAGCATCTACTAAGAAATAAGGAATGATCAGGTTCTATATGGATAATATTTTGAAAGCCTTGGATCGCTAGGATTAGTAAGTTTCATGAGATAATTTTTACACTCAACATAGATCATGTAATTGTCAACTTTTATTGACAATTTATCTTTATATGACGCTTTTACCTTTTTTCCTATTTCCACGTTTAATCACACAATTCAAATATATCGCCATGTGTCCCATTATTTGAAACGTGAGGTATTACTATTTGAACTGTTGCTGAGTTAGCTGTCGATTTTTATAACTATTACTACAAAAAACTGACTAATTTCATCCTATATTTGATGATGTGGTAGGCTATCGGTGTTTTACAGTACAGTATTTATTGATATACACTTAGCTAAAAATATTCCATCTTCAATACAAGAGTGATATATATATATATATATATATATATATATATATATATATATATATATATATATATATATATATATATATATATATATATATATATATATATATATATATATATATATATATATATATATATATATATATATATATATATATATAGGTAGAAGTGACGCTAGAAACTATTAATTACAACGTGAACTTACATGATTTATTAGATCCCCTATCATCCCTGACCACTGCCCTCTGGAATTTCTTGCCCCATTACTTTTGTCTGCACGAAGAATTATATTATAGCTGAATTTTTCAAGTTTCGCCATTTCATCAATCAAATCTACTGCAAATCCCTCGTACCTGTCGTTTCCAGTTAGTAAATCAGACGAATCTTTCAAAAAGCAGTAAGGTTCAGTCTGTAAAGTATGTGTAGGTATCATATTCATTAATTGCTGTTCAATAATACTGTTCATAATTGCTGTTGATGTGGAATTGCTAATTCGTGTGGAATAAACTCACCAGTGCCGTTATGACTCTCAGTGTTTTATTCACCAAACTGGTCGGGTCTTCGTCTTCGTCTTTATTTATATGTTCTTGTGGAAAAGGAGCATGTCTCTCGATTTGAACTCCCTTACTCAGATTCCAGTATCCAATGTCAACCATAGCTCTCTCTTGTACTTCTGTCAGAATGAGAGTGAAGTCACTTCTAAATCCTTCATTGTCGAATTTTATGAGGCCAGTACGTCCTTCTATTTTGCCCTATCGAATGAATATTTTGGGTGATTAAAATTAGGAAATACATCTTTTACATACAGGTTCTTTTCGCGGTAGTAACCAGAAAATAGGTCAGGGAAGTTGACAGCGCGAATATGTTAGCTCACGCTATGCTATATTTTAACACTAAACGAAATCTGGTTTTTTCAAAAAAGGAATATGAATCGAGGACAAATAGAAAGAAAGGTTTTTGCTTGGACACACTACTTGGGACAATTAAACTTTTATTTTACAGTGGAATCTAAATCTTGATAATTAGTAAATAGCCGAAACATCTACCGCTTATATTACGTAGTTTTTTCTTTAACTGCTCTTGAGGAAAAATGTTAAATATATATTATATTGAATATGTGAAGAATTCTGTAGGAACTTCGAACTCAAAATCACGAGTACTCAATTTCAAAAATCTGCAGTCTCAAACAGGGTGAATATCAAATTGATCAAGAACAACATAGAGGAAATTTGAAATGTGAGAACTCGCAAAGGTGTCTTCGATTCGGACCACCATTTCCTCCAAATAAAAACAAAATTTCAACCAAATAAAAATAAAAAATTTCCATCCAAAAAATTCGGTCGGATCCCGAATATCTGAAACTTCACAAGGAAAGAATCATTGCACAAATCAATCAGGAAGAATTGACAAATTGGGAAATCTTTACAGAGAATGATCAGAAAGCCATCCAGTTCGGCAACCTCCTCACACCAGGAAACAGCGCTGGTGAAACGTAATTTGCGACCAAGCAGTCGATAAGAGAATAACTGCTTGGAAAAAATTTAACGGCCATAAAAATGAGGAAAACTGGGAGAACTTCCTTACAACTCAAAAACAGGCCTTCAAAGTAATTAGAAGAGAAAAACGGAGATGTGATAATAATAGGTGTCACGAAATGCAGAAGGATTTCACCAATAATAATACTAGTCATTTTTACAAAACTTTCAGAGAAAACTTGCGAGTATACCAAGCTCCCAGTCTTTGCTTCAGAGAATCCGATGGCACGTTGTAAACTAACACAAAAAATAACTGTAAATGTTAACCAAAAATTTCAACGCCCTTCTCAACTGCAATCCACCCCAAGAAAAACTTAAGTTCGATTTTTCGTGCTTTACGCATCCATGCTCGCAAGCTCCTGATATGGGAGAGATTATGGCAATTACCAAGTAACTCAAAAACAACAAAGGAGCAGAAGAAGTTGGGATTATTGCGGAACTCTGGACACTGAATGATACTACTTTGACGCAAAAACTTCATCATTTAATATCAGAAATCTGGAGAACGGAGCAGATACCAGAGGATCGGAAATGCGCGCTGATACATCTATTGCACAAAAAGGAAGAGAAAATGGATATCAATAATTACAGAGGAATTTTCTTACTACCGGTTGCGTACAAAATACTTTGTAAAGCACTCCTAAACAGAGTGGAACATCAAGCGGATCCACTAATTGGGGAATACCAAGCTGGATTCTGAAAATGCTGATAATGTGCTGAACAGATCTGGACTTTGAATATGATATTACAGATGAGGAAATGTAGAAATACAGTGATCACATTCATTGAGTTCAAGAAAGCATATGATTCGGTAGACCGCGAATCCCTTTTTAAAATCATGAAAGAATTTGGGATCGATCGAAAAACCCGAAAAATTATAGAACAGACACTTACAGGTACAACTTCGAAAGTAAAATTCATGGGCGAAGTATCAGATCCGTTTGAAATCAAAACCGGTGTGCGGCAGGGGGGCGGACTTTCGCCAATCCTTTTTAATATTGTTTTAGAAAAGATCATTAGGGAATGGGATCTTCACATAAAGAGCATGCAAGTGGGTATCAAAAAAGAAAATAGAATAAATGTCAAATTTCTCGCCTTTGCAGACGATATACGACATCACAGAGAACAGAATTGAAGCGATTTGCGCCCTAGAAAAACTACATGAAATTGCGCAGGAAACCGGGTTACAAATTTCTTATAATAAAACCAAATACATGGAAAGAAAACCAAAAACTAAATCTTCTCTTTTCACGAAGCATGCTGAAATTCTGCAAGTCGGTCATTTTAATTATCCCGGAGAAATTAACAGTCCTCAGGTTCAAACCGAATCGCTAATGAACAGAGAATTACCAAGCTCCAAAGGGCCTACCAGCTAATATGGGCTTGCTATAACAAAACTGCATTTCAACAGGTGCCAAATTGAGGCATTATAACACAACGATTCTTATAGAAGAAATCTACGCATCAGCAACAATGGTTATTGACGGTCATTCAAGAATTAATGAAATGGAAAACCAAGAACGAAAAATTCTAAGACAGATTTTAAGAAAGGACCAATCGATAGAAACGGCATTTGAATGACTTCATAATGAACTTTATCAAAAGACAAATACGATAACGGAAGAAATCGGAAAAAGACGAACAAAGTTTTATTCACATGTCTACATAATCAAACAGTCCACAATACCGAAGAAACTACTCAATATAATTATGAAGTGTTAATACAGAACAGAGTGGCTAAAAGAGGTCCAAAAATATCTATAACAAATCAATATTAAAAATCTCGAAGATCGCACTGAATGTCGCTATAAAATCGCACATGTGAAGTTTGAGCTAAAATCAAAACGTCAATCTGGAGTAAAATGGACAAATGAACGGAAGAAAGAGCATTCAGAGAGGACGAAGCGTTTTTGGGAGGCAAAAAAGATGAAGCGAAATTCCTAATAATTCTCAAGTTTAATCGCTCTCCTCATGGGTAACAATCGTAATAATAATAATAATGTGAAAATTGAAATATTAAATGAAATAAAAATATTATAAAAATGTCTGTTACCGTTCTCATAATATTGATCAGTGATGATCCGAATTTCCATGTGTTAGGGGAAGAACACGAGTGACCTTCAGGATAGATATCAGATCGAGCTTCCAAGTCTGTTATAGCTTGATTCAACATGCTCATTGCGTCAGCTATCAAGGCAGAACTTGTTGACAAACTACATTCTTCAGCATTGTCGACATTATTGTCCACATTTGAACTGGCAGGACTATCAACTTCTTCTTTATCTCCGTTGCACATTAGGTTCTTGAAATCTTCAGTGAGTTTCATATCAGTTTTAATTAATTTTATCTGTGAGAAATTGAAACTTGTTGATAAAAACGGCATATGCGTAAATACATAATCCAGTTTGAATAAGAAATCTTTTCAGAATAACTCCTTTGTTTATAATTCTCGTTTCCATCATGCATGTTTTGATGGATTCCTATCATTGGAAAATAATATACGTTTTAATGTAAATTCTGCGTTTTATTTTCATAATTTCTATCTGATAATCATCAATCAATATCCTTCAAAACTAGCTCTGATCAAAAAATCAAGCGGAGCTGGAGTTTCAATGTGAAACGTCCATATCTTCAAGTCTTCTTGAATTGTGGTAAATTAACCCAAGAAATTCCACAACCAACACCCCGCTAATTAGCAACCAGCAAAGATAAAATTCTGGATATCTTTATCAAAGATTAATACAATTGTTACACGACCTGGTATGGAATGCTCGACCGAGCTGCATAGTAGGCGAAATGGTCGGTGTTAGGCTTTGTTTCCGTTACGTAATTTCTTGATTCGGTCGCCCGCGATAAAAGCTATGCGATAACTGAAAAACGATGAAATTCCGACAATGTATTGTAGAATACATATTGTGCATCCCTTTAAAGCAGTGATGGATGTATAGATGAGGAAATAGAGGAAAATTTTTCAGTGATTTTTAGACAAGTTTTTATTATTACCTCTCATTTAAATATGAACTATCACAGAGTAGATTCATCGTCCATCGAATTTATTTGAAAATAACCCCCTTACTAATTTATGAAATCACGTGATGATTATTTTAATGCGCTAACTGTCCCCTGAGCAATTGTTATATCTGAAATAGTATTTCTTCAAAATTACCCCCAGCCTCCAATTTGTGAAATAACTAGAAGATTGCTCAATCAGTTAGCTCTCTTCATTGAATAATTACTATGCCTAAAATACCATTTCTATAAATTACACTCTCCTCCGAATTAACTCTGCCTTCAAACAAAATACAAATTCTTGCAAGAACTTACCTACAGTTCTTTACTCACCCCTGTTATGTTTGCGTTACTATATCGAATTGATTCAAGGTTTAGGGTATGGAAGTCTAGATTTGTTATGAAATAATTGTAATTTCTGTTCATCAAACCAACTTGTTGGGCCTGTTTCAATACTTCGTTCAGTATTTCGATCCGACAGTCAATTATTATATTTTTGATGGGCGACTCTGCTATTTCCTTGAACTGGGTACTGGAAAAAGTGTTCATATATGTATTAGATTAGTGCAAAATAATGTTGTTTTTTGAATTATAAACTCAAAATATTATAAAAGGGCTCCCTTTATTAATGACACATAGTAACAATGCAGATTTATACAAGATTGTCACCACTTAGCTCAGACATTAGTTCAACGGGGACACATGGTGTTTAATATGTAATTTTTATTTTGTTATTACTTAATCATTTATTGAAAGAAAAAAAAATGGTATGACATTGTATAATATGTAATAAGATGTTCACTTCCATAGTGAAGTATTTGATTTTATCTATATTTAATTCATAACTATGAAATTGAAATTATTTCTTAGATGTAAGTACAGAAAAAACATAGTGGTGGGTATTAGCGACATGAGATGTTTTCTGTGGCGGTGGATTCAAATCTGTTCTCAACTCTATAGTCACTTACAGAGGGCACCACTTATAGTGAGACAAATCTCTTCACAAAGTAATTCCTTTTTATGGTCCCTTGTACGAGGGGCGGCTGATAAGTTCGCGACCTAAGGTACTTAACGAAAAGGTATCATCTCGTTACTGATAGCAAAACTTACGGCACTAATGGATATAAATAACACCCATTTGTTCAATTTGGTTTGTTTTCAACAACAATAGCATGTCTACTGAAACTGAAAATTCTCGCAATTTTGAGCATCGTGCAGTGATTAAATTCCTTGTAACGAAGGAAACTCGCAGAAAAACATTTTTAGAGAAATGTCGTCGGTTCTTCAGGATTCTGGGCCATCATATACAATGGTAAAAAATGGGCTCGACTTTTTAAACAAAGAAGAGAGAACTGTCAAGACGACCCCCACCAGGGCCTTCCTGTGACAGTAGTGAACGACGAAAATGTTCAAAAAGTTGAAAAATTTGTATTAGCCCATTGAAGAATAAAATTGTTGCAGATAGCTGAAGAGCTACAGATTAGTAAAGAGCGAAGCGGAAAAATTTGACACCTAAATTTATACATGAAAAAAATTAGTGCGCGTTGCTGCTCAAACTCTCGAAAACAACTTTTGTAAGGAATTTTTGAGTTGTGTCAGAACGATTTGGACTGACAAAATTTGTAACAGCATTGACAGTAGATGAAACCTGGATTCATCAGGAGAAAGACCACGAATTAAAAAGAGAAAGACCACGAAAGAAGCTTAAAGTGGAAAAGCCGGCCTCTAAGAATATGGCGACTATTTTCTGGGATAGCAAGTGAATTTTATTAATTGATTAATTGCCTAAAAGAACTAATATGAATGGTAAATACTACGCCAATTTATTGGGCACGTCAGTCATACAGAAGAGATGTGGTAAGTTGGGGCGCGGTGAAACAACGTTCGCGTTTCGAGGTATGCTTTCAAAGCCACTGGGTTCCAGAAATTGACCATCTATAGTGCGCACCTGGCTCCCAGTGACTCTTTGCTTTTTTCGAAAATGAAAAAGGAGTTAAGATGAAGTCAGCCATGGAGACCCATTTTCAAGCGAAATCTTCCGAATATTATTTCAGTGGTTTAAAGGTTTATTCACTATTTAAGGAGTGTATTTCACTAGAGGGTGATTACATTGAAAAATAAAAATTAAAAAACTAAACTTTTCTCTCATCAAGAACTTATGAGCCGCCCCTCGTACCAGCTTGAATTCTGAAGAATCGCAACTATTCTCACATAAAGAAAAATTTTTTTATTTTTGTCAATTAGAGTACACGTTTTCGAGGAACTTTCATTCAACAGTAAATTGTCAACACATTCTGCTTAATAAAAACAAATTATGTCTTCGATAAAATGATTTGTATCAGAGTTTTTAGAAAAGCACAACTTTCTGCAATTATCAATATATGAAATCTGTTTTCCCACCAATCTGTGATCAACACTAGGAAAGCTTACCGATAGACGCCATCTTCGTTTGGATCAAGTTGTCTGGTGACAACAAGATGAGTTTTTTTTTGTGTTAGTTTCATCAGTTCCAGTAACCGCATGAAACTCTCGTCATTGTCATAGAACAGTACAAATTGAGACCAACCCAGCTTTTTGATTATGTCCACGTAGGCACTGGAGAGCTGAGTGGGGTGTGGATAAAAATTTATTATCGTCGAATACCTCTTTGACCTGTAAAATATTAATTCACTATGATGAATATTATTTTCTGGGTTATTCAAGGGAATAACTTTTGTAAAACCTGACAGTTTTCATTTGCAAGAAATAAATATCAATTGTGACGAAATATTGTTGTAAAAAATATCAACTGAATGTTTCTTAATTTAATTTTGCTATGTTTCAATTTTTAACCCATGCTGATGAATATACGAGCAATGAATTTAAATAAAACTTAGTAGTTTTTCGATTTTCACTATAAATAATTCAAAAACATGACAATATCGTTTCGCCAACGCAGTGGCTTCATCAGATGTTGATGATAAACTGAGCTATTACATTGTGGACTGCGTATATTTATCCTGAAGGGCGTGGAGTGAAAATGACCATAGAACACTGTTCTTCTTTTACAGGGGGATGACTATAGAATACTTTTCTTCGATTGCATTTTTACTGGAATAAATTTAATAACGGAGAATTATTGATTAAAACTTGATCATTTAATAAACTGTTCGATTTCTTCCTCTTATTGATTTCCATGGCTTCTAAAAGGGTTAGTTTATAACCTTTTCGCTCTGTATGTGATATATTAAAGTTGTTGTCAAAGACATGGTTCTCTTCTAAGAAATGTGTTGCATACATAGAATCGGTTTTATTTTTGCAGAGCTTCTTTAGTGTTCAGATATTCTAAGTTTGAAATTCCTGCCAGTTTGGCCAACATATACTTTGGGACAAGTACCGCAACTCAACTCATAAATACCCGATTTATCATCAGGCGAAATTTTATCTTTCACATTTCACGGTATTCTGGGTTTTGAAAGCTATCGTTAAATATACTTATATCAGACAAAAACTTCGATATTTTTGATGCAGATGTATTGCCTAAATACATTAATGTTCTGAACTTTTTTTGACTATCTGTTACATTAGGATATACTTGGGAAATGGCCTTATTATATAACTTTTTTCGTAAAATGTTATCGACGAAACCATGATGATATCCATTATTTTGTGCGATCTGCTTAATGATGTTCTTATTCATGAGTATAATTATCTGCTGATAAAGGCATATTTATCAGTCTATGAATCATACTGTTGTACGCCGCTGATTTGAGATAGAACGGATGTGAGGACGAGCAATTTATTGTTTGATCAAGTTGCTGTGATTTGCACTGGGACTTATTTGTTTCTTTCATAAATGTGTATTTAAATCTCAACAGTGAGGTGTATCTTGATTTCTTCCGATTTGAGTTCTGAGTGATTCTTTTCTTGATTATTAATATGATTGAACATTTAGGTATTGACATTATTGATTTAGATTTTTATATTTGATAGTGTTTTTTATTATTATAATTATTTCTTAATATTGTATATATATATATATATATATATATATATATATATATATATATATATATATATATATATGTTGTATATCTATTGTATATCTAAGTTGTTATTGATATTTGTAGTAACCATATTTATTCATTATGTATTTTCCTGTAATTGGGGAGTTACCTGTTGGAAATATATTATTATTATTATTATTATTAATGCACACGTATTTAATAGGTTCTTTTCAGCAAATTTTTATTCCAGCTGTAACGTTATTTTTCATTGAATATAACTCAATGGTGATGTTTTTCGCATCAGAAGTTTCAGCTTACCTGAAATTCCATCTAGTTTGAATGACAGGAATTTCTTTAGCATCACAAACGGACTGGATGGCTTCGAAATTTTGGGAATTTTGTGGTCCAAATATGGCAATCACTTTCATATCCAACAATTCGCAAGTTTTGACAGAAGCATCAAACATGTTGTACGGCCGAACAAACTCGGAAACATCCTTCAATTGGCTACCACTTCTTTCCTCATTTGTCAGTTGGATTGCTGTTTTGAAGGCTTTCAGATTTTCCCCATAATTTTCATCGAATATTCCTCCTGCAGAAGATCAGTATGTATGATTGTTCATTCTTCAAATCCTTTGGAATCATATTGGAGGCTGCGTTGTCACTTATATCAGAAAATACCGAAAAATGATAATTTAAATGAGACATACTGTATATTATTGAAATTTTCGTTTTTTTTTGTTTCATAATTTCTTCATTCTATTTGTATCTATTTTCTAGAAATAAATGGCATTGTTTGGTTTTGTACAAAAAGCGAACTCAAATTGAATTCAATTGAATTGAAATGATGTAGATATTATGTTATTATGTGTGGAAGGTATACATGAAATGTATATGTTTGAAACGAACAATAAAAATTTCAATATAGGCAAAATAACTGATGATATTTATGAAACTGAATTAATTCCTTAAAAATTCGTTCAAATGTGCATATCAAACAATCCTAAAGCAATATTTAAACTTCAAATACAGAACATTCAAAAGAAATGTATTACTGAATGTCTGAAATTGATTTTACTCTGGCTTCATTGGTTGAGAGGAATTTGTTGTCTTAAGACGTATTTTCATACGCACAAAAAATATTGATAAGATATATTATTAAATCTTGAAAAATTCGAATTTCGTATCAATATATTTCTTTCTAAAGTTATACATAATAATATTATCTATAACTTTACGAAGAAATATATTATTAATATTATTATTATTATCAATAATCCTTCGATACAAATGAAATATCTGAAACATATTAATGTCTTTGAATTCAAGCAACTTTTGCGTTTTGTATGAATGTTATGTCATTTTTTATTTCTAAGTACATATTTGTATTCGAATCGAAACATCTTTACTGAAACTTTCAAAGGATCTCAGTCGAAAAACATTGTTATTTTTTTAATTGAAGCGATTATTTTGAATTTTTTCTAGGTTACCTACTCTGTCGACTCTTAATAGGTAACTCGTTTTATGTGCTAAAAGAACCAAATTTTTAGCTGCTTACCTATAATATGATCATCTCCACAAACACTAGTAATTAATAAAAAGCTTAAAAAATAATAGAAGAAATTGTTAATTTTTTTCGTCATATTATATTTTATCGTAGCCCGACCATTTTACGAATTGTTATGGTTTAAGTTTGGAGCTATACTAACAGCTGCGCTTAGAGAGCTATTTTAAGATTTCCATTTATATTTCGATGTTCATTTGATTTCCTTACATTGTCGCATTCTCTATTATATATTTGTATAAACTATGATTCAGTTGAAATAATTTATGTGAAAATTATCGAGATAACTGTACTAGACTATCTATTATTAACAGTACCAATACTTCATCGAAATCTTCACCTCTCCGAAAAAATTCAAAACAGAATTTGTTCGCAAAGTTTTGATGACGAATTCAAATACTATATACAGGGATTAGAAGGAATTTCTTTAATACTTTCATTTCTTACTTTTATTTATTACTTTTATTATTTTATTTCTGGAAGGAAGGTTGCGATATGTTCTGGAATGCTCAAGAAGATATAATTATATTTTATGGAATATAATTTTTAAAACTTACTCAGATCGCTGTGTACAAAACATGTATTAAAATGGTACATTTTTTTATTATTAAATACTTAATTTGAGCATTTTTGATATTACAATCTGGTCACAGTAGACCAATGAGCAATTTTATTCTATATTGAATTAAATTAAACTCTTGGCTTAATGTTTCACGATTTATTTAACAATATAAATAGTCAACATGTTTCGAGCGTTAGCTTATTTTAGCTAATAGTCAACATGTTAGCTAACGCTCGAAACATGTTGACTATTCATATTGTTAAATAAATCGTGAAACATTAAACCAAGAGTTTAATTTAATTTAATATTTAATTATGTGTCTAACTTAATTGACTACTATCAAGCTTAAACTAAGGTATACTCATCAGCGTTCCTTATATTCTAGCTAGTCCTATATTAGAGTTACACTAAAACTTAACATGTAAGATACTTAACAAGACTTCTTTTAATGTTAGTGTCGTCTAGCAAATGAATAACTTCGATATAAGATGTTGATGAAGCTTTTCTTCATGTTTATTGGCATATTGGGTTTGCTCAATAGTTTCTACCTTTAGGTCTCTATGTAAGTCACTATTAGGTACGTACATACCAAGGGGCGTCTGTAATATTTCTCAGTACTTTGTTTTGAAATCGTTGCTAATATTGCGGTTTATTTGTTTGGCACAACCCCATAATTGTATTCCGTAGGATCACACAGGTTTAAGAATTTCTTTATATAGTAGAAACTTGTTCTGAACTGATAATTGGGGCTTACGTCCTATTAGCCAATACATTTTCCTGTATTTATTTCTAGTTCTGTTTTTTTATCGTGAGCCAAAATGGCAAATAAAACATTGTTTTCTAGATTTATACAGCCTTATTGGATAATTGTGACGTTCATATCATCATCGCGATGGTTTACTTCAACTTACGTCTAAATATTTCAACTAAATATTAGAAAAAAACATGAGATAAAATTAGTTCGATCTGTAACCTCAACGCCATCTTTTCACCGACACGCCCAGAAAAAAATTTTCGTTGTTTAACCTGATTAAGAAACACAGAAAGAGGTTATGAAACCCAAGATATTTGCGGTTGAACCACTTATCGCATTGCAAAAGATAAATTGATAAATTCGATTGAATGAAAATTGAATAGCCTACCGTCATATTTCATCTGATAGAGATACACTTTGAATTTATTCAAATACTGAGAGATATATCTATTGTTGAAAATATATTAATATAAAATATGGAAACTTAAAAAGTACTTGCAAGTACGAGCCTTACAAAAATTTCAATTGTTCTCCACATGTCGTTAGAAATCGTACAATACTGGTTGTAGGCAAGAGCAAAACAAATTATATGTTGAATTCACACATTCATAGACCTTCTCATTGGCTAAATTTGATCAGTATAGAGACCAAATTGGATATTTTCGCTCCGTATTTTATAACTTTTAAGAGACATTTGAAAAATAGTTTATTTGAAGGACTTTAATAGGATAGCTATCAGTTTTTATAGAGTTATTCTTTCGTGATGTATTTCTTTAATCTTTTTAATGCATCAAAAACTTTTCTTATTTCTTTAAGATGTATAAAAAATGTCTGTAAGATGTACATGTTATATACACTCTAGTTTATAGGTAATTAACATTTGTAATATGTGAACCACTTTTATAAGACAGTTTCAAACTGTCTGTTGAATGAGCCCTTCTATGCAAAATAAAAAAACCCCTTCCAAATTTCAAAGTTAAAGCTACGCTACTGGTACAATCTATAATATTCATATCTTTGGTTTGTCAATAATATGACAAAAAAAGGTTACTCGACAAATTAAATTACTAATGAAACTATGAAATCAATATATTTGGATAAACTGAATATATTGGTTTTATGAAATAAGTTATTTTGAAAATTCTTGGTATTCTTCGTCGTTGGTATCGTCATCTTCGCCTCTTAATACAGGTTTTGACATATTTTCAAAATCCATGTAACATTTCATTTCGTGTTTGAAGGTTTCGTAGAAGGAAATTTTGCTTCTTTTGCTTATTTGCCATATACTCAGAAATTTCTCAATAAGAACAATAAGTATTCCTATTATTAGACCTTCCATGGTGACAACGAAGACACCTTCTACGTTTTTCATACCCAGTGGCGTCGCTTCTTGAGATTCTGTTGCCTGAAAATATTGTATATTAGAAATATTTTGAAATGAAGATGTTTATTATTTTTATTTTTTATAGAAACGTCCTGCTAGAAGGTTTTTAGAAATTTCATACTGTTTTCATTAGAAGCCTCTATTTGAAAACTAGATAAATGATTGAAGAATTACACTTACCACGCATTGACCCCCTCCCTTTTTCTCTTGCCACCATTTGCGTTTTAAATTATCCATTACGCCTGTTGATTGTAATTTTAATATTGCAGAGCTCAGTCTACTTCGGTAAGGCGACTCTAGAAAATTATACAAAGAATGAAACATTGTCGCAATATATTATATTTAATCACAGAATTTGGTATATTTGTTGAGTAATTTTCGTTGTTTCGGTGACTTAGGTGCATAAAAAAAATGTAATAAGACCATTTGTCAACTGAAGTTTAGTAACATCGAAATAAATGTACTCTTTGATGTTAATTTTCGATGTGAGATTTCGTAGAAATGAAACATTTTGTTGCAAGTCAAGGTCCAGATATCACACATAATTAGTAGTATTTTTAACATTTTAATAAATGATGCTATTATTATTATGTGAAATTATGGTGAGGTATGCCGTCGCTACCTCATGAGGCGTGACCTGGTGTATTCAATTGGGTTTCAAATAAAGTGAAATATTCTTTAAGTAGGCTGCATAGTATGAAAACATAAAGTGACAGAATGTTTTCGTACCCAGGTACTGAATGATGCTTGCGATCGAATATTTTACGACATCGAGAAATTATTAATCGATTGGGCCGATACTTGATGAAAATTTAACAACATAATTTGAATAAAACTAAGTAGTTTGTAATTTTCACTTTAATTTCGTCAAACATAAAAATATTGTTTCGCAAACACATTGGCTTCATCCGTGTACCATCTTTATCTCATGAAGCCATTGTAGATCACTGTAGACAAACACAGTGGCTTCATCAGTTTACTATCTATAGCTCATGAAGCCACTGTAGACAAACACAGTGGCTTCATCAGTTTACCATCTATATCTCATGAAGCCACTGTAGATCACTGTAGACAAACACAGTGACTTCATCAGTTTACCATCTTCATCTCATGAAGCCATTGTAGATCACTGTAGACAAACACAGTGGCTTCATCCGTTTACCATCTTTATCTCATGAAGCCATTGTAGATCACTGTAGACAAACACAGTGGCTTCATCAGTTTACTATCTATAGCTCATGAAGCCACTGTAGACAAACACAGTGACTTCATCAGTTTGCCATCTCCATCTCATGAAGCCAATGTAGATCACTGTAGACAAACACAGTGGCTTCATCCGTTTACCATCTTTATCTCATGAAGCCATTGTAGATCACTGTAGACAAACACAGTGGCTTCATCAGTTTACTATCTATAGCTCATGAAGCCACTGTAGACAAACACATTGGCTTCATCAGTTTACCATCTATATCTCATGAAGCCACTCTAGATCACTGTAGACAAACACAGTGACTTCATCAGTTTACTATCTATAGCTCATGAAGCCACTGTAGACAAACACAGTGGCTTCATCAGTTTACCATCTATATCTCATGAAGCCACTGTAGATCACTGTAGACAATCACACTGGCTTCATCAGTTTGCCATCTATATCTCATGAAGCCATTGTAGATACCTTTAGACAAACACAGTGGCTTCATCAGTTTACTATCTATAGCTCATGAAGCCACTGTAGACAAACACAGTGGCTTCATCAGTTTACCATCTATATCTCATGAAGCCACTGTAGATCACTGTAGACAAACACAGTGACTTCATCAGTTTACCATCTTCATCTCATGAAGCCACTGTAGATCACTGTAGACAAACACAGTGGCTTCATCCGTTTACCATCTTTATCTCATGAAGCCATTGTAGATCACTGTAGACAAACACAGTGACTTCATCAGTTTACTATCTATAGCTCATGAAGCCAGTGTAGACAAACACAGTGGCTTCATCAGTTTACCATCTATATCTCATGAAGCCACTGTAGATCACTGTAGACAATCACACTGGCTTCATCAGTTTGCCATCTATATCTCATGAAGCCATTGTAGATACCTTTAGACAAACACAGTGGCTTCATCAGTTTACTATCTATAGCTCATGAAGCCACTGTAGACAAACACAGTGGCTTCATCAGTTTACCATCTATATCTCATGAAGCCACTGTAGATCACTGTAGACAAACACAGTGACTTCATCAGTTTACCATCTTCATCTCATGAAGCCATTGTAGATCACTGTAGACAAACACAGTGGCTTCATCCGTTTACCATCTTTATCTCATGAAGCCATTGTAGATCACTGTAGACAAACACAGTGGCTTCATCAGTTTACTATCTATAGCTCATGAAGCCACTGTAGACAAACACAGTGACTTCATCAGTTTGCCATCTCCATCTCATGAAGCCAATGTAGATCACTGTAGACAAACACAGTGGCTTCATCCGTTTACCATCTTTATCTCATGAAGCCATTGTAGATCACTGTAGACAAACACAGTGGCTTCATCAGTTTACTATCTATAGCTCATGAAGCCACTGTAGACAAACACATTGGCTTCATCAGTTTACCATCTATATCTCATGAAGCCACTCTAGATCACTGTAGACAAACACAGTGACTTCATCAGTTTACTATCTATAGCTCATGAAGCCACTGTAGACAAACACAGTGGCTTCATCAGTTTACCATCTATATCTCATGAAGCCACTGTAGATCACTGTAGACAATCACACTGGCTTCATCAGTTTGCCATCTATATCTCATGAAGCCATTGTAGATACCTTTAGACAAACACAGTGGCTTCATCAGTTTACTATCTATAGCTCATGAAGCCACTGTAGACAAACACAGTGGCTTCATCAGTTTACCATCTATATCTCATGAAGCCACTGTAGATCACTGTAGACAAACACAGTGACTTCATCAGTTTACCATCTTCATCTCATGAAGCCACTGTAGATCACTGTAGACAAACACAGTGGCTTCATCCGTTTACCATCTTTATCTCATGAAGCCATTGTAGATCACTGTAGACAAACACAGTGACTTCATCAGTTTACTATCTATAGCTCATGAAGCCAGTGTAGACAAACACAGTGGCTTCATCAGTTTACCATCTATATCTCATGAAGCCACTGTAGATCACTGTAGACAATCACACTGGCTTCATCAGTTTGCCATCTATATCTCATGAAGCCATTGTAGATACCTTTAGACAAACACAGTGGCTTCATCAGTTTACTATCTATAGCTCATGAAGCCACTGTAGACAAACACAGTGGCTTCATCAGTTTACTATCTATAGCTCATGAAGCCACTGTAGACAAGCACAGTGGCTTCATCAGTTTACCATCTATATCTCATGAAGCCACTGTAGATCACTGTAGACAATCACACTGGCTTCATCAGTTTGCCACCTATATCTCATGAAGCCATTGTAGATACCTTTAGACAAACACAGTGGCTTCATCAGTTTACCATCTATATCTGATCAAGCCACTGTGTTGGCTAAACAATATTGTTATGTTTGACTGAATCAAAGTGAAAATTGCGAACTACTTAGTTTTATTCATATTACATCGAATAATATAACATGAAAGATGCGTGAAATGTTAATCTAATGTTTTGGTATAAAATTAAAAGGCGTTTTTATTCATTTAATATGAAATAGGTTTAGCTTCAAAAGTTGTGTTCACAAGAATTTTTAACTTTTGAAGTCCATTCTTTCACCTATAGTTGTCCTACCATTCAAATTATTATTAATAAGTTCAATTTAACTTACGTTTTCTCATTGCAATTCCATAACCTTTGTTGTCAAGTAAATCCCCGTACATTTCTAAGGTGCAATGCCTCTGAATTTCATAATCGATAGCTATGTTTTCCATGAACAACGCGTATTGCGTTTCTCTGGCTAAAGTCACACCGTCCACATTTTCTCTCACCATATCTTCAGGGTGAGTTCTCATATGCTCGAAGATTTTTTTGTATGTAGCACTCTTCGAATGCTGGAAAAAAGATTAAGTTCGCATAAATCGGTTGAGTACTACATGAGGCGTTTTTGAAGGTAAAGTTCCAACTTTCTCCCTCCTGTTATTTGAAAACATTAACTAAAACTTATGAAATCAAATATACGCAGAATTTCTTGGGAACATGACAAACGTATTTCAAATGCATCTTAATTAGGCCAATTTGTGAAAAAAATTATTTTCAAATTGATTACACCCTTTAGCAGTGGACCTAAAAGTCTGTAAATAATTTTCAGACTTTTTTCTAGGCACTTTTGTTGTAAGTGCTTCTCCCTAAGCTGTACAATAAACGGTTCTCGAGATATGGCCGAGAGCCTTTCTTATTAGGACACCTGGTACATAAAGTTACCTTGAAAAAGTTATAAGTAGCTCCGTTCTTTTTAGCTCCATATCTTATATGTTTGGTTTCTGCATTTTCTACGAGGGAATTAACATCAGTAAATAGTTTTTCTGGATTTTCGGTTGCCAGGGAAGCCGCCAAATTTGCAGTGTACGAAGCAATTAATATTAGAATCAGAAACATCCACATAATGCCAACCATTCGTGTAGCAGTGGCTCTGAAATGAAAACAAATAATAACAACAGTAATGATATTCATATTTGACAATCAGATATTAAAAAGGATTAAAGTTATGTAATCTAATCTAACCTAACTCTAAGCTTACTTCAAAAATTTTTAAAAAATTGAAATTGGTTTTTAATAAATGGCTACTATATACTCGTAGAAATAGTATAGAATTAGTCCTGAAGGTCAGCAAGACCGAGAAGCAGGTATAAAAGATTAGGGAGCGCTGCAGTGATTCCGGCCGCTCGAACGCTTCGGTTGCGGCAGCTGCTGCATGCAGAATGATGCTTACGAAGATCAGGAAGGAGTTATGTATGAAGCTGGATCGGATATATGAGTAAAATTCACTTTTTTTTACGATTTTTCACGAATAAAAACTTTGAACTGATTTTTCTCCGAACCTCGTTTTTTCGCATGAATCACACTCTCATTTCGAAATTATGGCACTTATGGATATGAACCAAACGGCATTATACTCTTTAGATGTCTGGCTATGGCCTCCAGCAAAACCATAAATATTCATTATTATTTGAAAAAGTTATAAACAATTAAAAGTGAAAAAAAGGGTAAAAAAATTCAAAAGTTCGCCATTTTGTTTTTTTTTCATTGAAAATGTTTCATTCTACTTGAGGTCATAGCCAATTCGATGCAGAACATGAAACCGTTTTGTTTTTTTCTTTCAGATAATTCTTTTCTAAGAGATGATGTCATTCATCTCCGATTCAGATGAGTTTCAGCAGCCATTTTCAGGACCGCCATTTTGAAAAAAAAATTTTTTCAAGTAATTTCATATATGTGCTTTCATATGTAAATAAATTGATTACTCAACATGTTTTGTACTATAAATAAAATATATTGAAAAAAATTACGTTTTTGGAGTAAGCTCGCCTTAATCTAACCTAATACAACCTAACCTAACCTTATCTCATAATCTCAAAACCAAAAAATTCAGCAATCAATTACAAAACTAGGAGATATATGACCAAAAGTTCGACTTTTCTCTCAACTTACATTGGAGCGATTTCACTACCTTGTTGCATGAGACAACCAGTTGAAAACCAAAAGGAATTAGCTAGTGTAAACTGGTTTACCAAATATTCAGGTTCTTGAATGCAGGGGTAAGGGTTAGTCCATTCGCTAGGACAAAGTCTTCCCAATAGATACATGGAGAAAGAGACGATCAAAAAAGTGAAGAAAAGTCCTGCCCACGTATCCAAAGAAAATGGGTCTGTAAAAGAGAAGAAGTTGGGCTCAGCCTCTTTCGGTTTTTGAAATAAAATGGCTATACCTGAAATCAAACGGAATATGGGACATGCTTCAATTGAATTTCATCAGAATTATTTGTGTTTAGCAGATGTGCACGAATTTCTAAACAAGGCGATTTAAAAAATTGTCTACAACAGAATAAAATAACTGTATCGAAATGAAGTTTTCGTTTGTGAAACTACAACAAAAATTGCTTTTTTGTGTCTATGCTGTCTTATATCCCTCAAAAACCCGCCATCAAAGTTGTAATTAAATACTAATAATAGACTCATCTTCTCGAGCAGTTAATAATAATCTTACCTAGATTCATAAAAGGTGATGTGAAGTCCACAGCTTCGGCTCTTTGTGAATTTATTGTCAAATCAGTGATTGCTAAATCCGTAGTCTAAAACAAAAAAATATTCAAATTTTCTCAACTTTCGCAAGTTTTCAGTGTATATATTCCAACTACCGAGATCTTAAACTCGTCATCATTGAATACAAACAGAATTTATAAGAGGAGGCAAAAGGGACTTTGTCTTGCTGTACCCTAATGAATGCTGTACCCTCTCATAGGAGCCAGCAAGACTGGCTCCTATGAGAGCAGATATTGTAGAATATTCACACAATGTAGGTCTACCACAGATTAATTTTAAAAGAATAGCCATCTCGCCCATTCCCCATCTTGTACTCCCGTCAGACATTCGTTTGGAAATTATTCCATCCCTTAGGAACTAGAAAATTTGTCTGTATAATAGGTAAACGATATGATAATATGTTTCGATGATAATCAGTCCAGAGATTCATATTGATCGATTCAATAATAACGTATTTTGAAGACTATCACACAAAAAAACAACTCTCACTTTTGTGTCTGAAGTTATCAAGAACTATTGCTGTTCGAATCATTTGGATATTACGGTTTACCTTGTTTATTAAATCACCCAGCATGCCAGACCATTGTCCACTGACAGGATCTTTGGAACCATTGTCGTTGTCCTCTCGAAGTACGAAGGTGTAATTAAAATGTTCCATTTCTGCCAGAGCTTTGATCAGATCGATGGCAAATCCTTCATATCTGTCGTTTCCATATAGTGTATTTGGTGATTCTGTTCGAAAACCAAAAGGCTTTGTCTGAAAAGAAATATATACCATCAAAAATTCAATGTTCTTCACAGCTTCAAGATTTTCACATTTAATTTAATGAGTTGAGAATATTAACAATGATTGTTAATTTTTCCAACGGCACTCAGTCACTAAACTACCAGCACTATTCTTGTTCTGGTGGAACAGAAAAAGAAATAATGCTTTAAAGAAATAGACGATGAAAATCGTCTTGAAAGTTGTATTGATATATGAACGAAATTATTCAGGGTCTGATAGTACGAAGATCCTTAGTGGTTCATATGTTTGTTGAGATTATTATGAAGCTTTGTAACATTTACTTTTGTGTGAAATCTGGATGACCCTTTTTAGAGAAGAATTCGAAAGGTCATGAAATGTACATCTTATATGAAACATGGAAAGCTGGTTATAACCTATTCAGTTATTGTATTCTTACATAGTGAACTTTATTGCCTATTGGAAAATGTAAATATGATGTTCTAAAGATAGTGGGCCAACCATACTCACTAATGTTATTTGAACAGTTAAATTCTTGTTGGCCAAAGAGTCTACGCCTTCAGGGTCTGAAGTATTGGTGTTCATTCTGGCCAAATTATAGCCCCCGTGTGGAGTCCAAGTACCTAATGGAGTCATACCTGTTTCTTGGAGCTCCACCACCTCCAAGACGAAATCACTGCGAAAACCTTCGTTATCGAACTTGAGTTTTCCTGTCATTCCCATGAAGGATTCCTGAAAATTGCACATTGAAAAAATATGTCAAAATATTCGAAAAATTTTTCATATAGAACTCTTTATATACATTCTTTCTCAAAGTAAAACATTCTTATTCAATCTGCTAAAATGTGACATAAATAAAGACTGAATCAGCGTGAGGTTGTGAATGATTATTAGGTGGGTGCCGCTGTATCTTCATACTAGAGATATTATTAGTATAAACAAGAACAGACTCAAACTTACACTCTTCATAAAATTTATAAAACTCAATCCGTATTCCCAACTATCAATAGAATCGCAAGACAATTTTTTAGCTTCGAATTGAGGTACATTCTTCATGGCATTCAATGTGCGATTTATCAACGTCACGCCATCTATTATCAGGGGATAACTTGTTCGTAAGAAACAGTCGGAGAAGAAGTCTTCTTCGTAGTATGAAATACATAAAGCCTCCTTTGCTTTTTCGTCGTTATTCACATTGTTAACAAGACGCACCTAAAAACATTGAATCGTTAGCATTTATGCATTTTTTATGTGAACAAAGTACTTGGGAAAAGTTTATGAAATAGAGAAGTCAAAGTTTGGTTTTATATTACATATACAGTGTAGGTTTTAAGACGGAAAAATTTTTTATTTTCAAAGAATTATAACTTACCGATGTTATATTCGCTTGACTGTACCTAAGATACCATAAATCTAATACATGTGCATCAAGATGGTCAATGAAGAAGTGGTACCTTTTGTTCACAAGTCCAGCTTGTAAGAACTGTTGAAGTAGGTCTTGTAGAAAGCCCAGTCTACAGTCAATGAAAAAATTTGTCATGTCATGGTCAGCTAATTCTCTCAGGACGTTTCTAAAGAAAATAATCAGATAATGATCACTAATTAAACACCATTAAACACTATATCTCGAATTGTCATGTGTAATGGTCCAATTTCATATTCTTACCTATAATTTCCAGTGTTGTATTGATCCAATCGTCGTACAATGATATTATACTCTCGATATAAAGTTAATTGCAAAATATCATTGATTCTTTTCAAACTTTCGTCGTTGTCGTATAAGATGGCAAATCTTTTCCAATTCCAAACCCGTACGAAGTCAAGATATGCCTTGGATAAAACTGATGGGTGTGGATAGTTATTGATAACTGTTGAATCTCTTAGTGGTCTAACGTTCCATCTGGTCTGAATGACTGGTATGTCTTTGGCATTACAGACCTAAGAAAAGTTATTTCGAATGAGATTATAGGACAAGAGTATATAGCTTCATTTATTGAGCGAATCGAAACAAAGGCAAAATAGAATAAAGTGAAACTCATGTGAGTGGAGAGTTAGGAAAAAACTGAACAATTTGCAAAAGAAATGCTAAAAATGAAAAAAGTTGGAATAAAAAAATCCTAAAGGAATTGAAAAACTTTGAAACTCTGAGAAACATTTACAATCATAGTTTTCTCAGGAAATCATAATAACCCTTTCATGAAAAACATGAAAAATTTATTTAGGAGAGATCAAGAGGAATCTCTACAGTCACATATCTGACAAGAGACAGTCGTTGCGAAAACCTAACCTAAGTTAACTCAAATAAAACGGGTTCTCCTAATTGACAGCTTTCATATAATGCAAATATTAATTAAAAAAGACAGCTCAGCAGTCTCAGAATAATTCTTCAGAGTTTCTGTTAGACTAAGAATATTGAGGCGGAAGGAGGATAGCAGTATTGGGGCAGCCCAGAATACAACCTTAACAATGTAACAACAATTCAGTGAAGTATTCGTAACAGTTATTCAGGGTACTCAAGACAGCTGCGGTATTATGCAGAAGTGGATATCACAAACCATTAAGAAGTTTTACGTAAAACTAAAAAACCCTTAGAAACCTGGAACATATTCTTTCTTTGAAATTAATTGAAGTTAGTAAGTTTCCAATGGCGTTGTTGATTTAAATACCACTGTCACATGAGGATAGTTAGAAGCTTCAGTTTCATTCCTGTGGCAATACTAATACCAAAAAAGAAATAAAAAAGACATTTATAGTAAATAGATAGTTGAGATCGATAGTTAATTAGAATAGGATTTCTACACTCACCGATTGAACTGCATCGAAGTTTTTGATATTCTGTGGTCCAAATATAGCAACTACTCCTTCCTCTAATAGTTTACATGTTTTCTTCAATGCTTCAAATGGATTGTTTTTTGGGGTACTGTATATTTTATATACAAATTTGTTACTATTGTCCAAAGTTTCATTGTTGAGTCTTTCTACCGCAAACTTGAGGGCACCTTCTGAGTAAACGTCGGCCAGACCCTTATTCTCGTCGAACAAACCTCCTGTAAAAATGCTGATAATGTTAATTTCCCGCAAATGTTGAAATGAATGCTCAAATCATAAATAATTTTTGATTTGACATTTTTTGAAATATTATTTGAAGTTAACTATGTGAATGAAATCGTGTAGAATTTCACGGTCGGTGTCCTTTGTGAAACATGGTGAAATAATCTTTCGGGTTGATTGGCCTTCGGCAACTGGAACTCCTGTTTCAGACGTTTCGTCTCTAACTGCGAGAGACATCTTTAGTGGCCTCGAGTGCTTCGACGTAGTTGCGTACCGGACGACTACTCTGGAGCAACTGAATGGAACGACTCAGTTGCTCCAGAGTCATCGCCCGGTACACAACTACGTCGAAGCATTCGCCGCCACTGAAGATGTCTCGCAGTTAGAGACGAAACGTCTGGAAGAGGAGGAATTCCAGTTGTCCACGGCCAATCAGGCCGGAAGAATATTTCACCATGTTTCACAATTAACTATATGAAAATCTTCGTTTATGCTTCTTAAGAGTTCCGAGCTGCTTGGCATTTGTTTCGGATTTCTCATCAAAAATTTGAAGAACAATTAAACAAACTTGGATATCCTGTTGAAAGTTCGTGATATATCTTGAGTAGCCTTAAGTTCAACAAGTAAATGAAGTTTTTATCTTACATGATTACAATTTGGGTTTTTATCAACAATATCCAACTTAAAATTGAACGGTGTTTGATTTAGAATTATACCGAAATAAACAGATAAAATCATTTCGTTGCCTATTTAACTCAGTTTAATGCTTAAATATTTTTTCCTCCTGTAAAGTGATTACGTTTTCCAGGTTCAAATACTGGTTTACGTGTTTTCTTAAATTATATGACCAGAAGATATCAGTTTATTATAATATAAATCTTACTGATTCATTTTCAATAATTTTCAGAAATTTAAGATGATCGAATGAAATTTATTCTCATTTATAAATGTGAAAAGATACAATAAGAATAATACGAAAATTACAATAAAAAAAGTTATTGAAAAACTGGTTCACAATCTGTATATAAGACCTTTGGTACTGTTCAAAAAAGTTCATATTACTTCGAACTTTTATGAATACATGTCATCTTTTCATTTCAAATATCGTAGTGATTTCGTTTTCTTTGTATTTGAGAAACAAAATGGGAAAACGATTTTTTCATGAGCTATTTAAAATTTCAATATAACCCTACTGATAGACGTCTATTTTCATGAAAAATTTACAAGAATATTTTGGTGATCTTCATCAGTGATAAGTTATATTTGTTGTGATAATTATTAAGTTATATATTTTTACAATTGAGACGCAACTGAAATCATCACTTACCGATAATTATATCACGACAATTGCTCCTCTGAATGTACAAAAATATAAACAAAATGACGTATTTCATGTCGCTTGGACAAATCACATAACGTACAATTCGAACGAGCAGAAATGAGGTTCTATTTTGGGAATCACACGTCCAATTCAATTACGAGGCTCTCCCTATTTATATTTAGGTAATAGATGAAGGCTTTATTTATGAACTAATACAAATTGTCCCAAAACAAGACGCGTAAAAAAATGAATTAATCCTGAAGAGAGAGTAGCTTGAAACAATTGAAATTCATATTATTTATATCAATTTTTCTCTTACATAGTGCCTTCTCTTATCAAGTAGGTACATATAAAGAACAGTAATGAACTGTAAAAGTACCCTAAAGAAGTTGAATAAAATAATTTTTCGAAATGATATTCAACTCTAAACATCAATTTGAAATATTCATTTGAACTCATCATTTGCTTTATGTTTTATAGTTCTATTCATTCCATCTAATTTCGAATCTCATGACGTACCGACATGGACAGCAAGAGTACAAGTATAAAATACCAAAATAATAGTAAAGTTTAGAGGAATATTGTTAAATTTGCTTTGGAGTTAATTGAAAACAACGTATAAGGCAGTGTACTACGTTTGACTAGTGCTAACTTGCTGCTTAATATGAAACACTGTTTATTGGAGTTGAAGACAATCATTGATAGAGTAAGCAATGCTCATTTTGAGTTACCTTACTTAGTTTTTAGTAGATGTTGACGCTTTGGTGGTTGGAATTTGGTATTCGACTCTTCTTTCAAAAAAGATTTATAGCAGTGGTCTGATTAATGATCTGATTAATACATAAAAGTTATAGTTCCTTCACTTTCATCTTTGGTTTTGTGTTTTACTATATTTTGTTTGAAGATTTTTTAAATTAGAATCGGTTATTCTGCCAGGAATCTGTAATATATGAATCATAAATTGGTGGCAATCAATAAGGTCTTTGTGATTCCTCATCTCTTTAAAGCAAGTGATAAACTCGCTTAATCATTTCGTACGTAGAATTTCAGCCTTATGTAATTTTATAAAAATCAAATCAACTCTAAAAATGATCTTGGAACCTTCATAAAAAATGCTGCCTCATATTCTAAACACGGTTTCAGTTGGCAATACCTCGGTAAAAGGCAAAGAAACCATTTAGTATAACCATCACCATAATATATTTAGCATAACCATGGCATGTCAATCTTGAGTATGGTATGTTGGTCCCGATATTTTAGTTATCGAATACTTTGATAAAATCTTTCCTACAAGCACTTTGAGCTGCCAGAAAGATGCTTCTTCATTTCTTGTAGCTAATGGTTGATTTTTTAAGAGTTAAGTTTTTCAGGTTGGCGGCACTGGTTGGAATGGCATCCAAACGTCATCTGTCAATGTGAAAAGTTTTCAGTATACTCTGCCATTTCATCATGAAGAGCCCTACGAACGATAAAAGATTGCAAATTTCTGGAATTTACAATAAAAATTCGTGCTCTGTGAAAAATGTGTATCGTTTGTTACGACCATATTATGGTCGTCATAATCGACCTGGTGAATCAACAATTTGTGCTATTATCTTCAAATTTCGCACCAAGCTTACTTTGTTGGACATTAAACCATTGTCTCGCATGCGTACAGTGCGCACTGAAGAGAATATTGCAGCCGTAGCGTATAGTGTTAATGAGGATCGTAAAATGTTAATTCGTCGAAGTTCTCAGCAATTGAGCATGTGTTACTCAACCACATAGAAAATTTCACGTGTTGATTTGAGTTTGAAAGCCTATAAAATTCAACTTCTGCAAGAATTGAAGCCGAATGACCTACCACAACGTCTAATTTTTGGTGAATGGGTCTTAGAACAGCTTAATGAAAATCCGCTGTTTTATCGAAAAATTGTGTTCAGCGATGAGGCTCATTTCAGGCTTAACGGATATGTAAATAAACAAAACTGTCGCACCTGGAGTGATGAACAGCCACATGCCATACAAGAATTATCGATGCATCCCGAAAAAACGACAGTGTGGTTTATGGGCTGGTGGCATCTTCGGTCCATTTTTCTTCAAAGACGACCGTGATAGAAACGTTACCGTCAAGGACGAAGAATATCGCGCCATGATACGCAACTTTTTTTTGCCCCAGTTGGCCGAGTTGAACTTGGTTGACATGTGGTTTCATCAATACGGTGCCACATGCCACACAGTTCGTGAAACAATAGACATGTTGAAGGATGAATTTGGTGAGCAGCTCATCTCTCGAAATGACCCTGTGAATTAGCCGCCAAGATCATGCGATTTGACGTTATTATTTCTTGGATTATTTATTGTGGGGTTATGTAAAGTCGTTAGTGTATGTGGACAAGCCGAACACGATTGAAGCCTTACAAGATGACATAACACGCGTAATTCGTGGGATACAGGCCGAAATACTCGAAAAAGTGACACAAAATTGGACCTTCCGAATGGTCCATCTGATACGGAGCCGCGGAAAACATTTACATCAAGTTGTCTTTCAAATGTAAATGGCAAAGGCCAACTTATCAATTTCAATGAAAATTTTGAATATATGATGCAAATTGAGTGTTTTATTCGATTTAAAAAAACTACGCTTAAAAAAACACCCATTAGTATACCAGTCATATAATTCAAACCTTGACAATAACCTACTTCAAAGTTTTGGTGTGCAAAAGCTGCCAAAACATTAAACATTTGACCGGTAAGTTGTTCTGACCAAAAAAATTTGAATTATCTGGAAATGTTGGAGGTAGATCAATTTTTCTAATATCTATCAATGATTGGTTAATGATTTTTTTTGAATCACTAGAGTTCCCAACACTTTAAATTTTTATATATATAGTAGTAACTACTGAGACTCTCAATCGAAATATTTCTAATAAAACTCTTAGGGAGCTGTCTACACAAATGTTGTCAACGAGAACAAACCTATCACTTTCGAGAGTAAATATTAAGTGTGCTTCGAAAAAATCATCGATCTTGTTGAATGATAATAGGATTCAATTGTTTCATCATCGTTATGAATCATCAGTCCGTATTTAATCAGTCAATCAAGAATCGATGACTTTCAAAACGCCACAGGTCCTAGATCAGAATGAGGGGAACAACAATTTGTGAAAATTCACGTGAGTTCCATCTATCGAAGAAAAGACGAATAAACTCTCTCTAGCATTCTATATTCCTAATACTTATTGATTGATTAGATATGACTGATGATTCATAATAACGATGAAATAATTGTATCCTATTATCATTCAACAAGATGGATGATTTTTTCGAAGCGCACTTAATATTCACTCTCAAAAGTGATAGGTTCGTTCTCGTTGACAGCATTTGTGTAGACAGATCCCTGAGAGTTTTATTTGAAATATTTCGATATTGCGTTTATCATGAGTAAGAACTTAGAAACCTAGGGAAAGTTTATTCGTCTTTTCTTCTCACGTGAATTTCCACAAAAAAATTTGTGTAATTTGGTTCATTGGGGAATAAATGATTGAAATTGAACTTCGAGATAAAATATGAGATTTGAATTGTTGGACTCAAAACTAACGTAGAAACTGCAACGAATATGTAACTTATCTGAGAAATATATTTGAAAAACGTACCTATTCTCATCTTTCATATTTGGCCAGTCTCAGATAGTCGAAGTATCTATCTGAATTCAAATAATATTTGAAAATTAATTAATTCACTTATATCTCTTCGCATTCGGTTTCCTATTCATGGATTCAAATTATGTCTGTTGTCAGAAATCGGTATGAGGCTTGTAGAAGAGTGGCTTGATCCACGCATCATGCCATGAAGTTTTCATTGGCCCTCGCTTGATTTAAGTTTGATCAATATATCTGCGTTAAGTAATTGTACTGTTTATGTTTTACTCTATGTTACCTTTCAATTCTGATTTAACTTGACAAATGAATCAAAATGGATGCGATTTCGAATCCTACAGAGTAAATTTTTCAGGTTTAGGACTACGCAAAGCTAACATTCGTTTTTTTCTAGATGGTGTCTTATCGGCAGGCTACAGACGATGCAACTGATGGGAAAAGAAGTCCTGTTTTACGGACTAGGATGCCACCTTTACTTCATAAATATGGCAACGAACGAAAATTCAATATACCGTGCGAACAATTCGCAGTGTGGGGACGGTATCAGATTTTACTGTGGCCACAAGAGTCTCAACTTCTTTGCGTTCGCAGAAAATTGCGGCAATCCGAGCATATTTGTCATGAACTATCCCAGCTTTGACACGATAGCTGTCTTGGAAGGTAGGTATTTATTCAAATCAGAATTATTCGATCATTCGGGGTATTTGAGTGGGTTAATAAGGGGTGAGCTTTTTAGTTCCTCATAATCAGAGGACTGAATAAGCATCCTGGGATTTACTCGAGCGCTACTGGGTAGGCATGTCCGTCATTTATAAGCCCTTTGAATAGAAGTTGACATCTAGGGTTCATTATCTATAATATGAAAATGAATCGCAAAATGTGTTGATAAGCGCATAACTCAACAACGCCTGAATGAATTTTGCCAATTCTTTTTTCAAAATGTTCCTTGAAGTCTAAAGATGGTTTTTACAGCGAGAAAAATTCGAATAAAAACAGCCCATTCATTTTCCCCATACAAACGTTTTCTATCTAAAATGTAGAGTCAACGGATGGACCGATGTCTCTATTTTTTTGTTATGATTATTATTGTCAGGGAATCTATTTAAAAAATTGCGTTTAACATTAAAGAACTTAAGAATACTTAATTAAAAATATAAGTAAGAAATAATTATTAATTCTCAAAAAGGAGTATTTAAAAAACTGAATATCTTATCACACATCATGTTCAGAGCTATCACGAGTAATGATAAAACTTCAATTTAATATAAAATTTTGGTAAGTTTGGAAAAAGTTGGCATACACGTTACTAACTTAGCACGTGGTATATTTGCTTATAAAGAAGAATACATAGTTTTCCCTAATTTACAATTAAAATTTCGTTTTCAAAAATGATAGCTATTAGATGTACGAACATATGTCGCAGAACTCGCAATGCAGCAAGTTGAAGATAAAAAAGAGCAAGTCAAACTGACGAGCAACGCGAAGCTCGGAATGAAGTTGAACGGAATCGAAACTAACAATATGAAAAGGTTGCGTTGAACTCCTATCGACCTGTATTCAATTATAACGTTGAAATAGATTACAATTCACAGCAAATCGTTGCTATTGGACCAATGAACATTGTGTGTCAATATTGCAAGGCAAAGTTCAATTGTTCTTGATAAGAAAATACTACCAATGATGCAACAAAATACTGTGCGAAGAGTCAATTCGAATAGACACTATTGGTACAGCCATCAGAGCCACTATATTCATTGATTTCCGGGAATGGACTAAATTCTGAACAATTTTTGACTTATATCCAGCAGATATCCCATATAATTAATGATGAGATATATGGGACAAGTACTCGATACGAAATCAGGAACATGCTGTTCAACTATAGAACGGACAGGTTTATAACTTTCAATACATCAAACGTGTTAATATAGAAATTTTTTGATAATTCCACTGATTTGAAACAACAGGGAGTATTGCAGAGTAAGTCCCTTGCTTCACACGGGATAAATATTAAAAACAAGATAGTGTAGCACAAATATTAGAACATGTCTTTCCGACTCTTTGAAAAATATTCAGAAAAAAATAAATGGGCGTATAAAGTTCGCCAGGTCAGCTAGTCCTCTAATGAAAATATGCCTTTCAATATTCGATTTGAGTACGATATTAGGAAGGCGAGGGGTTAAAAATTTTCAGAGAAATGCGTAACCTTGATATTCTCAAATTTTGTCGAATTCACATCACTAACAATAAAAAATGTATGCTGGGTTTTTGCAAATGGAAAAAATATTATGTCCACTTGTCAGATTGAAAATATCTCCCAAATTCATCGTTTAAAGGACAGAGCCAGCACACTGAACCCACTATATAAAAATTTGGCTCGTTCGAAAATTGATATAGGACGATTTTTCTTGAAGTTTTGAGATTTCGCTATCAGCTAGCATCACTTTCAATTCGTTACATTTCGAGTGGAATATTTTTAGGGCTTCCTTAAGATCTCATCTGAATATCTGACGCGTTCATTGATTTATTTCTACATTTATGAAATCCTGAAGGCTCTTCCACTATGCCGAAATGGATGACTTAAATAAAATTTTGATCATTCCACCGTGCAATGAGCGGGTAAATCTTTGCGCCATTGGCTCCTTTACGATAAGTAACTGAAATTTCTATTATTCTTTTGGTAGTCCTCACTATAAGTGGTTATTTTCACAGGTGGTTCTAAAGAAGGCTATGTCGGCTTGGGTTTCTCGGAAACATCACTTCTGATTTCTCTTGGAACTCTGCCATACTTTACGATAACAGTTTGGAATTGGAGGAAAGGGGAGAAATTGGGTAGTAGCCGTAGCCATATCTACAGACAAAATCAAGAAATAAGGTATAACTTGATTTCGAAATATCGGTACATACTTATTGAATACCACTAAAAAGAATCTTGCTCTAGTGAGAAAACTGAGGCGTTTTTAGCAGAGTTCAGAAAGAACGGCAGGTCAAGAACAATAATTTTGTATTTTTAACCTTCTATCAATCTGTGTATTAACTAGAGTGTTTATTCCTGTATGTATTCCCACTTCTGATGTCTAATTGCCTACAGCATAATTCTTATCATTTAATCGTCCCATCAAAAGCAGATCTTGTTCCAGTTTGTTTCTGGACCTTCAATTAATATTGAATATTTTTCTATCAGAAGCCGAAATGTTTCGTTTTCATGGCATTGATATAAAGTTTTTCTGTATAGATGTAACAGTATCAATCCTGTGAGAGTTGCACAGTTGGGGAATAAAACCTTGAAGCTACACATTTGGGATGTTTTGATGTGCGGAAGGAAGTGCATAATGACACATCATAGAGTGAAACTACCCCAGGAGAAGCCTGCTCCGTTTATAACAACCCATTGGTCTAACGATGGTGTTCTATATGTACTGGACAACGATGGATGCGTTCACATAGTAAGACAATATGAGTTGAACATGATAATGACGGAATTCCTTCCACGTTTAACGTAGCAGTAGTTCTTCTATTTAAACGTTATGGATGCTTTGAACATTCTACTAAGGCGATGGACTGTGATTAACTTGAAAGTTCTGTTCGTCTAGAGCTGGGGTTTCTAAACTTATTTTGTCCACTGCCCACTTTGAGAATAAATTATTTTTATCGCCCCCATTTTTCACCTACTTTAAAATCATTATAACTTCAAATTGTATTAATTAATTATCGTGAACTATATTAGCGAAGATTAAACATTATCTCAACATATTCTCTTAACACAATCTCTCAATTAATTGTTGATGTTCACAAGTTGTAGTCGAGAGTCGAGAGCTCAGTCGGACTCTAATAGTCTTTCTAGCTAGATGAAATTAAAAACCTCTCCTCATGCCTCTACACAACGCCCCCATTTTTTCTGGGTCTCTCACCGCCCCCCTTTCAGTCTGCAGTGGGGGCGTTATCGCCCACTTTGGGAAATACTGTTCTAGAAGTATCGGTATATTGAAGAGGTCTGACTTAGGGACAGAAAATTTTAATAAAAGTGTTGTTCCTAATGCTATTAGAAAGTCCTACTTTTGCCCTTTCTTTTGATTTTTCATAGAGAGAAATGAAAGCCGGGAGTTTTTTGCTAAGATGGTATTTAATGTAAATAAACCAGCTAAGGTTGTACAGTATCCCTAATTATAGAAGAAATAACTAATTCTATTAGAAAACAGTTATTGACACGAAGAAGAGTAGTAATCCTTTACTTTCAGGTTAATGGCGACTATGTAATAGAAAAGATCATCAGCTTTTCCAAGCCAGGAAGTATAACTCCAGCTTTCACATTCTGGAGAGGTGAACTTGCTATTTCAGGCCCGCCTATGCTTCTTCGGGTAAGTTTTAAATTATTAGTAATCTCAGTTAGGTACAAAACGTATAAACATTGTGCGCTGAAAAACTAAATTTTTCCAAGGACATGGAAAAGCTATACCGATACCTTTGGGTATTATAATCACTTTTGCATCTTCTTCCTCAGTGTGCGTCAATCTCATTACGATATCTTCTTTGGAATTGTTTATTGCTCCACCAAAATGGATCTGTATACTGTGAAGATGCTTCTGTAGCTGTTTCATTACCACCATGTGAAGGATCCTCTTTACTCAACCCAATTTATCGTATAAAAAATTATCAGCAACTTAAATACCAATTATTTTAGTACTTTCAAGTCACTTTCGTTATTGTGTGTTTTTTCTTTCTGCTAGTTTTACAAGAGAACGGGACCGTCCTGGAGCTTGTACAACTCTTTCAAGCCTCCTGAGCCGATATACAAATTGAAATCTAACAAAACCGACATGTTGGTCGGGCTCACCGACAGAGCGCACTTGGTCAAAATCGATCCGGACAACAAGAAATACGACTTTATAAAATCGAATGAGAGCGAGTTTCACAACATCTGCCTGGTCTATCCCGTAGGGCAGTATGTCTGCGTGTTGTCACAGGCTAACATGGTCAGCGTCATCGAGATTTCTACTGGAGAAGTGGTGAGTATGAGCTGCAGAAATTCTTGAGATTGCTTTTGTTTTGGATTATCACGAGCAACTAAGTTTTGTGATTTTGAAATGTCACGAAATGAAATATCTTGGTCGATAGGTGAGCCGATATGACATTATGGGCACGGCGTTGACGATGGCCGGAAATCCAGAATTCCCATATATAGGTATCGGGTATATCAATGGTATATTGGAGTTGGTATCGATATATGATCCACTGAATCCGACGACGATGGTAAACTTCACTTTGACCACTAACCAGATATCTAGCGTGTATTTTAGCGAATTTGGAAGGGTTTTAGTAGCAGCTGATGTGGCGTTTGGAGAATTTTTCATTCTAGAGGTAATAATACAAGATGCTATTTGAAATCTTCAGATCATATTTTAATTGTTGATCTCCAATATAGCCACTGTATCGTCGACTTAAAAACACTTGACAATGTTTCATAAACATAAAAATTGTTTGCAATAGACCTATGTTCAGAATCTTAAAAATTTTGAACATATTTTCTTCACATAGTTGGAATAACAGACCCGCGTCAAATGGGAGAATTTCGTACAGTATGTGAGTCTCAGAATGTTCAGAATCTTGAAGATTTCGAACCGATATACATAGTTAGAATAAGGGAATATTTATTATAATAATGTATTAGGCAATAAGTAGGTCAACGCAACTATTGCGAATATCATCGGTTCACAACACTCTCATGAGTTTGATGAACTCCATTTTCTCGATGAAGCAGTTTCAATTTATGTATAAATTCGGTAACATTTTCTCCTCAATTAAATTAGTTGTCCAACAGTCGTCAGCTCATTCACCTGACAAGGAGTAGGCAGATTGAGGCCTTGTAAGCAACGATTCTAACAAAAAAATTTTTTTGTTAGTATTTCAATATAAAAATGACCAATATGAGAAGATTTAACTAATTGTCCTTACCTCTGTACTATAGTTGGTCGTTGCGTTGATCACGTCAGGGGTCACCAATATTGGGGTTCGATGAGATGTATACCCAAACTCTGTTCAGTATGAAAAACTTTATTTAACATAACTATTCACAATGAAATATATTGAAGTGCACTAATAATGTTTGTAGATGACAGTCATGTTTACTGCTTGGCGACTAGCGCCGAAGTCGATGAGATCTTGTTGTCTTCTCCTGAGGTTGCGCCCCGAGCATGCGCAGTCGTCTTTTCTTTTTTTCTTGCTGTGACTAGTCTATCGGTTAATGCATCCGGTGGCAGGATGTCACTACCTATGTTTCGGTTAACTAACCCATTATCAGAAATTTTCTTGAACTATTCGAAATAAATTTCAATTCTACTTATTTAATTTGCATTCTCGTTTTATATACAGCATTTTGTATAAGTTTCAGGGTCCGTGGAAAACGCTCGACATTACATCGTAAGGAAAAGATGGAAATAGATAACTTCATTCCATACAAAAACATAGGGTAGCGTGGCCGAGCGGTCTAAGGCGCTGGTTTAAGGCACCAGTCTCTTCGGAGGCGTGGGTTCGAATCCCACCGCTGCCAACACTTTTTGGTTCGTTAGATCCATTGATTAGAGCTCCAGTTTAAATTTGATTCATGGAAATTTGAGGCTCAATACCTGAACGGTGTAGTGATCCTCGGATTACTCGTGCTAGTGGGTTCGATTCCCACCGCGAACAGCGTTCAACTGTAGGTCCAATCAGACCTATATAGGTCTCTGACATCCCCTCTTTGAATAATAATAATGATAACAATCCTAGATTCGAATTGGGATCCTAGTTTCTATGGTTAACTTCTTAATAATCTCCTTCATAACTTCGTAGATTATTATCTGAAAAGGTTGAAATCCGTAAATGCGTTTCAAATTCGAAACTCTTCTCTATTCTGGACCTGCTTTCGATACATTCCATTCCAATTTCAGTATCTGCACTGTCGAGACTGCCAACAAATTTACAGATTTCTGTATTTACATAAATGTTGTGCATTGAAGAAATATCATAGATATAATGGAGAAGTTCCATAGAACATAACACTGTGACATTAACCACAGAATTCCATTCGAATTCGATATTATCAAAAGTTAGATTATCTTATAGCCGTCTTGTTTCGAATAGATTCCGCTAAAATGTAACCTATCGAAATTCATTCTGCAATGAAAAAAGCTATTCGGATTTCCGAATAAATAACAAATTTTAGGATTGGGCATATAATTAATGAGGTGATTAAAGAAGAAACATCACAACTTCACCACTACTGTTTACTATTTACTATTATATGATTTCAGGGTATACCGGGTGGTACAATTAAAATCATAGCGACCGTTTCTACTAGGTTTCAAGTCGTTGACTACATGCTGGTGCCGTCCACAAATTGCTACAGGCTGTTCGTAATTCCGATAACGTCGAACGAATTCATAATCGGCAAGAAGATTATCCGTTATTGTATCATGGATAAGGACAGGATCGATATCAAAGAATATATGTTTCCCAATCCCAACAAATTCTACTGTAGAATACTCAGCACGTCGAAAATCAACAGAGATAGAGTGTTCTACGTGATGCCCTTCAATGCGAAGGTCATTGAAGAAGTCGAGACAAGGAGAGGCGTGAGTATTTGCGACTCATTTTGGTATTTTTCCGATGCTTTTAGAGCTCTACAGATCTTTGAAACTAAAACTGATCGAATCTGGCTGAAAAGCATAGAAATTGTCAAGAGAAAAGTGACACCTACCGGCTAAAATATTAATTTATGTTTCAATTTCAGGACAGCTCTATAAGAATACTCAATAGGTTTGAAACTGGACATCAGGTCCGTAAAAACGGCCTCTATATCGATAAACATCATGCAGTAACTTGGGGCTACGATGGCTTCGTTATAGCAAGAACTGCGGACTTCAAAGAAACTGTTGGTATAGTTCTGCCTCATCACAGGTGAATTTAAAATTCAATTATTCGTATTCTGGTCGAATTTTATGAACATTCTCAAGGCTTGAGTAGACAAAATTGGTTATCCTATAAAGGCTAGAAATACGAAAACAACAATGAACATTACCCTATTACTATGTGCCAAACAAGCGAATGATAATGATATTGAATGTCAATTGAAGGCGTTAAATTTATCTTCAGTTTGGAAATCTCAATACGAACCAATTGAAAATAGATAAGTAACAACGTATCACTCATTTGAATAATTATTTGGCAACACACAATACACTCATAAGTATTAGAAGAAACATAAGTTGACAGTTATAATTGATTATACTGAATGAAATATATACCTATCTATGTAAATGTTGATCAATAATTTTAGAGAAATGATATATGAAAGACCATCAGATGAAAGAAATGATAGAAATTGAGTATCATCAAATAAACAATCACGAAAAGTTCGAAAATTGAAAATATATAGATAATACGAGTAAAATAAAATTTTAGTAGTACAAAAAGAAGAATTAGAAGCGAATTATACTGGAATTGTATAATTATAACTTAATTTTTCACTGCTACAGAAGTGTTTTGAGTTTGAAACATTTCTAAGAACTTTCAATTGACATAAAGAGCTTTGTTGAAAGATTTTGCTTTAAAATTCTGTTTCAATAATTTTACACTGTTTACTTAGCCTGATTGCCGAGAATTATCGGCAATACATCATATTGATTACTTTTTGTAGAACCTAAAAAAGTATTTTATGTATTGTAGGTACATAGTAATCAATATTAATATTACCTTTGTTAATTAAGCCTGAGTAATCTTCAGTCAATATTATAAAAAAATCGTTATGGAGAAATATATATTAGTAGGTGAGATCTGAGAAACTTATTATAGAGATTTTCATATTGTGCAAAAATAATTTGATTATCGCAGAGTTTTGCTTTCGCAGGAGGAACGGTGGAGTAAAGAAAGCTCTCATAGATCCAACCGGAAAATACATTGTGTCTTTAGGCTATGACAATATTGTTGCATGTTCAAATTTGATCGACAGAGAGGAGAATCACGAAATGAGAGAGGAACTGATGAAGCTGTTGAATTCTAGTCGATATGCTCTGCTATTTCAACGAAAAACTACCGGATTCGATCCGGGAGGTGAGAGAAGGATTATTCATAACTTCTATTCATAAATATCTTTCATTATTAGACAGAAAACTACTGTGAAAGGTCGGAAAAATGTACCTACCTGTACATTCAATAAATAATTTGTCATTTATTTGACGTTTTTTATAGAAACATTGAGAAATAATCGATGGAAGAAAACATCTAGTATCACTATTCTGTGATCACACTGGCACGCCCCTCCAGCAACTGTCAACGTATAAAACGGGCTACCAACATACAATCTCTTTTCTCTCTCAGAGTCCTTCTCTGACTGTCATTTCTATGTTCAACAATCTGTCACTCTCGCTTCAATCGAGTAACTAACAACAATAACAAACCATGTGTTCAATAGTTCGTTTTTTGTAAATAATCATAAATATAAATTCTCAATACAAGTGTCTTTCAATATTTTCACGCATAGAATAATATAGCGCAACTGCTATATGCCTAAAACTGTACCTCTCGTTGGACCGAACTTACTTATACTTTTCTTCTTGTAGAAGTCAACTCTTTCTGAGAATACAGCCATTCTCGTTTGAACTCAATGAAATTCAATGCGACATGATCAGAGATCACCGATTGGGAGCATTTTATTCTGTGTTTTTATAATCTGCTATCTGCCTATAGAAGTTTTCTTTTCAAAACAGAATTACGAAAGAAAATTATCATTTATCAATAGGAGTAACTGACGTAAGGTTACTCATAGATATATATATATGTATATATTTTGAAAACACAAAAACAGGTCCCTTGATATACTTTCGTCTTTTTGCAGCGGAATTCCGCGAATATACCTGGTTGGAGTTGGACAGAATGCAAAAAATCGAACAAGAACGGAAACTTTGCGAAGGTGAAAAGGCCTCCATACTGGCCGAATTCCAAGAGATTCGTGAGGAGTTACGAAACTTGCTCAATCAAAATCTCGAGGGTCCAGATAACGAAAAGTTGGACCTTGTGGAATTCAACCTGAACACAAAGTATTTCGACGATATGAAGGAAAAGAACCGTGTCGAATGCAAGGAGACGGAACAACATATGAAGAAATACACGGCTGCATTGAACAAAGTCTGCGATAACATCAAGAAACAGTGCTACGACACCATGCAGGTGCACCAACGTAAAATTGTCGGCATCAGTTCGGGGGTCAACGTTCAGAAGTACGCGATTCTGCCGCCAGATGGCAGTAAGATGGAGGAGTTGAGCTGGGTAAAGGAGCAGATGAAGCTGGAGAGATTCGTCAACGATGATGACACTTTCAGGCCATGGGAACCCATTGAACCGACGTGAGTATGATACAAAGAGTTTCTGCTTCAATCTTTTTTTGAAATTTTAGAGTATTCCTGGTGGTAATTCCGGACTATCTTTCATTTTCGAATATTTAATTCAAAACTATTTGAAATGAAAATATTGGGTGAAAAATTGTTGATTTTTCAAAATTTGCTTTCACAATTACCTCCTTCCTCCCTTGTTTCACATCGGAGTTTGCCTTGATACCAACTTAACTTCGAACTCATCTTGTACTAGCAGTACTGCGGTTTTTTTGCGAACATTACAAACAAAATTTGTTATTACTGTATAATGGATGGTACATTTTTCTTGAATACCATTTTGAAATTGCAGCAAACGCATGGAATTCCTCAGAAGAGCGCCGAAGGTGCCTGTCACTTTGGTAGGTAAGAACATCGAGGACTTGGAAGAGGAAACTGAATTGGCCGTTATCGATCACGAAACAGAAATTGCTATGGCCGGATCTACCGCTCAAAATTTCATAGAGATTTCGGAAGACAAATATAGCCAGCTGGAAACCCAGACTTATTACCAATTGAAATTTTTGTCAGCTGTCACAGAGGTAACCGAGAAACGTTCATAATTCGTTCGATAGTTTTTCGTGATATTTTATTCACATCTTTATATGAAAAATGGAAGAATGTACTGAAATAACTACCAGTAGGTTTACACTGGATTTTTTTGAATGATATGAAATTCGCTCCAAAAAATCATAATTCCAGGATGACACGGTACGATTGAGAGAGTATTTCAACAAGGAATTCGAAAATCTAATGCAGCAGAAGATACGCGAAGTAGGCCAGATTCGGGAGAAGAATGACAGATTGCGTCATATTGTCGACGAGATCAATTATTTCTCCACGGAGAAGATCTTCATATCAATATCCGATCCGGTCTGGAACGCCTACGAGAATGTCGAAACTATGGTTTCTATCGAAGATACTGAGGTAAGAGCTACTCTGCTCAATTGATATTTAAGGTAAATAGTACTGACAAGGGTGAGTGAGATAAGGAATCGTAGTACAATAACTGAAACTCTCAGTTACTGAAACTAGAGACCTTGGAGTTTATTTATTTTTTTATTCTGAAGTTGGATTTCGATTCAGCAATACAAGCTTAAGTAAATAATTTTTTTTTAATTCGAAATATCTGACATTGATATAATTTTGCAGAACTTATTCACGTTTCCAGGTACCTATTAAACCGTATATTTCACCAAGCGAGCAGGCGATTTTGGACGCCAAGGCTGCAGAAGCCGAGAGAATTCGACTATTGCTCCTGGCCGATGATTTCAAAGAAAGAGCTCTGATGGCAATGATGAATGGAGTTCTCGAAGTGAGATGGGAGGACGAACTGAAAAAAAATGTTCCTTTACCTAAATGCATGGTGAGCCCACTTTCACCACATCATAAAATCTTCCAATTCAAAAGCCATACCCACATTTGGCAATCGAACAATGTACAAATAAATCATAACGTGGGTGCGTACCATTAGAAACAACGTACCAAAGTCATAACAGATATTTGCATCGAAATGGAATTTTCGCGGTTTCAGATCGAAAAACAGCCGGAAGAATTTAACGAGGAAGACCTCAGAGCCGTCAAGGACTATGAAGAGAAAGTTAAATTTCTGAATAGCGAACGCGAAAGGTACAAGTACTTGTTGGACCAAGAGTACAGCAAGATCACCACACAGGTTCGAGAGTCCGTGAAAAAATTCGATATGAGAATCAACGATCTGCTCCTCTTGTATATTAAAGTCAACGAAGCCATCATACAAGAAGTCCTTATCTTGTGTAAAGAAAGGATGAAGTTATTGGATAGGCTGGCGTTTGGCGACAAGGAATTGGAACTCAAGTGAGATTATATTTTTATGAACATTTCACTCGCTTACGTTATTTACCGTCAGCATATTCGAAAAGAATTCAAGCAATGAAACTACAAATTCGTGAATAATTTTTATTCTTTTTTCATCAGGAAAACGATGGTTGGAAACGAGGAACTGATTCAAGGTTTACAACAGCTCATTAATTCCTTGGCGGAATCTCTCACCGACTGTCGAAGTCAAATCGAAGCGGTGCAAAACAGAGAGAAATTCCTAGATAAGAATCTGAAGAAGGAACTCTCGGAATTCAATCAAGTAGTACAGGAAGCTTCTGTGAAAATTCTCAAGTAAGTATTCTTCGAATTCAAAATGTAATTGAAATGAGTATTGTTCGTTGCGATTGTAGCCAGACAATGTTTTGTGAATTCGTTTACGTGTCTGTTTTATTAAGTGAAATGAACTCTCTGTCAGATTCTTTTCTCGAAGATTTCAACCTGGACATCGAATAGAAATCAAATTTCTCTGCCTTTTTCAGAGTTGTCTAGATAGAGTCTATTATCTCAGATTGCTATTTTATTGGCAGAGATCTTCAGATGGAGTTCCTTGACTGAGGTTGCTTTTGGACCAAGTGATCTTTTTGTGAATACCTAGATGCATTATTTACCTTATCAGACAACCTCCGGTTAGTTTTGATTTTACCTGAAAGCATTCGATGCTTTCAGGTCAAATCAAAACTGCTGCTTGAGAAAACTCACCAGTACACTCTGCATTATAAGTGTTGTTTATATGGAGTTCATCGTTTTAAGTTTCTTTAGACCCAGGTGGCCTTCTTATCTATATATGTAACCTCCAACGTTACTAAATAATTGTAGATAAGTTTTGATATTACCCATAAACATGATTTTATTGCTGCTTGATTATTACGAAGGCTATTTTTATTTCAAATTGTTTGGGTTCTCTTCCTTTAGTGTGGTATTTACTCCATTTGAAGCCATTTATTTGCCAAAACGTGTACCGATTAATTCGGAATTCTGGATCTCTTTGTAAGATTAATTAGGATAGTTGCAAATCAGTTTCGATACGAATTCAAAACTAAGGTGCTATTTTACAGTAACTTTAGTTCTGAAAGTAGTATAAAAAAGTAACATTCTTCTTTTCTAAAATTACGTCATTTCTAAAGACTACGAAATTTTCTTATGTGAGTAACTTTTTCCAAGGCGTCGACCAAAGATGAGCTATAAGAATTTGAGTTCCCACACAATGCTTCAAGTTCTAGCAAAGGCAGTCATAACGAAGGAGAGATCTCCATTGCTCACCGAGGAATGTTTGGAATACTTGAATATGCTCGATCATATGGACGAATATACTGGAGTACCACCAACGGTTGATGAAGAGGCTTACGCGGTTATTTGCAAACACCGAAGGTTCAGAATAGAGTACGAAATTAAGGTGAGATAACAATTAAAGTAAGATAAAATATGCCTCATTACCTGAACATTAATTTCGAGACGTTACTTTGGGCAATAAATGTGAAAGTAAAACAGACCGGGAAGATTCAACAGGTTCTATTGAAAAATTTGAAGGGTAATCTCATCTACCATAATTTTAGTTGATTATCGAGACATTCGAGTTAATGGATGGATCTCATGTTTGCTGCCACATCTACATTGGATACTGATCTGTAGAAATATAGTATTTTGTGGTCTACAAAAATGCAGTTTCTGAATTAATCCAAATCGTGAGCGATGGAATATCTTTCTTATAGGACGATTAATTGCAAGGAGCATCCGAGGTTACAGCATCCATAACTACGCTCGCCACTCAAAGCTTCCAACCAACTTTCGTGTCGTTCGGTTACGTGTTGTGTAACTCAAATAGCCTTACGAGTTTAGTATTATGTATATATTAGGTGGAACTGGTGATTTTACTGGTATAATGAATGCTAGTCAAATTGTCCTCCACATGATAAACTGTCGTTCTAATGTTTCTCCATTTAAACAGCTGAAGGCTGCTGTCGCCGACTTGGCAGAAGCTGAAGCCTCCGTCGCCATTCTGCAGCGCCGATTGTTGGTGAAGAAAGACCAAAACGTAAAGACGATGGCCGATTTAGCAGATATAAGAACGGAACGTCTAACACGTATGAAAAACAGTCAGATGCAAATCGTGCTCAAACAAGGATACGTAGAGGTGCCGATGCATGGAAACATAAGCGACTTCAAGGACGCCATATTGGTACCGCGTAAAGAGGTGGAGGAAATCAATAAATTGATATTGGTAAGTCGTTGTGAAAAGATGAGTTTCCAAAAATGATTATCTTCCGAAAATTATCCAATAATTCATATGAATTCTGGGAGTTAGTTGGAAACACACATTTGCCGCAGGCTATGTTCTACAGGTTTCAACTTAAATTTTTGTAATTCTACAAGAATGCGACTCATTACTGCCCATCATTGTTTTCAGCCATTGATTCTCTTACACCATGATCTTTTCAATCTGTTATTCGATTAGTGATAGTGACTGATACAGGCTTTTTGGATATCGGAAAGATGTTTTGTACACGTTGAAGGTGTCCAAACCACTCCTAGTGTGTGTGGCAATTGCGCACATAGCTTTTCTCTAGTCTCTATCTCTTTTTCTCAATAATCTGGACATTCTCGATCTTCTTGAAAGGAAGTCCATTTTTACTGTCCTTACCTACTCATTTTCACTGCCGTTGTTCACAGCTCTCACCCATACGAAAGTACTGACTCAACCAACGACATTTAGTTCTGTCAGAAAGCTGCCAAGATACCAAAAGCAATAATAGTATTCTATGAGACTGTTTACAGTGTTGTTTCAGTTTTTCCTCAGTATTTACTCAGCAGCTAAACCATTTTTGTGATATAGTACCAAGGTCATCAAAACTTTTCACCTGATTGTCAGTGACCTCGTCATGTGTGAAGACTTCGAAGTTAAAGTTATTACCTGTACTTGATGCTGAATAGTAAATTTTTATGAATATTCTCCATTTAGTAATTGAAAGAATAATTGCAATCCTTACTATTTGTATTTATTGAGCTGAAAGTAATTTCTGAGGGTTGTGTTTAATTTTTTCACTTATGTGTTGGTGTAAATGGTAACCTACTCAAATTTCAGAAGATGAAGTATAACTTACTATGAAATGTTGGTGATAACACCGACTAGCTATAAAATTTGGGAGACGTATATAAATTCACCTGATTTATGTGCAATGTAAACAGTGAAACCAGATAATTTTATTTGAAATTTCTACTGAAGATCTTTTGATTCCAAGATTTTAAGAAAATTTGAGATTAAAGATCTCAAATCACTTTCAGCTTGAATCCAGATTTCTTCTTTCTAGATCAAAATGTCTCTACTTCCACTTCTTAGTTGTTCAACTGAAACGTAAACGATGGGTCACCAGTGATTTGGGGGAATCTTCAACTTGTAACTCCAGGGGATATGGTGAAACCTTAACTTGAAACTCCAGGGGATATGGTGAAACCTTAACTTGAAACTCCAGGGGATACGCGCTTATAAGCAAACTCTTAATTTATAAAGAAAATATATCTTATATTTAACAACCAACAAACCTGACTTATCAATTCTAATATTCGCAACGAGATTCCAATATCGGAATTAATAAAATTTATAACCGGGTTATACTCCCTACTTACATCGGTGCATAACTACGATTATTCCATGCGACGCGGCCTTAGCAATTATTTATTCAACCAATATGAAGTATTTTAAAACGTTACGAAATTAATTTAGGCAGTTGCTAAAAGTTGTTTATTTAAATCGCCATATATATATTTTTAAATAGTAGTCCAGCGTTCATTTTGTGAGTAAGAGCTTCGATGGTTTCTTGTTCTTGCAAACTGGTTGAAAGTTGCAAAGGAATTAATGGAAATGACTTTTCAAGAGTGCCGAGCTTTTCCTTTCGTTTTCATGGCGGAATTATAATTTGATTGAAATGAGAACAGTTTTGTGCGATAAATATACTTGAAACTGAAGTAATTTGACTCGTAAAAAACACTCATCGCTTTATTTTCAGGAACACGGTAAGATCAAACTGAACACCATGAGACATACGATGACGTTCCATAGAGAAATAATGAAAACAGAATGGATTCATAAGAAGCACAGAATGCATATTGAAGATTTACGCGAAGTAATCAATGACATCACAAATCTCAAGGTGATTATTTCACGTCTTAGGGAACGTTTACAAATAACGTAAGGCCTATTGGGAGGTGGGTGAGGTTGACAATCCCTTATGAAACCTGACATGAGGGTAGGAGGGATATTCATCATATTTACGTAAGGTTATCGACCATGTTAAAATTCTATTTTGCGTTCTGACTTTCAGCGATTTGAAATTGTTTCGTATAACGATAACCCCTCGAATTCAAAGAACAGCGCGTGAAGCTCCGAATGAAACTCGATGCTTTCTATACTAGTTACTATCACTTATTCAGTCGCACTCAAAACGAAACCAGAAATCGGCGTCGCATAAACGTCATCATGTGCGGAATCAAATGGTATCCCAGTTGTCAACCCCCAAGTCAGACTGGTCAACAAACTCTTTTGCGTCAAATGCTGATTAGTTATTATCTAGATAAATAATTTTAAATTATAAGTTATATTTTAGTTTTTTTTTAATAAACTACTCATAATACACTATAATACATACATATGTTAGTTATTTTCTTTTCATACAACGTTTCATTACGTTAGAACTTTTTGATGTGCATTGAATTGACTATTCTATTTTTAATAGCCGATTCTTACTCAAGAGAGGGAGGTGGATATCTCCTAACCTTATGTTTCCTTACATGAGGATAGGAGGGCTAAAAAATATTGGAAAAACAGGCTTTCGTAAATGTAAACGTTCCCTTATGCAATTTATATGCCTACATAAAAATATGCCTACATTTAAAGACAATAAATGGAAGCAGTGGTAAGTGGATACTGAAGAACTTCTGAATCTCTTCTTTATGAAAGGAGACTGATTACACTGGGGAACAATTTGTAACATAATTTCTGTTGCCTTCGATTTTTAGGAGGTTTTAGAGGTAAATTGACATGCTGATTTCAAAACTTCAATCGTTTCTCTATCACGTCAAGTTTTTTCTATAGTTGTTGCGCATACTATTACGCTTCGCGGAACTAGAGCTCAAAACGTAGCTTGAACTGTGTTTTCCTCCACAATGGAAATTTATATGGTTCAGTCCCATCAGGTCATTCAGTTTCTTTGCATGAAGAATACGAAGACATAAAGAAGGTCATTGACTTGTCGCAATATAACTTACACCATCTGTGTTGACCTTGAAATGGCTTGTTTCCTTCTTGGCCAGCAACGCGGATATGCCAAGTATCTATCCATATTTTCTGTTATTTTCCAAAGTGGCCGCCAAGATCTGACCTGAAACCTGGTGATCCAAACATTCTAAATCAGCCACTTGTCGACAGAAAAAACATTATATTTCCGCCTTTGAATATAAAACTATTTCTCATGAAGCAATTTATTAAAGCTTTGTCAAATGAAGAGGACTGTTTCAAGAATATCATTTCGGCTTTTCCTATGTCATATGAGAAGATAAAGGCTGGTGTCTTTGATGGGCCACAGATTCGGCAACTTATTAAAGATGAACTTTTCATTGAAACAATGACCGAACTGGACAAGAATGTTTGGTTGACATTCAAAAGTATTGTCAAGGACTTTCTTGAAAACAGACGAGCCCAGAATTACGTCCAAATTGTTCAACAACTCTTAGAAAGCTTTAAAAAGCTTAGTTGTAACATGAGTATGAATCTGCATTTCTTACATAGCCATCTTGCTAACTTCCCAGAAAATCTTGGCGCTGTTAGTGATGAATTCATTCGCTGTTAGCGAGCGATTCCACAAGATTTGAAGGTCATGGAGGCAAGGTAGATGAGATGTTAGTATGATGGCTGACTACTGTTGGAGCATCAATCGAGATATCCCAAATTGAACGTTCTAGGAAAAGATATAAGCAAAAATTTTTAGCCTATTATCTTTTCTTATTTTTTGTATAAACACAATTTAACTTTTAATATTATAATAACCTTTGTATGAATAAAATATTCTAATATATTTGGTTAGCACTCACTTTATTTTCCTCTGTATGCCCATTTTGTATGACTTTCAGGTTGAATAGAGGGTATTCTGTAGTTTAAAAACTTGACGCGATAGAGAAAAATGGATAACATTTTCGAATTCAGAGAGCAAAATTTAGTGAAAACGAGTCAAAGATCTAAGACAACAAAATGACTGTTTCCCAGTGGTATTGTATCGACGTTGTTAACGTTGATAAACTTTAAATATTAAATAATCTTTAGAGAAACTACATGGAGAAAAAAATTTATTTTGAACTGAACAGCAAAGTTTTTCCTCAATAAATCGATTATTTTTCAGCTAACCCTCGTACTTGTAGACTGGGACGTATTCACTATATTCAGTTTGAATTTAATATTATTGTAGGAACTCTGGTTCATATTTACAGTTCATTTGGTAGACATTGAAAAATATACGAATGTTGAAAAGAATTATTACGAAAGTTTCTTTTCGAAGGTTACCAAAGAGATGCAGACTTATTTGAAGGGAAAAGAGAAGGTATTGCCATTCGAAGTTGAACTTGAAGTGCTGAAAAATTCCTATCAAGCCATAGTTGATGAAAAAAAACATGCAGTATACAAATTGAGAAAGCAAATCAATGCACTAAGAGAGAATACTAAAAAGCTGGACTTCGAAATCACTGATGTGAATGTCGACGTTTGTGAGTTTAAACTAGATAAAGATTGGGAATTAGAAAGAATGAAGAAACAGTTGATCGACGAAAGGTAAGCAGATAACTTTAAAAAAATAGAGAAATGCTCAATAAGAAGTTAGGTATTGATGTCATTTTGAGAAGTGAAGTTGATATTTTCTATCTGCTGGAATAGTATGAAATTCATGATTGTTTTCCTTTCAGGGTTGAAACATTAGCGAAAAGAAGTAAAATGATAAGGAAAATCCAAGAGAATCACCAAACAATCTTACTGCTACAAACTGAATTGGAACTTTTGAGACTGAAGACATATCCCACCATAAAATATAAGATTTTGACCCAGTAGTTGTGAATTTTTCAAATACTTGAGTTGAGAAATATTTTTTTTTTCAATGTGAATTGTTATATTAAAATATGAATAACATTCAAATGTTATGTTCATTTCATTTGAATAATTTATTTTATTTACAAATATGTTTGAAAGAAGATATATAATACAATTAAATTAAGATATTAATTTGAATTTTAATCTGAGTGGAAAATGAATTCAAATATTGCCGCCAACTCGAATTTGTTCTAGTAATGACAGAAACGTAATATACTTAACTTATACTTACGTAATAAACGACTGGCTCTCGGACTATAACGTTGCATTGAAGATTACAAAAATCATATGGCTACTGGATAAAAGATGGAGCCACTAAACTAAAATAATAAATTGGATGTTCTGTAATTAGAAGTTCCACTTCTAAAAAGGAGCTTTTTCATTTATTAAAACTCAATATCGAACTCGAATTCGTGGTGTGAAATAAAGCAATACTTCAGTATTTTACTTTGAATTCATCAGAAAATCACCCTTCTAACAGAAAGTGTGACTTTCATACTTTCATGTTATTAATTGAAATAACTATATGAAACTATTTAAGAATTATAATTCGAATAGTATTGTTTTCTGCATTATTCAGAATGAAAATGATAATTATGATTCTTAATAGAAAATGTTTATTTGGAGGAATTATATACAATCAAATTGTCCATACAATTGTATTTAAATTTTTTATCCTTCATTCACAGATGACGTATTACTGGTTGCATAATAATAATATATTTCAATGAAATTTATCCGTGGATATGTTTCATTGGATGTCTTCGAGTAGAAGGTTCTTTCCGATTCATTAGTAAAGGCGGAGGAATATTGTCTACGGAAGGTACATTACAATTATCTTGCGACATGTCAAACAAATACGAAACGTCGATATCATATCGTGGCAGCTTATCCCTCAGGTATGCCTTTTCATTAATTCCAAGGGTCGGTTTTCTGCTCATAATGAAGCTCGATAGATATCTTGGTACTTTTTTCTTTTCCGCACAGTGTAACAATAACGCCCAAGATTTATAATCCGAGTCCAAGACATATGTATTGTAGACGCCTTCATCTGGAATAAAATGATTTCACAACAATTAATAATGGAAACATTGTTATATATAGAGGGGAAGGTAAAAAATTCTCGACCAGGTACCAAACAACTATTTTTTTCATTTGAAAATGTATTCCTCTATGGTTCAGTGTTGTTAGATACATTTCCAATAGATAGATTCGTATTCGAAGTGGGCTTTTGAAAGATTCAGAAAATATCCATTGTTCTTTTTTGGATCCAAAAGCTTTAACTAACTTTAAAGCACAAATTTCTCTAGATTTGAATATGGATAAAATCAAAGGCAGTCAAACCCTGATAAAATGGTGGATGTTTTAACAGATCGTACTGAAAATCGATTTTTTTCTCAATGCAGAAGGCAGTTCCCTGGAAAAGTGTGTTGTCCTGATGGAACTAGAGTTTTTTTACTTGTAATAAAGGCTTGATCGGATTCATGTTTCTCGTTATCTATCTATCTCGTTAAGTTACATCGACAACATCGATGGATGCAATTTCAATTATTTATTACCGATAAATTGTAAAATAGCTGTATGCTCGTGGGGTGTTCTGATGTTAATTATGAAAAATTATTTGGAAAATTCACGAAAAGCGCAGAAACGTGTTTATCTTGGTTTTTTGATAAAATGGTGAAAAATTAACGACAATTGGGCTCAAACATGACTCCAAGCGATGAACGCTGGAAAGTTCCATTCCTTTTCTCCCCACCACTTCGCTACTTTTCAGCGTTCGGTCACTTGGAGTCATGTTTGCACCCACTTTTCGTGAATTTCCGAACATTTTATCGAAAGCCGAAATAAACACGTTTTTGCGTTTTTCGTGAATTTTCAAAATAAAATAATTAATATCATAATCAATATCGGAACACATCACGAGCATACAGCTATTTTACAATTAATCGTTAATAAATAATTGAAATTGCAATAGCGACGACAATTTTTATGTCACTGCTTCCACTCTTTGCACATTTAAAGACTATAAATAGTACTAGTTGTGTACCAAGCCACAGATATCTAAGTTGGAAATTAACGGAGTTATTAGTTTATTTGTGAAATGTAAAATTTTCCGGATTTCACGAGTTTTCTCCGCCCCTTTTTTTTCGAATGAGTTGCTTGACGGCTGATTTTTTTCGTAATCCAATTGTCTACAATTTTTGTATTGCTACTACCCAGATTGCTTGATTATTTACAAAGTTACAAATAAAAATATGAAAAAATCGCGAATTTTCGGTCTATTTTGTTAATAATAAATTAATAAATGCGAGTTTGTAGTCGAAAAAATGGTACATTTAAACTATGGGGTACCTTTAACATGGTGACACAGTCGGTTTGCTGGTTGCATTAATGTCAGAACAAATTACCTATTGCTTGGCCTAATTGACGCATTGCTATGAAAAAGAACGAATATTTTGATGCTGAGATATTTCAATTCAATTTTTTTCAAATCTTACATGCTTTCGTTTTTGCTTTTTATATTAGGTATAACATTATGTGTTAAACAACGTTGTATATAAACACGTTTTATGTTATGTGGATTGTTATAAAAACGTTGAATGTAATACATTCCGTTTATCTCCAAAAAGGGCCTGGAAATTTCACCGTTCTCTTCTTATATGAATATGAAGGAGAATGGCGTAATTTTGTTTAGTCAACTGTATTTTCTGTACGTACATGTGTCTTCAGAATGTACCCAATGTGCTGGTCTTCCTAGAGACGGAATAGTCCAAGTAATATTACCAACTAGAATTTCGTTGATGGGATCATCAGTGAAGCTGTAAGTGAAGTTCATGGTGACATCTTGTAATGATGTTGTGGTGAAATCAGCTCGCATGCATCTGTACGAGAGGGCTTCTTCGGAGCTTGCGTAATATTCGATAACGTACCATTTCCCCAATAACTACAAAAGAAATGCTATTAACCTTTGATCAAAAACAGATCATAAATTGGCATAGAAAATTATTTTCAAACTTTTTTGACTTCTCGCACAGAACTTGATGGAACACTGAATGGTAAATGTATCTTATATTTGATACTTTGTCATATTGCACAACAATGGTTCATTATATTCGACATATGTTTCGAGCTACTAGCTCGTTATCAAGAATTGAGTGAAACCTTTATTTCTAGTGTTAATTATACATTATATTAATTGATTATGCGTTTATAGTCCAAATTATATTCCGACTCAAACAATGTAATGGAATTAAGACATGGATTTTCCACTCTACAATACATATTTGCAGAGCATGTATACGAGGTCTGTTCGAAAACAAAGGTGAATTTTGAATTTTCGCGGGCTGTGCACATTCGATTATCGAATTTTTTTTTTGTTATGTTGATACAAGAACGTTTCTCCTATGTTGAAATTATTAGTCATTTTGTATTAGTAGTTTGTTTTGGACAACTGAAAAGGTTAGAACCTTTTTGTGTGTTCTTCGATTTACTTTTGAAAAAATGGATCAAGAATCCGTATTTAATTTTGCGTTAAAAATGGAATTAAATGCTCAGATGCACTCAAAATTTTGACTATGGCATTCATAGAGTCTACTCCGTCTCAAAAGGTGATCATAATTGGTACAAGCGCTTGACAAAAGTCCGAGGAGATGTTGATGACGATCTACGTCCTGGAGTTGCAACTAAGTCAACAAATGAAGAAAACATCGAAACAGTTAAGAAATTTGTTCTGGAAAATCGTCAAATTACTATTAAGGAAGTTGCAGATGATGTTGACATATCAATCGGCTCATGCTATGCAATTTTCTCATGTTTTTATGCATGAAACTTGCGACAGCGAAGTTCATTCCGTAATTGCTAAATTTTGAGCAAAAGCAACGTTGTTCAGGAGTCGTTGAATGACGTCAACGACCATCCAGATTGGCTAAAAAACGTCTGGGGACGAAACGTGGGTATATGGTTATGACGTCGAAACCAAGGCCCAATCGAAGCCATCGTCGAAACCATCCCAATGGAGCCAAAACTGGAAAAGGCACGTCTAGTTCGATCAAATGTGAAGGTTTTGCTAACTGCTTTCTTCGATTACAACGGCGTCGTGCACAATGAGTTCTTTCCAACATGTCGAACGGTTAATAAGAAATATTACAAGGAAGTGATGCAACGTTTGCGTGGAGCAATACAGTTCAAACGATCGGAATTGTGGAAAAACAAACCAAGGATTTTGCATCACGATAATGCACCAGCTCACACACCAATGCTTGATCGTGATTTTTTGGCAAAAACAACACCGTAATCATGCCTCAACCTACGTATTCAGCAGATTTGATTCCTTGCGATTTTTTCCTATTCCCATTACTGAAGAGACCCATGAAAGGTAAACATTTTGCCACAGTTAATGAGATAAAGTTGGAATCGAAGGACGAGCTGATGTCCATACCGAAAAGCGCATTTCAGAAGTGCTCCGAGGATTGGAAAAGCGCTGGCATAAGTGTATTTTGAGGATGATTCTAAAGGGGACAAAATGGATATTCATAAATAAATAAATGTTTCTCGAAAAAACTCAAAATTCACCTTTTCTCTTGAACAAACCTTGTATATTATTACATTTTGTGTGCCAACTAGAGAAGTTTTATGCTATCATTTGAGTTATAGACATTTTACATGCATACTAAAAATATATATATAATATTTTCCTTATTTAGAAGTTTCATACTGGAAATATGAAAAAATATTAATTTCAAATCTGTAGAGAAATTCATTTAATGGAAGATATATGATAATAAATATAATATATAATGGATAATATATAGACACCACTCGAATTTTCTGTCCTTTGAAATTGGCAGTCAGATTATTATTATTATTATTATTATTATTATTATTATTATTATTATTATTATTATTATTATTATTATTATTATTATTATTATTATTATTATTATTATTATTATTATTATTATTATTATTATTATTATTATTATTATTATTATTATTATTATTATTATTATTATTATTATTATTATTATTATTATTATTATTATTATTATTATTATTATTATTATTATTATTATTATTATTATTATTATTATGTAATAATTCAGACCAAGTAGGGGGGTTGAATTCCACCGAAAATCATTCAAAATATATTCGAGTTGCATCAAATTTTGGTTATGCGTTTATAGTCCGAATAAGCACTAGAACAATATTTGTGTAATAGGTATGAATAATAGTTTTCAAAGTGTAAATGTGTTGGAACAATGTACAAAAAAGTTGCACATCTCTGAGATCACATTCCCTGAAACCAGTTTCTACCAGAATAGGTATCTAAGAAAGAATTCGAAAAATTTTCCAACATGAAATGGATGCACCAATTCTTTTGTTCTATTGTAATCTGAAAAAAAAATAAGCTCAATTTCACACGAAGCTCACTAAATATTTCGTTTCACAATTCACTTCGAATTAGTTTTGTGCGAACGGAAGTATCAGAATTGATAATATCGATTTTCTTAACTTTCTCCCATTATTACAACTAAACGGAAATTCACGCATTTTTTCTGTGATCGTTATATCGAATTCCAAGAACTACTCCAATTTCCAGTAAATGGGTTTCTGTGGTGCGTTTTACTTTCAAAATATTTCAATCAATCAGAGAATATATTCAATTATATTATAATGATCACATTTTCTATGATACTTTTCTTGAGATTGTACTTTGCATAGTATTGCTTATCAAAATCGTGACCTTTTTACTTTCTATTTATTCGTTGTATACAATCTCTCGTTTTTATTTTTCATACGAATATACAGGTTCTTTAGAGTGTGGACGAAATAAAAGTTATGTTGTGCTTTCAGAAGATTTCTGAAGTTTTTATTCTTAAACGTTTGGAATAATCTTGAAAACTTCTTTTCATATTTTGACTGGTCAATCTCTCTGAGATTTTTGAAATGTTTCCGTTCAAGTTGATATGTGTAAATATTCATATAAATGTTTACTTCATTTCAATGTAGTAAAAACATTTAAGATGAAAACATAAACTGAGTTTTAATTTTACTTCAGAATATTCATAATTCTTTTGGCACTTTCTTGTATCTAGTGTAGATTAATTTATTTTATTACATTATAAATGTTCCGGAAGATCTATCGTTTTACCATACAGAACGTTCTTTAATAAATTGAATACAAAAATCTTGGTAATATAGATTATGTGAGAAAATTATAGTTGTAAGTATATAAAAATATATATAATCTATAGAAGAGTATATATAGAGTAAATAACCTGACACATAAAAAAGATAGATTATTTTAATTTGTATATTATTCCATTCTTCTTAATGAACCTTGATGCTTTCCCTTCAATGCTGCTTAGGCTGTGTTTCATTTTTATAAGATTAGGTACTTCAATTCCAAACAATATCACAGAAAGCAATATACGTATCAACCTTGTGGAGTGAAATGATCAAACGATTTGTTTCTATATCTCGTTAAAAAATTAAAACTAAGTTTATCCTCTTGTAATTTACGATTCAATGAACTGTAAATTGTCAATCATCAAATTATATTCCTTGTGCTCTCACACAAAAACTGCAAATTGAAATATTGCACGGATTCCAATGTTTCCATCATTCATTCAAAATCAAAAATGAAGTGAATACTCAACATTCAGAAGAGACAAATGTTATCAGATTTTACTACGCATCAGTCAATATATGAGCACAAAATGGAGAAATAATAGTCCGTATAAAAAACAGGTCAATGAACAACTGTCATCAAAAAATTTCACTATTACACGTTTTTGTTCAGAAAAAAAATTCTCTATTATAAAATAATAGAGAATGGATAATTTAGACAAAGAACTGACAGGGTATCTTTCTATGTTTTCTGTAGTTGTAAAATACTACAAAATATTATATATAAATATAAATTTTGGGAATTTATTAATTCTTGCTAGGTATATATACTCTTATATCACACTTTATGAATAATACACAAAATATATTTATCTAAGTTATCATTCAAATAGGCCGCAGTATGTTTCAAGATTGTGTACTTTAAAATTTTGATTTATTATAAATTATTTTTATATATTTATCAGTTGAACTGTTACAATTTCAATTCAATACTATGGAAAAAAGCATCATCTATTATTTAAATGAGAGGTAATAATAAATACTTGTCTAAAAATTACTGACCTAACAATTCTTTATTCGACTAGTTTCGACTTTTGCGGCATTATCAAGAATGGGGGGAAGAAGGCGAAACTAGTCGAATAAAGAATTGTTCAGTCATTGATTTTTAGACAAGTATTTATTATTACCTCTCATTTAAATATGAACTATAACAGAGTTGATTCATCGTCCATTGAATTTATTATTTAAATACTTGATTTTCATACATACTTCTTCTAGCAGAAAATTCCTTATGGCTTTGACTTTTGGACATTTTTCTTTATCTTCATATTTTTTACGGAATGACCCCTGCAATTCGCCACACATTAAACAGATAAATATACCCACTAATAAATAATACATCATCACAGCAACAATGCTACTTCGAAGAAAATATCACAAAATGTATTGTTTTCCGTTAGTAGATACCGGATGTTATCAAAATGTGGGCGAATCTTCATTTTGCTTGCTTTGGTTACATCACTGGTTAATCTTCCATTGAATAAATATGAGTATTTATAAATATTTTGTCCAATAATTAACTGATAAGGATGATATTAAGGTTAGACAGGAAATTTGAAATTATGATTTGATAATAGATAATGATTTTAAAACAAAGAGTAAGTGCGGCTCCAGTGAGAAAGTGTTTCCGATTACTGATTCATATGAAAATTTCGGAAATTTTATTGCAGAACAAATATAATAATTTAAAATTATGTTACTAGTATCTCTCTTCTAGTTATTTACACTAGTAAATAAACTAGAAAAACTTAAAAAAAAAACACTAGATCCACTAGAAAAAAATAATTAGGATATATGAATTGATAACTAAAAACTTACCGAAACTCCAAACAAATTTTTCATTAAATTAGTCATGTTTCGGGCTTCTCACACATTATCCTGAGTTCATCACAACTGAAGTGGTAGTTACATTTGAAATTTTTAACAATATATGGATTATATATTGAATAATTATGTTACTATTATTATATTTCTTTATTTAAATAAGGATAGGGGACATATGTCCTCTAATTATTCCGAATTAACATGAAAAAATGAATAATCTTACTTTTCAAAAATGACCAAATAAGAAACAGAGATATAGAGAGAATTCTCAAAAAAAACTTAGAGATTATGCCATACAAATAAAGCAGAAATGAATCATACTTAAAAATTAGAAAGAAAAATAAACTAAATTAAAATGTATGGATTGCAGCTGCAATTAGAATATTTCACAATTCGAAAATTCTATTATCTGTTATGGGTTGACTGCATTTAATGTGGGTCACCGTACTTCAAAAAACTTTCTTAGCAGAGCGTGGTTTCGATCCACGGACCTCTGGGTTATGGGCCCAGCACGCTTCCACTGCGCCACTCTGCTTTCTAATCTAGGCAAAATTCAAAAATTATATTCACAACAGTATTTTGTAGTTGAAATTGATGTCCCAAATTCTATGTTCACTTTTTTTTTATGGTGTCTTTTTAACAAACAGGTGAAATCTTTTTTTTATAAATTGCATTAAATGTCAGAAAATGTAGAATGTGCAATTTTGTTGATAATCCGAATAGGTACGTTTTTTTAAGACTTGATTGAAATACATTGAATACAGTTCATTAATTATGAATCTATAATAACAAACTATCATGAAATTTCTGAAATATTGACAGAAAATTTTAAAAATCTATGAAATAATAATTTTTTATAGAATGATCTGAAATTGCTTTAAGCTTTCGTTTTGTGAAATAAATTTTCTCTGTTCTTGTATCGATACTTTTAACAGTTCTTCACAATTTGGTCATTTCATTTTATACACCCCTGATAACAAGAATCGTTTGTTTATCTCGTTTGTACTTATTGTTCTAATATATATAATTTGATTTTCATAAACTAATAACGTAATAACTTTTAATAACTATAGGATAATTCAAACACTTGAACTTACGTGACACATTTTGTCTGGATAACCGACTTCAGACCCTAACAGAATATGATTTAAGAACAAATCTTGTTGTACAAGTATTTATTAACAACAATAGAAGTTATAAGAACAAGAACAACTATCGAGTTATTGTCAAAGGTCTTTCATATTGACCTAGGTTCTTTACCTGAAAATGATGAACAATTGTGAATTATTTAAATCTAATTGCCCATTGAGCAAATTCTCAGAATTTTCGTCTATTGATTTCCACTGCGGTGACTAGTCACATCCTGCCACTGGATGCACCAAACGATAGACTAGTCACAGCAAGGAAGAAGAAGAAAAGACAACTGCGCATGCTCGAGTTGCCATGCAGTCAACATGACTGTCATCAACAAATATTATTATTGTACTTAAATGTATTTAGTTGTAAATAGTTATTAAAAAAACTTGTTCATACTGAACAGAGTTTGGGTACACATCCTACCAAACCCCAACACAACTACTTCCCATATTTACGACATTTATTTATTAAAGATTTCAGACAATTCAATCCTATTCGGTGAATTCAGTTTTACTTTTGAAACTTTTTAAAACTCATTTTAGGTGAAATTTTGAACAATTAACTTCTAATGCGGAAATAAATATAAACTATAATTACATATTATATACTTATTTTCAAATTATCTTCAAATATTCTTGCGTCATTGCCAAATTCTTATTATTTTTTTTATAACTACTGATAAGTGATGGTTTGAATTTTTGAAGACTTGCATCCAAATTTCGCACGAGTTCCAAAGAAAGTATGGACAGTTTCCGGTGGATCCAGTAACGAGCTTACCCGTCTCTGACCCGTGATAATTGTACTACCGACTGTTTCCGATAGTAGGTCAATTGATCGGATCGCACACAGAAGAGTACCGACAACATCCACAGAAGAATGTCGGTTGACCTTGACTTACTGAAGATGTAGTTCTTTTTGGCGCAGATGTTGAAGAAACTAAAGATAGTTGTTTTGTTGAAGAAAATAAATGAAATATCGAAAAAAAGGAGCAGTAGTATTTTTCAAATAAAGAACTCATACAAAGTTCAACTGTTTCATCTTCTTTTTAGTGATAGACAAATTGAAATATTGGTGAACGAAACACTTTGCTAATTTTTTCAGACGAGTAATTCAATTCTGCTTCATTTTTTTTCTTTCAAAATGTGTTAATGCAGTCAACTTACGGCTCACGCATAGCTTTATACGAGCCATAATCATACGTTTCAGATTTCAATGCAACAGTTCGCAAAATTCTTGATAATGTGATAGTATGAGTTGAATCATTCAACCATTAAATTTTACATTGCATATACCGATTGAAGGTGTTTTAATATAACTAACAAAAATATTTGTACAAATTTAGTCATAGATAGGGTTTATCAAAAACCGACATTTTAGAAAACCGGTTTTCGAATAGTAATTTTTCCAGAAAACCGGTTTCAACCGGTCTCGAATTTCTATGAAAAATTTTTTTGCTCCAATATTCTGTAATTCGAACAAAAATTTTGACAGAAAATTTAGAGTGAATAAAAGCGGTTTTTGACTGAACTAATTTACTGCTCAATTTTATTGATAGTGAAATTTTTTAATGCAATTCAGTAGAAAAAAAATAATAGTTGATCAGGATTAAATAACTTTAAAAACAATTTAGCGTTGTTTATGCACAATTTCCACATATATGGATGTAAATATTTTTATAATAGTGAAACGACTTATTCAGCAAAGGGTTCAAATAAATAAAAACAATATATTTTCATATTTTTACAATAACCATATTTTTTTTCTTTAACGTTCAAGTCTGTTACCATAAATTTTATTACCTTTCGATAATGTACCCCGGCGTTCAGCAGTATTAGTCAAAAGACGGCGGGTGAAAGCTGAACCACGAATTAGCAGCCCTGGTCGGGGATATTCGGAGAATTGCTGCAATTGAAAATAAAATGCAATATTTCACAATAGCACGAATGTATTCAGAAACGAGCGTGCGAAACGAAAACGAGCCGCCACAGAATCATAAAGGAGCGATATGATTCCAAGAACCAAACCGCTTGCAACAGTGTTTTCATCAATCTGGTACATTTGGCTTCATTTGTCATTTTGAAATTTTTTTAAGTGTTATTCATGCATTGAAAACCGATATTTCCGGTTTTAGAATTTCAAAATTATCTCCAAAAAACCGGTTTTTAAAACCGGTTTTAAAAACCGATAAATTCTATGCTCTATAATCTATATCCTCCCGACACCATCTGACACCCGACTATGGTGCGGTATAACTCGGGTTCGAGCCCCGCTGAAGGCATGGGTGTTTGTGTTTGTCTATGATTTAAGTTGTTTAACGAATGATATGCGCTGGGTAATGTACATTGATTACAAGCCCAATGGCCGTTCGGAACCGGCGTTAAACTGTAGGTCAAATGAATTAAAAAAAAAGTTAATATAGCTCCGTTTTGGTCATAAATTTCATAGCATTGTGTAGAGCAATTTTTTTTTGAAATTTTCGGAATTTATTTAGCATTCTGCTATCGGCATGCATACACTTGAATATATTGTTGTTGCAAGTAATAAAATTTAACATACAAATTATACCACATTCTAAACATACTACGTGTTTTTTTTTCAGAGATATAGAACTTTAAATTGCAATAAAACAACGATGGATCATTCGATTGGCAATAATTTTTTTTATTCGAAAGATAATCTTGTGGCATTACATTTTAAATATGATTTCTGGCATATGACAACAAATATCTCAACAATTCAGCGAGTATTTATATTGCCCCTCCCTTAGCTATTGTTAAACGGTTCGAGAATTAGCAAAGATAGTTTTTCAAATTACCTTAAATAGTGTTGAATTCTTTATTATCTTTGGCCATTCAACACATTGCCTGTGGTATTTTCAATATGTTTATAGATTCTTTATTATGCATTTTTATATTTTGTGATTAATTGAATATAATATCTATATTGATAATATCCTATTTGAGTAATCGCAGTCAATTTGTGCAAATAGAGAATTCCAAATCGAGAAAATTTCGAGTAACTTCAGGAGTGCCGCAGGGATCCAATCTTGGACCCCTACTGTGGACTGCATAAAGGTAGCTTATGCGGACGATATTAAAATTTATAAGAGCGTGTCATCTATGAATGATTGTTTGAGGCTACAAAGTGACCTAAATGATATCAGCCGATGGTGTAACAATAATTGTTTACATTTGAATGTCATGAAATGTAATGTGGTGAATTTTACTAGGAAGAGAAATGTGATATCTTTCGATTACAACATTGAAGGTGTTAATCTGACTCGACTTCAGGAGGTTAAGGATCTCGGCGTAGTATTTGATCAAAAACTCTCATTCATACCTCATATCAATCAATTAATTTTATCATGTAGCAAAGTTTATGGTTTTATCGTCCGCAATGCTAGATTGTTTTCGAGTTCGTCAACACTGGTCCATTTATTTAATGCCCTAGTGAGAAGCAAACTTGAGTATGGCTGTCTTGTTTGGCGACCAATATATAATTGTCACATAAACCGCCTGGAGGCACTGCAGAGGAAGTTCCTGAAATGGCTCGCATTTCGAGAGGAGGTTGGTTTATATCCACCTAGGGGTTGTGATCACGCTTGTTTGCTATCGAGGTTTGACACTAGAAGCCTCCACACCAGGAGAAGTTTGAATGCATTGAAATTTTTATTCAATTTGCTCAATGATAATCTCGACTGTCCTGAGCTTCTGGGCAAACTTAATTTCTTCGTTCCTCCTAGGTGTACTAGAATAAGCCAGACATTTTACTTAAAAACCCACAGAACCAATCTTCTCTCGCAATCGCCGCTTAGCTTTGTATGTTCTACTGCAAACCAGATATCAAGCTGCTGTGATTTGCACTGGGACTCACTTGTTTCTATCGTAAATAAGTACTTAAATCTTAACAGTGAGGTATCTTGATTTCTTCCAATGGAGTTCTGAGTGATTTGTTTCCTATATTATTGTTATAATTGAACATTTAGATATTGACATTTTAGTTTTAGATCATCATATTTGATATTGTTTTTTTAGTATTATAATTATTTCATAATGTTGTATATCTATGTGGTTATTGATATTTTCAGTGACCAAATTTATTCATTATGTATTTTCCTGTAATTGGGTAGTTACCTGTTGGAAATAAACGCTTATTATTATAATTAAAAATCAGTCAATTTGTTGATTTATCTTATAAATCTCAAGATTTCGTCAACTTTCGAATCTCTATGAAAATCATGCTTGGAAAAAATTCACTACAGTTCGATCTACCTGTCAACCATCAAAAATACTATACAAATATCGCCAATTAATTAACAATATCCATTTGCTAGAGAATGTGTGGGTTCTACGTTAAACGCAGTGATAAGGATATAAGTATAATATTTTATAATTTATAATACCATTAATATTATGTATTATTGAAATGAAAGGTAATCTATTCAATATTCATTGCAATGAGTTCTTCATTTTTTACTTGAATCAACAATTTTTTTAAAATCTATTTATTGATTGTAAGTCGAAGGAATTAATGTTACTGTCACGCTTACTTGTTGACCGAAAATTCAAACCATCACGAAGAACCGCCATAGCAATTTGTGTAGAATTTCGATGTCGTTAATAATTACGTGTATCGAAGTCACCGCATGGAATGTGATATGTAATAGATTAATGCGGACACGTTCTCCACCAATCAGATTATCCTTCTTAACGAGCAGCTGCAAGTCCTCGTTCTTTATATTTCTCTACTTTGTGAAGAAAAATAGATGAATGAGACACTTTGCTGCATGGGCAATCAATCATCTTCCTCAATCATTTAAGTTCGAATATGAGTCGATTTTTATAAACTTCGAATATTGGCTTATAATCAAACAAAGATCTTCCTTTTGAAGGTGAGTCCTCCGACCTTTAGGGTGAGAAGCCCTCAATGCTTCGATGTGTGTCAGTGAATTGTTGAAAATTCAATAATCCGAACAATTTCACATACTTTGTTTCAGCTTACAGTTTGTTGCGTTTAAATATTGAGACCAACAAATTTTATTCAATAACTTGTTGAAACATGATTCAATGAAAATTTAAATAAAACCTTGACTTTATATTTCACAAATAATGTTTGGAAAAATGTTTGAAACGTAAAGCCAAGAGTTTGATTTAAATTTTCATTCTTTTTTAATTTTATATATGTTATAACATGAACTTGAATCGTATTTTATCGCCACCTTTTAGTGACAAGAATGAACTATAATCCAATTCAGGCGAGACTTCGACATTCTTTTCCACCTGACTACATTTCGAAACGAACAAGTGGTACAATAATTTTTCAAATTGAATACTATTTGAACGCTGGCGCTGGGACATCTACTATATGACAATTATTATTACAATTAATCAAACTTAAAGGTGGCCACAGCCGCACCCTTAAAATATGATATAAACATACATAAATAATCATTAATCGATTAGGCCGATACTTGATGAAAATCTAAATACATAATTTGAATAAAACTAAGTAGTTTTTTGATTTTCACTATAATTAAATCAAAACATGAAACAAAAAAAGTTCAGAACATTAACGTATTCAGGCAATCCTGTATCCAAAATCTCGAAGTTTTTATCTGATAGAAATTTAACGATAGCTTTCAAAACTCAGAATACCAAGGGTAGACACATCAGAAATGCGAAAGATAAAATTTCGCCTGATGATAAATCGGATGTTTATGAGTTGGCCAAACTGGCAGGAATTTCAACCTTAGAATGTCTGAACACCAAAGATGCTTTGCAAAAAATAAAACCAATTCTACGTATGCAACACATCTTTTAGAAGAGAAGCATGTCTTCGACAACAACTTTAAATTATTGCATACAGAGCGAACAGGTTATAAACTAACCCTGTTAGAGGCCATGGAAATCAATAAAAGGAAGAAATCGAACAGTTTATTAAATAATCAAGTTTCAATCAATAATTCTCCTTTATTAAATTTATTCCAGTAAAAATGCAATCGAAGAAAAGTATTCTATGGTCATCCCCCACAATTCGGAAGAAATATGTTCTATTGTCATCCCCCTGTAAAAGAAGAACATTATTCTATGGTAATTCCCACCCCACGCACTTCAGGATAAATATACGCAGTCCACAATGTAATAGCTCAGTTTATCATCAACATAAGATGAAGCCACTGTGTTGGCGAAACGATATTGTCATGTCATGATTTAATTATAGTGAGAATCGAAAAACTACTTAGTTTTATTTTAATTTATATATAAAAAAATTTTTTTTTACAATATAATTAAGTTGAAGAAGGTCGCTAGACCTTATAACTTCCCACCTTGTAATTGTATAATAACAATGAATTGTAATATGAACAAAGAACTAAATAAAACGTCATTTTATTCAGTCATTCGTTGAAATGTCAGATGGATTGAAAATCTGACATTCGACCAAATGGCACAAAACATAAGGCAGCTACAGACGCACCTTTAAAATATAACGAAAATATATAAAAAATTTTTTTGTAACAAGATAATTAATTAGCACAGGGTTAAGCATAACCTCCTACTTTGTATTTGTGAAAAAGCAATGAATTGTGATGTGAACGAAGAACTTGATAGAACGTCTTTTCATTCATTCATTTCATTTATCGATGACTACCTTAAAATGAACGGGACATTGAATTTTTATCAGACAGAGCCCATATCCACACAAAAATCGAGCAATAGTTCGAGAAGGGCCTGAGAAATATTTATTATTAAAGTATAATGGTGATATGAAGGATGTGGTAAAAGTTTTTCAAATACAAATTTAAAAATATCCTTCAAGCCACGACTGAAAATAAGAAACTGGAAAATATAAAATAATACTTGGATCAGTATAATACTTATAAATTGATTATGTAGAGCTTTTTATAAAGATGAAACAGTCTGTAGCCGGCATCCGTGGCTTAGACGGGAGAACTGAAAAACCCGACCAGGATAATAAGGTACCATTCGGTTTCGAGCCCCGGTGAAGGCATGGGTGCATGTGTTTGTCTATCATGTAAATGATGATAACTACTGGGTAATGTATATAGAACACAAGCCCATTGGACGTTAGGAACCGGCGCCGGCGTTAAACTGTAAGACCACTGAATTGAAAAAAAAATAAACATTCTATACATTTTACTACCTGATACAAAAAAACAGAGATTTTACATTAATGGAAAAAAGACTCCAGTATAGCTTCATGTGTATTGTTTGTATATTATTTGTATTATTTCTAGTGTTGTTTTAAATAAGTTGTAAACTATATTGTATCTTTCCCACTCAATAACTCGCCCAAGCTGTTGAGTGGTGTATTCATAAATAAATAAATGAATGAATCAAAGAAAAACATATAGAACATGAGTATTGCAGATATTATCAGAATAATATAATATTGAATCATTTAGAAAGCTCAGAAACATACAAGAATAATTGGATAATTTCTCGAATTCAAAAATCGACAATAACAAATTTTTTCCATCTTGGCTGTTGAACTTATTTGAAACAATACAACAGAATAGTGACAAGAAAAAACAAGGAAAGATAAACGAAAACACTACAAAAAATCAATTATACTTATTTTTATATTGTTCAGTGTATATTCACACTGGCTGAAGATAGATCTGAACCGAAAACAAGAATGAACATGTAATGTTTATTCAATAATAGTTTATGATAGTAACATACTGAATCTATTTCAATAATTTTTCAGAATATAATATTCTCGCACTGAAGAAAAATCACCAGAATATTTTATCGAATGTTGTTTTTTATGTGTTTAGTAGTTTATGAATGTTGAACACTGCACCAATACGATTTGTAATTGTTTGATTTGCACATAAACTTGCATTACTCATACAGTGAGAAACTTTCTAGGAAACAGGAATAAGTGATGTGAACCGCCGCCACGGGCACGGTACCTTTGAAAGGGCTGAAGCTCAATCCTCACCTCATCAGATGATTGAAAATCGCATAAAATGATTCAAATGAAGATAAATATCAATTTCATTTCGAAATATTCAAATAGCTATACTACATAAAACCATTACTCATTTAATTCATTCAGGACACGCTTAATGTCAACTTCCCATAGAATACTCCGAAACACATGTCGAACATCCAGTACACGCACATAACTATACGTTTTATCACCTGTACGTATCGATTTGTAGGTATTGTTTGATTAGGTGTGGCGGACGTCGCAAAACCTTGACCTCATTCTAACGTCCCCAATACTCAATACTGACCACGGTATACATTTTGCGGTCATCGGTAATCATAGCCATCCTACTTCCCGTCTTGAAATTAGTTCTATGCGAGGAGCACAGATGAATTCCAATATGCTCTGTCATTTGTATTTCGGAAGAGGATTCTTGTTAGGATTGAGAAGGTATGCAACAAAGGAAAGTATGTGTGACGTACATTATTCGGAAGTTGTTTATGCATTGAGGGAATCTGAGTCATATGTACTACTGTGATAGTATGTGAAAAATGTTCGGAAGATTTCACCCATGGAGTTTTAAGTGAATTTCTAAGTATTAACCTTATTTAAGGTCATATTTTGTTCATTGAAGGTTTCGTTTTTTATTGTTTTTACAAGCGATATGGTTCGCATAGAAAATCAAGGTATATAATGCTAAAGCTTTCTTCACAAAAATTTTCTCGTTTAAAAACACTGATAAATGAATTGAAATTAATCGAATTTTTTGAAACTCATGTATTTTAGAACTCTTGATTTGTGATAACTCGTTAATTTTGCACTTATTTAAGAAATGTTATAATCATTTGGTGACTTATGCGTATTCCGGGGCAACTGTCAACTTCGATAGATAATTTTCAAATTGTCAGTCTTTTTCAACTAAATCTTTATCGGAGTATTTATCTGGAGATAACTCATATAACAAAAAAATATGTTTTAGAAAAAAAAGCGAACTAGTGTCAAAAATTCTTGACAAAAAACTCTATCGGAAAGCTTTACGATTAGTATTTCATTATAGTCGGATAGAAATCGTAAATATAACAATTTAACATACTTTGGAAATGTCAGTCAAAAAGTCAAAACCTTTTTAAGTAAACATAATTTTAATATTTCATTTAAAACGAACAACAATTTATCGAGACACATTAAGAACAATAAAAACGAAATTAAAAGAGAAGACAAACCAGGTGTTTACCAATTGAATTGTGGAACATGTCCCGGTATATATATATAGGTAAAACTACTAGAAATTTCGGTACTAGAATACAGGAACATAGGAACATAATATAGGTTCGCCTATAATAAAAGTCATTCGAATTATGCTAACCATTTATTAACAGAAAACCATACTTTTGATAAGAATTTCACACAATATAGAGAGAAGTAGTCAATTAGATTATTGGGAAATAGTGGAAATAAATCAGCTTAAAAATTCTGGAAACTTGCTCAATGAACAGATAGAATTAAACAATTCACCCTTGTTAAACCTTTTCAGGTAATAGAAATTATTTTTCAGAATGGAATATCTTAGGTAAAACCGAAACCATAGAATCCCAAAATTCCCTGATATTTATACCTGTGTTTTTCAAAATGTTGTTATTATTATGTAAGCATCTGAAGAAGTCGTTTGTAACGACGAAACGCGTCATGCTATGTAGTCAATAAAGTGTAAATCATAAGTTCAAGTGTTTGAACTTAAGTTTATATTCAATTATAATGGATTTAAATCAAGTAAACGCCAACACTATTAAATATAAAAAAAAATATGTATGGTTGACTTGGTATTTCGTGGTGCTTGTTGTTTGCATTTCTGATTTTTTTCCTCAATAGATCTGTCTCATAAAATTTCTCAATCAAATGAAAAGTATGTGTTTAACTCACTTGAAAAATGATTTGTGTAGAATTTTAGGAGTTAATGTTTAAGTATAAATTATCACTCAAACCATTCAATGAAGAGATTGTACATCCAAGTATAATAAAACAAAATTTGAAAACCTTGAAAAAAATTTTTACAGAAAATAGGTATCCAAGATAAATGATAAGCAAACTCCTTTACAGCACAAAAATAACCACAAAAAATGAACGAACTCAAATAATAAGAAACGACGAACAAATCAGCATTTATGAAGAAGCACCATACAAGTATTGCTCTCTACTCAACATAAACTATTTAACAGACAAACTAATAAAACAACTTATAAAGAACATATAAAGTAAAAATTCCGAAAGGAAGCTATAAAAATATTCAACAATTTACAGCAACTTAAAAGAAGCAGTAAAAATAGAAACCGATCAAATGTGGTCCACAAAATACCATGCAAGAATTGCCACAAATAAATGTAGGCCATACTTTACAACTATTAAAAGATCGAATAATGGGACATCAAATTGACATAAGCCATCATCCAGAACGCTGTGTACTAGCAGAACACTCTAACAAAGAAGATTTCAAAGTATGGATTTCAAAAACACAAGAATTTTACAAATAGCACAAAATAATATGAAAAGGTATTTTTTGAAATGTTTTATATCAATAACTTAACACATCCGATAAACAAAAAGTCAGCTTACTGATAAACTTAGCATAATTTATGCTTACTCTATTACAGAAGACTGGGGAAGAATAACTAACATAAATGAAGAGTAAAATGAAAGTAGGGTTGAATGTTTTCTATAAAATTGTTGTTTTGAAACCAAGGAAATATTGTTTTGTTCTATGTGGAAAACCTGTTTCTATTAAATCAAAGTCAACAATTTTTTACAAACCGAAAAAATTAAAAATAACTTATTCAAACAATTGTATTATATTATTTTACTTAATTTCTCCATACCGTTCAAGATGCTACGGTTGTCATGAGTGGGAATCTTGAACGCTAGGGAGAGTTTATACGTCTTTTCTCCAATAGAGGAAGCCTATTTGAGAAAAGACGTTATGTCCTAGTTATGTCACTAGGAAACATTCCCCTCAATTTGGTATAGGACCTATGTTCGTTTTGAAAGTCATCGATTCTTAATTGATAGATTAAATATGGACTGATGATTCATAATAATGATGAAACAATTGTATCCTATTATTATTTAATAAGATCGATGAATTTTTCGAAACGCTCTTAATATTCACTCTCGAAAGTGATGGGTTCGTTCTCGTTGACAACATTTGTGTAGACAGCTCCCTGAGAGTTTTATTTGAAATATTTCGAAAGTCTCAGTATTTACTATATATATATATATATATATATATATATATATATATATATATATATATATATATATATATATATATCATTGCATTGCTATCTTCTTATTATATTTTTAGAAAGAAATTATTGGGTTTTTTGGTTCTCAAAATCGTTTATTAAAATCTTCAGCTCATTACGTTTCGGTCCATTTTTTGGGCCTTTTTCAAATTGAGTCTATCAATATAAATAATAATATAATATATATGTAATGTTGTATATACATGTCATTTTTTTTTTTTTAGTGATGACAATAAATTGATAAACTTAATTTGAAAAAGGCCCAAAAATAGACCGAAACATAATGTGCTGAATATTTTTAATAAACGATTTTGAGAACCAAAAACCAATAATTTCTTTCCGAATATATATATATATATATATATATATATATATATATATATATATATATATATATATATATATATATATATATATATATATATATTTCTTTCCCAAAATATATATATATATATATATATATATATATAGTTCAAAGATTCACAGGTAATTCAATACTAGTAAATACTGAGACTCTTATCGAAATATCGAAATATTTCAAATAAAACTCTTTCTACACAAATGTTGTCAACGAGAACCTTGTTCTCGTTGTTGTTCTCGTTGACAACATTTGTGTAGACAGCTCCCAGAGTTCTATTTGAAATATTTCGATATTTCGAAAGTCTCAGTATTTACTATATATATATATATATATATATATATATATATATATATATATATATATATATATATATATATAATGTCATTGCTCTTTTCTACATTAGAATTTCTCAAAAGTCATTATCTAGTATCTGATTCAATTATTAGTTTTTTCATTTATCACTGATATTCGTCTATTTTTTCTTGACATAGCAGTGGCACATCTGTGACCTTCTTCGAGCACATATATTGGATCGTCTGTGTTCGACCTAGTACATACACGGTGAGAATAGAGCTGGTCTAATAAAATTACAACAGATAAATTATGGCGAAAATGAATTATCATTTCCTATAAATGGACACAGATACGTGTTCCACTTTCGGGTTTGGGAGACTGGTTATTAAAGAATAATTGGTTACGTAAAAGTCTTTAATGTAACAGTGAACATGAACACAGATCTCCAATAGCTGAAATGGAGGCGCTGCTGATGGTCCACTGCACTGCATTTAACTGACCTAATTGTGACGGGTGATTTTTTAAGAGTTAAGTTTTTTAGATTGGTCGGCACTGATTAGTCATGGCATCCAAACGTCATCTGTCAAAGCGAAAAGTTTTCAGTTTACTCTGCCATTTCATCATGGAGAGACTTAGAAGCGAGCAACGATTGCAAATTGTTGAAATTTACTATCAAAATTCGTGCTCTGTTAAAAAGTGAAAATCCGCTGTTTTATCGATAAAATTGTGTTCAGCGATGAGGCTCATTTCTGGCTTAACGGATATGTAAGTAAACAAAACTGTCGCATCTGGAGTGATGAAAAGCCACATGTCATACAAGAATTACCGATGCATCCCGAAAAAACGACAGTTTGGTGTGGTTTATGTGCTGGTGGCATCATCGGTCCATTTTTCTTCAAAGACCACCGTGGAAGAAACGTTACCGTCAACGGCGAACGATATCGAGCCACGATACGCAACTTTTTTTGCCTCAGTTGGCGGAGTTGAACTTGGTTGACATGTGGTTTCATCAAGACGGTGCCACATGCCACACAGCTCGTGAAACAATGGACATATTGAAGGATAAATTTGGTGAGCAGCTTATCTCTCGAAATGGCCCTGTGAATTGACCGCCGAGATCATGCGATTTGATGCCTCTGGATTATTTCTTGTGGGGTTACGAATTATGCATAACACGCGTACTTCGTGGGATACAGGCAGAAATGCTCGAAAAAGTGACGCAAAATAGGAACTTCTGAATGGACCATTTGATACGGAGCTGCGGACAACATTTACATGAAGTTATCTTAAAAATGTGAATGGTAGAGTTATCAATTTCAATGAAAAATTTGAATATATGAAGCAAATTGAGTGTTTTATTCGATTTAAAAAACTACGCTTAAAAAATCTCTATATATATCGAACGATCCTAAATTTGAATTCGAAATTTACGGGAAAATAAGTTTAAAAAAAAAATTTCTGTACTCTTTCTACCAAATGCAAGTCTAAATAATTCGGTACTTCATTTTTGGGTGTGTCTCTTTTGATCATCTTCATATTCAGTTGATTCAGGTCAGTAATATATGGATAAAAATTTCAACAAACACCACTCTCTCTTGTCTACTTTGATTAAATTATTTTTTCATGAAAACAAACTTGCATAATATTTCAATAAATAATCACGACAATATGTTAAATATTTTGCTGAATCAATGGATAATCTGTGTTTGATAGAAGGCGAATAATGAATAATAATCGATCTTTAACATCTACAAAAACTTCACGCTTTTAATTCATAAATTTTAAATGAATGGTCCCTGTTTAGTCTTGGCAATTATGCCAACATAAATCGAAAAATTTTGAAAGAGATATGATGAATTGGAAATGAATTTTATGATTAATGTGAAGTTTAATATATCAAGTCTGTTTTTGTAATATTTTGCATAGTCGTGAAAGTTTAATGGAAATTTTCGTGATCCCTGGGTCAAATTATTAATTTTTCAGCAGGAAGTCTGTTTGAAAGTTTGGGTCAATATGAATAATCTGTTCTAACGTTACACGTCTTTCTAGATTAAAGGATATTCACAAGAGCTCCTTTCAAGAGACATGCAAAATAATATGCAATTTCATTGGTGTTTTAGTTTTTAAACAGCGAAATTTTGAATTTTTGTGGCGTCATCTGATGTTTGTAATTGAAGTTTATCTTTTTTATATAACCGTCAAAATAATATATTTTATGGAAATGAGATCTATGAATCGCATAATAACCATGAAAATATTTGAAAGAAATCTCTTGAAGCAGATTGATAATACAAAATATCCTGGAAGTATGCATCTAAAGCAGTACAGCAATTTAATGCATCCGAAATCCTAAAAATCAGTACTTTGACTTGTTTGTATATTCAGCCTTATTGATCATGTGGAGCAATCCAGTCAGAGCATATTGTCATAGCGAAAAAAGTCAGAAATTTAATTCTGATTGTTAGAAAATCGTGAAAATCCTTCGTTATATATCAACCTGCAATGATATATGGGCCTGCAGTTTGATAACATTTCCGAAGTTCAATTCTGAGTCTAAAAGAGGCACAAATATCCATATTTTACTCGTAATTCGAACCTATATTTTCCACTTCCAGTTAGTAGACTTAGCCTCTTAATCTTTACTCATTCTAGATATAAACGATATATTTCAGAAAATAAGCACGACATTTTGTTAAGCTACACATTACCGATCTCACAAATCGTCGTAAAAATGGACAACTTCATCTACTAAAATAACGAATTTATTACTAGCCTCTATTCTGCCGGATTTGGTACTGAGTGACATTTCAACCAACAGGATTAACGTTTTTCAACACCCTGATTTTGACACCTTCACAAGTACTTGACGTAGTTGAGGGTCATGCTTTGTTGTTACTTCTTTCAAAATTGACAAATTATTTCTTCCATAAAGAAAAACTCAACAAACTGGAGGATATTTTACCGATGTTCCATAATACCTACAAACATGAACTATGTACGAAGAAAACTCCCAAATGAGGTGCTACTTGAAGCACTAAGCATGTTATAAACATCGGTGGTTGTTTCTGGCAGTATTCCTGGAGAACATCTGGAGGCATGTGAAGGCATTGTGAGGGAGTTTGTAAATTGGTGTCGAATGAACAATCTGATGGTGAACGTTGACAAAACTGTATGTGTTCATTATTGTCTGAAGGGCAATGAAATCAGTACCTTGAATGTTAAATATCGACTATATCATCAATAAAATAACAACATTAAATCATCATCCCAATCAACTAAGTTTCTTACAGACATTTGGGATGGACAACACACATTGATGTTCTATTTAAAAAATTGAGTAACTCATTTTTTGCAATCTCTAGAATTAAGAACATTATAACTAAAAACTGTGTTATGAATGTGAATTATAGTCCTGTATATAGTCAACAAAATTATAATATTCTGCTGTGGGGCTGCTCTACAGAAATAAATAGGGCATTTATTACACAAAAGCGATTACTTCGATGTATATTCAATATTCATCAACGAATATCTTGCAAACCTTCATTCGTAAATCTTCATTAATAATTATATACTCAACCTACCTTGTTTATATATTTATAGATGTTTACTGTACATTAAAGAAAATGAAGATAGGTTTATTGAATTGAATAGTAATCATGAGTATTGAACAAGAAAGAGTGATGTGCTAAAAATCATTGTGAGTGATTAAATTGAGAATCAAAATGTGAGTATTAAAATCTTCAACCGTTTACCGTCAAATTTGAAATTGAATATGAACTTAAATTCAAACACTTGAACTTATGATTTACACTTCATTAACTACATAGCATGACGGGTTTCGTCGTTACAAACGACTTCTTCAGATGCTTACATAAACATTCTTCTTAGTTGTAATTATTGTATTAATTGAATGAATGTAATTTTATGAAGTAAGGAAAGTTTCTCAATAAATTCAATTATTATTAATTGAAATTAAAATAATACAAAATATTAAATAAGATGAAGGAACTAAGGTCAATAGTATTTTTTACTATTTTTACTATTTATGTATAGAAATGTGGAGTGCTATTTCCCCACAAGAAAATGTCCCACTGACAAGGCCTCAATCTGCCCCCTGATTCGGCCTACTCCTTGTCAGGAGGTTGATTATTTGTCGACTGATAGACAAATAATTTAAGGCCCAATTATCCCGATTCCTGGAAATCGGTATGAAAGGGATTCGGTGCTGACAAGGCCTCAATCTGCCTAATCCTTGTAAGGTGAATGAGTTGACTACTGATGTAAAACTGATTTTATCGAGAAAAAATTAACGTATTTATATATCAAATAAAAACTGCTTACATGCTAAAATTCATTACACTCATGCGAGTTTGGTGAACCCATGATATTCGCAATAGTTGCGTTAACCTACTTACTTATTGCCTAATGCATTATTATAAAATATTCTCCTATTCTAACTATATAAATCTGTTCAAAATCTTCAAGATTCTGAACATGCTGGGAGGCTCCTACAACAGGAGGATCTTACAACAATGGCTTCATCTCGACGGCTATACTGAATTCTCTATTCTTAATTATATATTGATTAGGATATGGGTTCTATTATTAATTGTGTATAGAAAATCTGTTCGAAATCTAAACGATTTTGAAGAATTTACCTTTTTATGAACTTTTCATATTATAAAGGACAATCATCATCATCATTATTATTATTATTATTATTATTATTATTATTATTATTATTATTATTATTATTATTATTATTATTATTATTATTATTATTATTATTATTATTATTATTATTATTATTATTATTATTATTATTATTATTATTATTATTATTATTATTATTATTATTATTATTATTATTATTATTATTATTATTATTATTATTATTATTATTATTATTATTATTATTATTTCTTCTAACGATGAAAGGTAATTACTTTCAATTATATTTACTTATCTTGTTCTAATGAAATTCGTTTAGGCTGATGATGGACGCATAACCGAAATGGTCTATGTAATTTCCCAATTTATAATAGTGAACTAGTGGAGAAATACTTGTACATTTTAATAATGATCATTAATTATGAAGTAGATGTTTCATCGATGAAATGCTGTAAAAAACTATAGTCGACTTTCGTTCCTGAGAACCTCTCACGAATTATCGCCCTCTCTTCAGCCTTGTAGTAGTTTGAGTCGTCCATCTGCACCACAAGCAACATCGAGAACACTGAAACTAGCTCCACTGGTTATAACACTAGATTTCCGTTATCTGGTTAGAAATGATTAAAAGAATGTTTGAAATATAACCATAAGAGTGGCTCCGATGAAATTGAATCGAGGACATTGAATCCCATCTTTCATATTTTATGCGTTCTGTACGTGATTGTTGCTTCCTTTCCTTCGATAAAGAACTCGTCTGTGAGAATTCGTTGTCCAAATAAAAATTGACGAAGGCGCGGTTTGTAACTAACTAATAGCTTGGCAAATATTTAATTGGATAAGCGAACGATCTGGTCAAATTTTCTGTACTATCAAGATACTTCGGAAAGAAAGATATTTTAAATTAACATTTCGCACAACACTTTTTTGAATAGTCAATTAATTAAGAAACATTTGACTGAATCTCACAAAACATAAAAATGACATATGTTTCGGGTAGTAACTCATCATCAGTATAACAATTATACTTTCGATAATGGGTTCAATAATAATACTTCCGAAATATATGATAAGTGTATTAAACAATTTTTTTGAAAGGAGCCTAGTGTTTTTGATTGAAATATGGAGGTAGATGTGGAGGTGAATGAATTCATATTGAACTGTATGTTTTGAAGATTTAAGATATATAATTCAAAATACTTTTACTTTGTTTATACACTTCGCAAAATATTTATAAATCCTTCTGAGTCGAATTGTTATAGAAATGTAAAATAAATAATTGACACTCATGTAATATCATCATGCTCATAGTGATAATAATTTACTTGCTAAATGACAATTATAATAGCTTAACACATTTTCAGTTTAACGTTATTCTAATTCTTACCTTGAAATACTGGAAAATTTATCATTTGAGTATTGAAAAAGAACCCTACTATTGTTTCGTGTTCAAAATATTTTGTACATTATATAATTCAACATTTTCAGAAGTATTCGTCAAGTGTTGAATTTTTTAGTTTGTGAAACCCTGAGAAAATGAATTTCTTGAACCAAGATTTGCGAAATATATGAAAAAGTTGGGAAAAAAATAGATCGATCAAAATGACCTGAATTTTCAATTTCTTTCTTTCTATTCAATAAAAATCCTCATCGGAATTCTCGATTGTTCTAATTCCATGAATCTATCTCATTTCTAAAAAGTAGAATCATAATTGCTTGTCGTTTTTTTCCTGTATGCAAAATTTAATTTAAATTTCTCACAAACAAAATGGCTCATAATATTGGTGCAGTTTCTCTCATAACAAAAGCGAGAAACAATTCACTAATGGGAACTTCAAAATTAATGACCAGTAATCAAATCTATCTTTCATTTGATATAGTGATGAATTGTTTTTAATGGCCATCCTCTTCGAACTATTTTCCACTTAACTCTGAGAGTGGCACCAATAGACTCAACCAATCGGCATTGTGTACATCCGTTCAAGAATACACACCGTTATAATGTCAAGTGCTAATAATGGTGCTAATGTGTATTTTTATTAGCCTCTGTCTTCGGCAAGTGTCAGCATTCGAAAAAGAACTATTTGGGCTATTAATAGACGAGAAATTGGACTTACGATAGAGAACAATTCGTCAGGATGGTATGTAAAATACTGATCTGATAGTTTCCGCAGAAAAGAATGGAAAACATAACCTCAACTTTTTCTATCGCATAATTTATGACGGAAGAACCATAAAAAACGATCTATGGTTTGTTTGTCTTTCTGGAACTGGACTACATCGTAAATTTGTTTTAAGGTTCACACAGAATATTTGGATTTCAGCTAAGACGAGCATTCTTGTGAATATCTATGAGTTTATGGTATGTTATGGACTTCGTGCTATATAGTGGATGATGAAGAATCCCAGTGATGGACTTTTCACCAAATGATTTGAAATAGTACCTCATCTCTGCTAGATTCATGGAAATGTTAAATTCCTTACTTTTTACGAATGACAGAAATCTTGCAGATAATGTTCACAGTTCGATAGTTCCTACAGGTTATTAAAGATTCTGTGAATTAGTACAAATTTACGACTTGAAATATATTGTATTAGTTGCACAAAAAAGTATACGATGAGTAGAAAACACATGCGCCTGTGTTAATAACAAATCGAAACTGTCGGAGCTTTAGTACAGTTAGATTGGATCCAAAGTTCTTTTCAATGAAATCATATATTTTTGAGATGGTACGATAGCATAAAATTTCACTTCACTCAGCAGAAGAGTGGAAAAAGCATTCTTATTAAATGAGTTTTATAAGTAGTTTCAATGGGCGATGGACGAGAGAAGAGTTGAAATTTTCGCAATATTGTTGTATAAGTACTATAATTATTAGTTTAGAGAGCAGTTCTTCTCCAAAGTGTTTTGAAAATTGCCAATTATTTATTTCTATCTGTATTCATTTCTACATCTTTAAATTATTCAATATTTTTTACTATTATTCTGTCTCATCTTCATATCAATGGAGCATCAGCTACCCATTTTTACTGACTTATCTTTTCAGTATGACCATTTTCTTTTTTTGGTTATCTTCATCTTGAAGGCCTCGCTTAATATCTTCGGAATGAATCGGAATTTAGTATTGACCATCCGAAATATACAGAAATCCTTGGAACATTTTTGGCCTAGTAGAGGAGATCCATTAAATTTGATTGACAATTTATTAGGATCGTTGAAGCTCTCAATTGGAGTCATAGAAGTACCCTCAATTGTTGCTATTGTGAACCTGTCGAAACATATGTCTAAACCTCTAATTTTTATCTAGCTTTTATATCCAGTGTTTACTTCGGTGGTTATAATTTGTAGTGTTCAAGAAAGCTTAAATTTATGCCCTTTATGCTCCCATTTCATACTCTCAAACACTCTGTTGATCAGAAGATGTTCTAATGACCCAAATTGTATAACCAGTAGGTAACTGAGGGGCCACATCCTCAAGACTCGCAGTTAAATGTCAATACTTACCATATTTCACAGAGTTAGACCTGAAAAGTTGACGACAAATAAATCTATCTTCCGTTTGCGTGTCTTATCATTGAATACGTTCTTCTGTTCCTCATTAACTAAATATTTATCAATTTGTTGACGAAATTTACTGCAGATCCTATGGAACCGGATTTCCCATTGCGTGAGCCTGTTAGTTGATGGTAGGCCGTGCTTTGTGCACAGTTGCCATATCTCACGATTATTCGTGAGCTTATACGAATTCGGTTACGATTTGACGATCTCACAAACAAGATAGAAAATATTATGATTTTGGAGGAATTACCATCAAATTGAATAGCCCATATGAATTGAATTGAACTAGTAGGACATCGTGAATTTATCAATAAAGGAATCAATTCACAATAGTTGATTTCTTTTCGATTTGTTAGGGAATGATACAAATGTTGGTAATAATGAGGTATAGAGGTAGGTATTAGGTATTTACTAATGGGTAAAATAGAAGGTAGAAGAGGTCCAGGCCGAAAACGGCATTCGTGGTTGTGCGATATCAAGAACTGGTGTGGAGTGAAAAACGTGGGTGATATATTCGCACTAGCTACGGAGGGGCAATTACGGATTATAGAATGAGTGGATGATCGCCTACACGCTGTAAGCGTTGGCACGAGAAGAAGAAGAGGTAGGTACTCCGTTCAAGACACTCAAGAATCTATATTGTATCTATTTCGAATATTATTCCTTGAATATATAAGTTCAATTGTCATTCCAGTGTGAAATTAATCATGGCGTAACTTTGGCGTTGTAAATTTATTCAACATTATCGTAGTGTTTCTGATATCGAAATTTTATTATGTAATTTTATATAATCCCCCACCCAATCAAATTACCTCTTTTGAAATTTTTTCATGGTTTGTTGTCAGTTAAGCTGACGATTTTTGACATCGATTTTGTCTAGAATTCATTTGGCAACACCGTTCATTTGGTCTGCAAGAGAATCTGTAGTCGGATGATGGAAGTGGAACAACCTGTTCCATACAAATTTATGAATGGAGACGGTTTTTTATGAGTGGAGACGACGGCACTTGCGTATATTGTACAACATTACGTACAGAATGAGATATGCAACTTATATCCAAGAATGTAACATGTATATTGAGTGTACTCTACGTCTAAATCTCCACAGGGATGCTGCAATGATAGAGTTATGTAAATGAGAAGGCAATTCTCTCTACCGAATGCCGCTACAGATAAATAACAACGTCCGAAGTGGAAGATGGTTTTCTAATGGTAATTTAGATAGCGACATTTGTCTTTCCACAAAATATATATATATATATATATACATATATATATATATATATATTTTTTTTTCTTTTTTTGATGTTTTTAGCAATAACAGGCTTATTTTAATGTGAAAAACTTCATTTTCGTTGACGTTTCGTTGTATATCACAACTTTGTCAAAACATTTATTTGTGATATACAACAAAACGCCAACGAAAATAAAGTTTTTCTCATTAAAATGAGCCTTTTATTGCTAAAAACATTAAAAATAAACTATATACAAGATATCTATGTAGAAAGACCTAAAAAGAGGTAATAGTTTTCTGTGGCTGTGTAAATTGTATATTTTTATATTTTTGTCTTTTTTCATGTGTCATGAAAAAAGACAAAAATCTTAATATTCACTAATAATTTTTCTTGACTGAGTATCTTTCAGCAATTTTTTGACATTTTTGAAAAAATTTCTCAAATTTTGTCTATGTCTATGTTTTTATATATTTTTGTGAATTTCGATTTATAGTATATTTGTGATGTGGTTGATATCGGGTTGGGTTGTTTTGACATCATAAAGTGCGTTAACAGGACTAATGATGTAGTTCACGTGTACTAGGCGTTCAAGTTTTGACGTTGACTTTTACGTCTATCAATATGGCTTCATAATAACTACTGTCAGGGTCAGTCATAACCAATTAGTACTGCCACGCGGATGTGAGCTGTGCCATGTGGTCTGAAAAATTAATTTTATTAGAATTTTATGAAAATCTTTATATTATCTGACGTGATAAATTTTTTTTCAATCTACAATAATTCATCTAAAATAAAGTAGAAGAGGTTATTATAAAGCGAACTAGTGGCTTATAAAAGAAGTTTTTCTGGAACACATCAAATTGCTACACCATAGATTGATAACAAAAGAATCGAGATAAAACATATCTGTGATCCACGAAGCGCTGTCAAATATTTTCTATGCTTCATTCATACCGTTTATATCAATTGAATGGAGAGTATTTGGACATATTATAAATTATGTATAACAGATTTTATCGACGCTACCATCGATTAGTGAGTTCTATTGTGGCAGAAGAACGCACCGACTGTTGTCCGTGTAGCCCCGAGCACCAGGTCAGTGGAAAGCCGCGCGAGTTTGACGGTCCTTTGGCAAATCAAATTCCGATAAAATTATACAGGACCAGAGAATGGGAGGTCAGTATTTTGGACCATCATCTGAACCGGAACAAGATCCGAAGCCCTATAATTCTATGTGAAGTACTGGTAATTGAGTGCGAACAGTGTTGTCAGATGTGGGGTTGACGAAATATCTGAGAGGCCTTATGAGCATCAAATTTGGACAATTCAGTGAATAAGTTTACCATAAATGAATATATTCAGGAAAATGTGAGTGTTTTCCATATTTATATATCTACTGAATACGTTATTTGTATAAAATGAATTTATTAAAAATCGCGTTAGTTATAATTCAAAATCCAGATCTTATCTTCATGCAATTAATAAAAATATATCTAGGGAATGGTTGCTTCGTTTCTTATCTATATATCTATTACTCATTTTGCTTGAGTTGGCCGTAGGTAAACTTCTTTAGTGATTTGATTAATGACTAACAGAATGTGAGACAAGATTTTCATTAATTTGTTTGTAACACTTATTAAATCTCGTATGTGGAATTTTTTTATCTCTGAAAATGTCACAGTGTTGAATTGTTATCAATTTCTCCTAATGTGGCCGGTATATTACATTTAAACGAACGCTTAGCAAATTTTTTTGAAAAATTTTTGAAACAATTCTTCATTAAATAATTATTCATCTATATCATGTGTATCAGTTACGAATATATCAAAATTCAACTTAAGTTTTTGAAATACCCCCGCTCCTAAAATTTCTGACGAGATGATGATATTCATATGAATAAATGAAAATAACATCACATCAGCCCAAAATAAAATCGAGATACCTTGGTTTCTAATTTATTAGATATCATCAGTTTTGAGAACCGAATGGTTTTTCTTATCGTTTTGAATGGAGGACATTGCTTGTTTTTCATAACTTTCTCTTTTCAACAGTTGTATTATACTTATAGAATTAAAAAAAATCACGGCAAATCTTTCAATATAATAGCATTGATTCTGAATTATGAATTTTAAGGTATACAAGCTGCCTACGAATACAGTGTTTTCTAAAAACCTGTAGGAAATTTGTAGACATTGAAAGGTTTTCATTCTATCAGTGGCTTCTCTCGAATAATTTTCGAAAACCCCCTTCGTTAAGATATCTAAATTGAATTGAGTTTTGAATAGAAAAAACTCATTACTAACAAAAAGTGCCAGTAAAATTTCTTAATAAAAATAATGATAAGAATAATGATAATAATAATAATAGTAATAATAATAATAATAATAATAATAATAATAATAATAATAATAATAATAATAATAATAATAATAATAATAATAATAATAATAATAATAATAATAATAATAATAATAATAATAATAATAATAATAATAATAATAATAATAATAATAATAATAATAATAATAATAATAATAATAATAATAATAATAATAATAATAATAATAATAATAATAATAATAATAATAATAATAATAATATAATAATAATAATAATATATCTTTATTGTTCTCTAGCGGCAATACAGAGTACATCGAAAATTAGAGCAAAATAAAAATATGTATACAGTAATAAAAACAGAAAATAATCATTAAAAACAAAAATATATAAATGAGCTAGAGAACAATCACAAGGAGCAATTCGAATAAATTGCTCTTTTATTGAACCTGAAATAAAGATAACTTGTTTATGTTTAGAGAAATGCCTTACATACAAAATGAAATCAAATCAAAAAAATCAATAGTAAACAAATTAAGAAAAATAAGAACTGGTTCGTGTCGAGCATGGCGCGAGCGAGCACTCGGGAGAGCTTTGTGATGTAGCAAAAATATAAATGAAAAAATGAACTCACTTTTGGCAGTCTAAGAGATGTTTACGGATTTTATTAATGATAGCTGTGGTTTTTAATTTATTATGGTTCGGGACAAGGGCATGTAGGTTATTGATTAATTTATACATGGTAAAAGAAAATGATCTTTCAAACAAAGCTGTAGAGTGAACAGGAGGAGAAATGAGACCCTTGGACCGAACGTTAATATTTTACACATCCTCAAGGAAAGTTATTTTATTGTATAAATATGGTGGTTGTTTGAATGCAATAATGTTACGAATTTCTACCTCCTGGTGTTGAGAGTAATTTTGACTTCGGATTACACAGAATCATTTGAAATACAGGACGGTCTTTATTCAATTGGTGAAACTAACAAATTATCCGATTTAGCAGGTCTTACACATTTTTGAACAATAATCTGAAGTGTTCAGGTCTGGGTGTCCAGCAGGCTATCAGTGAGGTCCACCGTGTCTAAGTATTCAAAAAATAATAAGTCTTCATTTGAAACGTTCAATTCGAAAGTAATATCAAGCATTCTCGAAAATTATCTATGAGCTTCATCTCCTTTACATTTTTAAATGAGATTAACTCTAATAAAGATTTGAAATTATGCTCAAGAATTAGAGACTTAATCACCAATTATATAAAAACTAATTTTATGACTAACTTTACACATTTCTTGAAATGATCAGTATCGAATTGAAGTAGGTTGATCATCACTGGGTAATTGGTGAAGAAGATCCACATTCTTTCTCACATAATTTATAATTTTATAACATATCATCGCAGGATATCGATGAAAAATCCAAAGAATATTAATGGGATACTAATTAACAGATATAAACTATAAACAGAAGAATGCTTATGACATTAATGAGAACAGTAAAAACAGTAAAAATTGTGTACGTAAGTCGGACGTATATGAGGAATGTTATCAATGCCATCTAGTTATATATTTTTCAAATATCGATATTGGAAATTCATGAAATAGAGGCCGACAGATGAATTAATTTTTAGAACCGGATCGAACAGTCCAATTCAGAGTAGTGAGTGATTGAAAATGACCACAGAAGCAGTTCGAAGTGTTGGAAAGTACTTGGCGTACCTGCAGTAGTTGGTGCTAACTAAACTGAGGAATTTTTTGGAAGTAGGTACGTACCATGAACTTTACTATATCAATATTTTCAGATTTTTTTTTAAGCCTGGAGGATATTCACGTTTCATAACGGTTTCATAAAAATGACTTTTCAACGAGTTTCATAACAATATTGTGGAAATAATTAAAATTATCGAAATAAAGCCTGAAATATTCACGTAGATAATTTGAAGATGAGAAGGAATTGACGAAGTGTAAAGATGTTAAGATTCATCCTTAACTCAATTGATACTCTGAAATATTTCCACCAAGACTAAAATTATTGATGATAACTCATTACTTTGTGAAAAATATTCTGCCACAACATTTCCAAGTCTCCCAAAAATATTCTGATGAAATTCCTTTGCACTAGTTCCTCAGTCTCAACTCCATCGTGGCGCCTTCGTGGTAAACATACTTGGTAGATGGATACTACTGATGAGTCTCTTGAAGCGAAACCTGCTAATCAAGTGATTTCATTCATGGTCATCATTATTATTACTGTATTACTGTCCTTATATTTACGGCCTTGAGTGTAAGAGCCAGTCATGTCCCACATAGGTATAACGATGTATATATATATATATATATATATATATATATATATATATATATATATATATATATATATATATATATATATATATATATATATATATATATATTTGAATATTATTAGCAATAACAGGCTATTTTCAATGTTAAAAGCTTCATTGCCGTTGACGTTTCGTTGTATATATCACAACTTTGTCAAAAGTAATAAAAAATAATTTTAATAACTATTAATTAGTTTTGACAAAGTAAAAAAACAAATAAAAGCTTATATAAATAGCTAAATATATATAAATATATTCATATATATTTATATAGTTTCGAGTATCCTTCATAGTTAGTCAATAATGGGATTTTCAATCGAAATTTCGAAATAATGCAAACGAAATTCTCAGGGAGCTGTTGTATACACGAATGTTGTCAATGAAGGCAGAATTTTTCAGTTTCGTATATAGAACATTCAAGTTTCGAATTTATTTCACAACTCACCAAAGTACACTCTATTGAAAATACGGAAATAATTTAGAAACTACTCACGAAAGCTTCTTTTATCTGAGAAATGAAGCCTGCCTATCCAAATACACACTGATCTTGTCACAAACATTGCCTCACTATATCCAAGAGAGCTTATCTTGTTTCTTCGATAGAGGGAGCTCACGTAATAGTAATTGGTAGTTCACCAAATGTTTCCCGTATTTGAAGAGATAGAGCTTCAATGTCTATTGAAAAGGTATCGAAACTTGATTGTTTAATTACGTGGTACTGATGATTTCTATAATAGAATGACAAAGGACTGTATTTCACACAAATTTCATATTTTTCGAATCGCAATAAATATGCACTCTCGAAAGTTTTAAGTAATTTTTGTTGATAGCAATTGATAATTTGTTATTAGAAATTTTGTAAACGGCCAGTATTCGTTGATGTGCAATTTTTCATATAAAATTATTCGAATTTTTAAATCTTTACGTCGTCGGGTAGGAAATATTTTTTCTCGGGAAATTAACTCTTGGAAAAGCTCGCAGGTGAATTGAACGAAAGAAAATGTTCAATCCTTAACATTTCAACTGCTTTTTTCTTCTATAGGGTTTTTATTTCTTGTTAATTTTAATTCTCATTATTAAAGTTTAATTCTCACATTGAACCATATGAAAAAAATGAATAAAATATAAATGTTTTATGTATACATCGAAGTTATAGAAAAAGGTCAATTTTATGTGGGCACATACTATAAATTGAAAAGTAAGAAATGAGAAATTATAAAATTGAGAAAATTCCAAAATACCTCTTTTGGAATTTTTCCAATAAGAAACAATTAATTCCTATTATACATTCACAGCCTCTCTTTAAGCTAAAGTGCCTTTTGTGAATGTGTCAAATGGGTGCAGCTTTTACTGATTCTCATTTATAAGTTCTGCTTTCATACTTGTCTGCGATAAATGTCGAACTCCAATATGTGTTAATAACAGAGCTAAGTTGCTAAGTCACCCAATTCTCATGAAAATGGTGAATTATTAACGATAATCTCGATTTCAATCATTCTTTCAGATATGACTATATCCTATTTCCATACAATTAAAGCGTGCTAAGTAATTTACTACGGAAGATTAACACGAGATTCATTCATCTTCTTTCAGTGAAAAGAATGTTCGAACACTCTTCGTTTCACCCAGCGGATGCTTCAATCATCGCTTGAAAATACCACGCGGAATTATATTCAAATGTAAACTCGAGTCGACAAGCGCGTCCGTTTACCTATCGGCGTTAAATCTCTCGAAACGTCGTAATTCAGCCCTCGAGCCGCGAGTTAAAAGCTAGCACGTCTCACCGTGCAAATCTTCGTCCGATAGTTACACAGGTGCGGAAATATTCGCATTATTTACCTACTTCTTAGCGCGGAGTAGCCTAATAGTTACAACTTGCACACAAACACAGGGTGATGCGCACAAAAATAACTGTAACTTCGTGTCTGGGTCACTGGGCGGTGCGGGCCCGAATTCTCTATGGTGGGGCCGTCGGCGAAGAAGAACAATTCTCGCGGTATCTGTGGTTACGTCCGAGTCTGCCAGGCAGGTGGATAACATTCGACGTTCAGGCAACATTGCGTAAGCTGCGGTGTGAGTTTCAGTGTGCGCGATCCTTTAGTTAAGTGACGTTTCAGGACCCTGAACGCGCTCCGAGCTGGATTCAGGATTACCAACCCCGTGAATCGAAATTTACTATACGGTGAGTTTGAGTTTCAAATTTCGGAAATTTTCGATTTTATGACCGTGAAAAAACATTTTTAAATTAATATGTGACACTAAATATCTTTGATCTAGGGGGTACCTGAGCAATATATCTTTCTCTAAAATCTACAGCGAAGAAATTTATATAATTTGAATGATAACATACAAAATTTTCGTATTTTCTTGCTTGAGCTGTAAATAAAATTAATTCCGGTTAGATTTAACAATTACCAAGCGGTCAATTTTTCGTAATCACATATTTTCAATGAAAATACCCAGTTATTTTCAACTAGGTATATTAATTTATAATTGACTAATATGAGCTTATGAATAATAATAATCATAATAATAATAATAGAAATATCACTTATTAATCATATTCTCATATGCATACTCAAAAACTTTTTTTTATGGTAGACAATATGCAATTTCCTCAAAATCTGTAAAAATGTATGTAATTTGCGATTTTCAAGAAAATCTTAATCCGATGACCTAATTTTTAATATAGCAATAGGACCCCTCATCAGGTTTAAATTGAATCTTGTAAGCTGCTTGATTGCTGTTATCTGCATCGAAAATTGTTTCAAAATTGACAATTGATTTTTTGTATTTTTTCTGCATTAGAGTACTAAATTTCCAAAAAGTGATGCCAAATATGCAATTATTTTTTAAAATATCAATGTTCAGAAACATGTTCAAAATTGTACAAAACTTTTTTTCAAAGTTCTGTATTATTTCCTATCCTTTTATGCCATTTTACAATGAGAAAATAAAATTAGGTCAGAAATGAAAATTTTGGTCAGTGGGTCAAATGAGTCACATGGACAATACAAGATCATGCGTTCTGAAAATTCAAAAATGAAAAATGAATTCCTTGAGATATGATCATACGAAGAAGATAACAATTTCGGTATTTTAAGAATTACTTTCGTAATTCGTTAAGCGTTTACTTTCAGTGATTTCACTGTTATAGTAATATCTCATACTTATTCATTGAAATCGTTTGGTTAACATTACAAACCACTGATGGTTTTTTTTTGGGAGAAAACGTTGTTCGTGGTGCTTCTTACATTGTGATATTACATTGTTTGTGATATTGACCATACTATTATTATACTCGTAATTACCTGTTATATTGAAAATGCACAGAACAATGAATGAAATGATACTTAAAAACAATAATTGCAACCACAATTATGATGTTTTTTATAGGTGATGTGAATGTTAGTTCAGATAGTTTTTCATTTGATAAAATTTTTCCCTGAATATTATTTCATATAGTAGGAAAATTTCACTTCGTTGCAACTTGAGACCTGTAATTCAATTAACTGCAAAAAATATTCTTCATATTTTTGCTGAAATTTTCCAGCCAAAAATTTTCGACTCGAATTGATAATAATAATAATGATAGTAGATATATTTCTTCAAAAATATTGACTACAAAGTGAACTACAACAGTGAAAGAAGTCATGAGAAAAAGACGAAAATATGAAATAATAATAATCAATAACAACAATATAAAGAGCAATTGAAAATAAAAATTTATTCATTATGTTTTTGACATTCAGAACATAGAAACAATTATAATACTCATCATTCAAAATTTGGTTTCAAGATATTCGTCAAATGAATACGGTTCGATCTCAATTAAATGTTGCTTAAGCACCCTTCATTCGCTCATTCGTAGTTCATTCGCTTCAGGATTTCAGGTAGTTTGTTGTAAAAAAATATAGAAACATATAATGGACTTTTTACGAATAAACTGAGGTGGTGCTTCGGCAATTTCATCAATTGAACATCAATTGAATCGATAAGAGAAATTAGAGAATAAAATTGATTGAATTACGAAATGTATGTTTAATTTTTTTAAATAAGATTATTTAAATTAATTCATAAATTTTTTTTCAGAAATTTTATTTCAGAAAATGATGTAATTGCTCAAGATGAATTTTCCAATTGAAAAACGACGGTTGGTCAACAATAATTAAAAAGTCCCACCACAATTGTTATTGTATGAATCAGACAGCAACTGGAATTTAATTGTAAAAATACTAAATTTCATGAAAATGCAGAAATGAATTTTATCCGAACAAGTTGCATTTCTGGAAAATATCCAACAAGCTTCTTCAATTTCAAATTTCGAAAATTGTGAATCAACATCATATTGAACGCAAACATATACAAATAAAAATATAATTTAGTCAAAAATGCATAACATTCACGAAAGAAAGTCAGTAGATTTGAAAATCAGATCGTTTTTATTCACCTCAGGCTAAAAATATCCAAATTCTTGATAAATTTGGTCCGGAAATTCGGCACCGGATATCCGAATTTTAATGATATTAGATTCTTCAAAAACACGAAATTTATTTTCCAGTTTTCACGAAATATTTCCTGACAGCAATTAAAATATTGAGAGCGTCAAATATCATCTAAGAGCAATTCATTTAGATAATTAATTTTATTAACTGAGTTTAAATTGTCGCTTAACTCTTGTGAAACATAATTAAATATTAATTAAATTAAACACTAGGAGTAATGTTTCACGATAATATTTAACAATAAAATGACATAGTGAACATGTTTCGAGCGTGAGCTCATTTTAAAGACTAAATTCAGTTTAGTCCTGAAAATAATCTCACTAAAAGACTGAACAAAAGTCAGTTTAGTTTTGAAAATGAGCTCAACATCGTACCATGTAATTTATTCTTAAATATAATAGTGAAACATTAAACCTAGAGTGTAATTTAATGGAATAATTAATTTTAAAAATGAAAAATGTTTTTATATATATATAATATTCAAACACGTACTATATTTGCTCCTCAGATCTGTTATATCTAAACTAAGAATATGGTGCCTTTAGGCACACAATCATTTAAAATGAAACTCTCGAATTTGATTCTAGTTTATTCCAATGAAAACTTCACTTGAAAATTTTATTTGAAATCAATAGTTGGTCGAATTTCATATCAAAGATATAATAGAAAATATTAAAATTTGTTTCTTCAATTTAATTGATTGTGATATGGAAATAATTTTTTTTACATTGAAAAAATTCAACAAGTGAAACACAAAAATATATATTTTTGTCAAAAAATAAAATTGAGAAATCGGAATATTATCTTCGCGATCTAATTCACCACGTTTAGAAATTCGACAAACAATCGTGGAATAGCCTGCAACTATCAGAGTATTTGTCGAAAATATTTTTTAATGCTTTCTGTAAACAACAGAAAAAAAACAAAAGTTTTGGAATCTCTATTCTCATACCCTGCTCCTTTGAGAATTATTTCTGAAATGAAATATGAACTAATTTAGGTTTCTGTGAATGTCAATGGTAAAGCAGGTTCTCATGAATAATGGGAGATATTTAACTCTCTAATTTTTTTTCCAAATTTGTGAAAACTGGGTGATTAGTGGGTAGTAGACCAATAGTCAGATGCAAATCAAATCTGAAATTGAAAATGAAAATTTCTCAGAGAAGTCAGTTATATTTTGAACGGTTCTGGTACACAGTGTATATTTCAGTTAATCAATAAGCAATAAATTTTCAAGTTGGTATGTAGCAAAAACTTTTCAATTTCAACTCTAGGTATATTTGAATATAAACTGAAATTGAAACAGTTGAACTATTGATTTACACTTTATTGACAACATAGTTGTCTGACTCTAGAATCAGTATTCTGTTAGCATCTGAAGAAATCGTTTGTAACGACGAAATGCGCCATCCTATCTTGTCAATAAAGTGTGAATCAAAACTTCAAGTGTTTGAATTTCAGTTTATATTCAATTATAATGGATCTACATCAAGTAAACGTCAACACTATTAAATATTCTAGGTATATTAGTGTCATTTTGTAAGGTAGACTGTAGCATCAGAGATCAGTGTCGTTGACAAGTTGAATATTCACCTGGAATTATTTGTCGTTCAATTTCTCCATCTGATCGATTCGAATTCCACAGATGGTAGAAACTGACCGGCATTCCCGCCGAATTCGTTAAAATCAATTAGCATCCATCTTGTTCCAAGGTCACGACCTACTGAGACCCAAACACTCGTGAGAATGAGGAAGGTAATTCTTAATTCGAGGTTTCGTCAGTTCATTGAATGTTCGAGTTTAACAGCTCAAATAATTTGGGTGAGTTGTAAACTGGGTAATCTTCTTTTTCGATTGTTTTGTCAACATCTAGATAATTGGAAGAATAAATAACGAGTGATCCTGTTATGGGTTTCTACTTGTGTGAACATCGTAAGTGTTCAATTAGAGAACAGATGGTTTTATTAGATTGTTTGTGGTTAAAACACTATGCCCGATTAGTTTTTATTGAAGAATATCCTAAAAGATTGGTAAACTTTTTATGAAAATGCCTTTCAAAATAACATACCAATTTTAAATCAAGGACTTTCGTTCCTGAAGAAACCAATTGGGCATACACATAAATTATATACAGGATGATTTTCAACAATTGACAAAATATATTGAGTTTTCTCCTATATAATAATTTTCAGACAGAAATGAACTTTTTTGTGTATGCTCAGGACATATCTTACCATATTTAGAACATTCGTTTCGGTAAGTCTATGTTCAGAACAATTAATAATTTTAATAAAGTCGATTGATTGTTCACTGATCTCTTGGTGAAAAATTATTCGATATATTAAATAAAAAACACTTCGCTAGGTTTCACAAAATTGATAATAAATAACTGATTGACATTTGTTTCGATGTGTTTTCTATTTTCAAAATTTAGACTCAAACAGTTTAACTTTTGAAAATGGGATAACATCCCGAAACAATTGTCAAGTAGTTATTCATTATGAATTTTGTGAAACCTAGCCAAGTGTTTTTTTATTTAATATAGTAATAATTTTAGTTCTTGAGCTCAGTTTTGGGATGATCAAAGTGGCCTTCAAAAAGAATTATAAAAGAGAGATTCCTTCGATTTATTGCTGAATTTATTTGCGTAATTTTTTACTGAACTTCTTCATATGTTTTTATGTCGATCTTCCACTTAATCACTTTTTTCTGCCATTGGCTGATCGAATCTAAATTGTCCTAAATAATTTCCCCGTGTTACGAATTTTTTTTGCGTCTCCTATGTTTCGTACCGCATTACCGAAATGCACTTTGGATTGTCGTGCATTCTCAAGCTCTTCCTCTTTTCAATTTCATAGCCTAACAACCCTATTTCAAGTCGTTGAACGTCAGTTGTGGCAGTGAAAATGAATTTTCAATTCGAATATGATCGAGTGAATTTCAGACTGATTTCATTTGCGAGTTAGTTATGTCGTGAAAAAATAAATAATTAGTTATTTCAATAATGAAACGCGTATTTGAATTTATTCATATAATACACATGGCGCGTTCTTCAAAGTACAACTTCTTTTTCAGATAGTAAAATGACACTGCAGCAATTTTACAAATACAGATCATGTTATATGGATAGTCTAGATTACCAGAATATAGAATAATGAAGAAAAACAGAATGATCTAAGTGTAATCCAGGTCTACCCCGAGTGAGGGATATAACTTTATTATATTACCACTTTTGTTTTATAATAATAATGATAATAATAAGTCCTTTATTCTCAACAGGTATAATACCCAATTACAGAAAATAATAACTTAATGTTGATTTGTAACTAAATAAGTGAAATGAAACAGATATAACAAAGACATACAACATTACATATTAATAAATTCGAAAATTCGGGACTATTTCACTCAATAGCCAGTTGGAGGTTAACACTAGCACTCTATTCAATATGTTCAGTAAGAATATTCCAGGTAGCAGCTTGATTCAGATTGATTACCTAGGTTTTAGTTATTTTACTTTCAATTTTATGTTTCATGTCCAAAAATTTAAACTTTTCTTTATTTGTTCTCAGAAATCTTAGTTGTATATCATTTGTATCTTCTCCTACATTTAGTTGAAATAACTGACTTAAGAAATTGATTTTCTGTGTTCATTTCCAGGTATACGATCCTCTTTTCGTTAAATATCAGTTGCATTCTATGGTCCTCATTCCAAGTTAGTCATAGAACATACCTGTTAAAATTACACGTAGTATTAATCTAGCATTTGATAAAGAAGAAATACTTCGAAACGTCGTCATGCGTATTAAATTATGAGAAAATTCTGAATATTGTTTCATTATGGATATTAATTTTCTCCAAGTATCGGTCTCATCAATCATTAATCATCAATATAACAAAGAGCCTAATCTGATCTGAAAAAGTAAAATAGTAACTAATAACTATATAATAGCATTTAATGAAATAAATTCAATGGACGATGAATCCACTCTGTGATAGTTCATATTTAAATGAGAGGTAATAATAAAAACTTGTCTAAAAATCACTGACTGAACAATTCTTTATTCGACTAGTTTCGCCTTTTACAGCATTCTTGATAATGCTGTAAAAGGCGAAACTAGTCGAATAAAGAATTGTTCAGTTAGTGATTTTTAGACAAGTTTTATTATTACCTCTCATTTTAATGAAATATTACAAAGACGTCAATTTCCAATATTAACTTCTATGGAGTCGAAGTGAATGTCACAATTATTGGCAACTGCATGGAATGTAGACTCCATAAACCAAATGGGGGATTGTATTAGAGAGTTGGTTCTTGGAGTCTCTAGGTGGAATGATTCTGTAGTATGAGAATTTTGCCTAGGAAAACGGAATTTCGAAGCGGACAAGAGAGGAGGACAATCAATACTGATTAATAATTTTTCCCGCGTGAAACCTTATACTGAGTGATCATTATTATTATTATTAGAATAAGAAACCTCTGGATGTTTCAATAAAATAACTTTATCATATATTAACTTATCATTTCATTCTTCATTTATGACATGAATCAATATAATCAATAAGAGATGCTGACGAATTACAGAACGTGATGCTATAAAGCCAAGTTTATAAAAGCACACTAATGGATATAGAAAGATAATTCGTTTGACGTTTTTCTTTCAGTATCTTTCTTGTAACAATTTATTATGCTACACCCTTCTCAAGCCGCAGGTGACATCATAAGAATGATTCATGTAATGATATATCGAGAGTTTTAAACCGACAAGACACGTAATAGCTTTAATACATGAGAGAATGAATAAGATTCAGGTGAAGAATACCATAAATTATGTATCTTATGATTAGATAAGAAACTAGGAATGAACTTAAAACTTTCGCCTTGAACTTTCTTGGTGGATGACAATGAGGCGATCCCTAGAAATTTCGATATGAATTCTGATGTTCCTTCTATAAAAATTGATTTAATCGTGAAATTATGACACAAATTATAGGGAGAGCTTATGAAGTTAGGTACTACAGAGGATATCTAGTAGAAGATTCAAGAATATAATGAGTAAGATATTCGAATACATTGATTCCTTTTGTGTTTTTTGTTCACTAGACTCCATTCGAAAATCCATAATATTTTTTTCGAAATTCACGCCTTTTTGGTGTGAAAAAAATCAACATGACGTTTTATAATGAGAAAAGAAATTGTTCAAATTTAAAAGAAACAATTAAATATAAGATATGTTGAAAAGTTATATTGAATTATTATAGAACTATCGGTTCAGCCAGAAAGTGGAAGCTGGTGTTGACACGTGTTTCGAGCTTGTCGGCTCTCCTCAGAACGGCGTACCAAATTCAAGGAGTACGAACCTAGAAATAAAAAAAAACAAAAGAATATTCCTGCAAGTTCGTACACTTTGAACTTGGCTACGCCGTTCTGAAGAGAGCCGACAAGCTCGAAACATGTGCCAAACGATTCAATTGTGTCAATAGTTCTACTTTTGTTTATGATTCCTGCCACGTTAAGCTTTTTCCCTTCATTGTTGAACTATTATATATATATGTATATATATTTTTTTTCTCAATGTTTTTAGTAATAAGAGACTTATTTTAATGTTCATAACTTTTTGTCTAAAATTTGACAAATGTGTGATATACAACAAAACGTCAACGAAAATTAAGTTGTTAACATTAAAATAAGCCTGTTATTGCTGAAAACATTGAAAATAAACTATCTTAAGCAGGCAAATAAATATATATATATATATATATATATATATATATATATATATATATATATATATATATATAATGAATATAATTTAACCTTAAATAATATAGTTATTTATATTGAGATAGAATTATGAATGATAAAGAATTCGAAAATTGCGCTTATCTTATTAATGTTAAATAATTTAATTATTGTAACCTCAACTCTCATGTAAGCTAACATTGTGTAGTTTGTATGTTGATATTCATTTAGGTTGTTTTATATATTTAAGAACCCTGAAGAAGCAATAAAGTAGATTGCGAAAGCTTGGTAAAAAGAAAATAGTACCACTGCAAATACTGAGTCGATAAACTCTCAGAAATTCATTAGGTATAAATAGTATTCTATAGACTCTCAAATAACATAAATGTCAAACTAATTTTTTAGAAAAATCAAATTAGTTTTTTTGTATCTTCACTCATTGATTTTTATTATCAGAGGAATATTTCTACCTTAGCATTCGCTTCGGAAGTTTTAGTCTTCTTCACCATGAGGAAACCTCTTAAAAACTCATGGTAAGCCAGGTGATTCTAAACAGATTCATATTTACATTTTGTAATTACATATAGTTTCTTATATACTTATCCAGAGTATGTATATTGTTGGTTTATGTGTGTGAAACTGAAGGTAGATCTGGAAAAAATGAGTGTTGAGATGTGATGTTTGGTGATTGTTGTGTGTTTGTTTTACGAGTGTTATTTGTGAGGTTTATTAAGTTGTTATGAAAAGTAGTCTCTTGACTGGAAATGTTATAAATCTTAGTTTTAGAAAAAACAACTAAAGGTATTTTTTCTGAGGTTGCAGTCAATTGAACAAACGGCCAGTGTAAGGAAAAACTCTTTGTTAATTTGTCGAGCTTTCGAAAAGTTTTATTTTTTTTTCAAGACATCTGGAAAACAATGATAGTTTCAAAAATAAAACGCACAATTGTATAATATAAATTGAAACTTACTAACTACTAGGTTGAACATAAGGATAAACGCAGCAACACTTCATAGAGAAAATTCTCTTTCCCCAAACATCAATCACACGAACAAATTGAGAACATCAAAATAAAAAACTGAAAATATTAGATGTTTACGTTAACAAATATATAAGAATCACAGGAGAGCACCGTCTGTAACATCTCGGTCAGGTAAATTAACGTGAATAAAACAATAAACAATCGGTCTTCGGTGACAGGTTTCTTCTTCCGATTACATAGTGCAGGTGTTTATTTTTGATCTAATATGAAAAACATCAATTTTCATTGATATTTTCTTTTTTTTGCAGGTAAGCAAGGGATGAAATTGTTAACATAAGTCGTTAAGAGTAAGTTTCCATAATAAACAGCATAATATATGTCTAGATCTATTGCTAATTATTTCCTCTTGGTTTTATTGCAGAGTTTATTTAGGATGTATAGATGAAATCCTTACGAGTATCAAAATTTTTACATGTTGATATTTTCAAACCTGGCCAATCCGCTTCACATGAAATCACCTGGTTCGAAATCTACACCAGTAATTCTCAACCTTTAAGGATAAATCCCCTTCCTATGAGTTTCGTCTCAATTTTTTAGCCAGTCCATACGCTCAGTTTTCAGTTTATTAACTTTATATATTCTTGATTTGCTTTTTCCTAGGAAAGATCTTTATTTCGTTAATTGTATTAATGTTAATTATCGCTCGCTGGAGTAGGGGCAACATTGACCACGCGAATCTATACCGAGGTATGCTCAGATGACAGAAAAATAAATTGTAAATTTTCAACCACTCCGTCTCAGGATTTGGTCCTGGCTTTCGTATAACAATTCTTGAGATCGATTAAATGCTCCGAGTATCCATAAGTCAGACAAAGAAGCGTGGGTAGCGGTTGCAAAACGTATGGCTACAATCAGCCTTAATGGGTATTTAAATTATTCAAATTGTCCAGATTCGAATCACAACAACACTTACCTTTATTTATTTGATTGGTTATTGGAATAGCACTTCTATCCCTAATGGAGTTGTAAGCAAGGTATCACCTAGGTTCCGCATATAATGGAGTCTTCACGTTTCGAATTCGGTGATCGGAATTTCGTCGTTGATTGCTTCATCGAGGGTTCCTTTTGGAAGAGGGATTATGTCTTCTGATAAATCGCAATAGTTGGCGAACTATTTCGTTGACCGTGACCATTGAAAGTTTGATATGGATCCTTTTGAATTATAATAAATTTTTGTACAAGGTTAAATTAGGTTTGACATTGCAGGGCCTTCTCTACAGTGAAGAGTAATTTTTAAATTCAATATGGACACTTATTCATTAGATTCTCAATCCCAAAAAAAACTTGGTGATTATGCTTTTTACTTCTTTAAGTATCTAATTAAATTGGATTTAGACGTTCGATCTCAACTACTTCTTGCGTGAATTCTTCAGTTGCCATGGAGAAAACTTACAGTTTCAATTGTGATGTTCAACAGTTCATTTGGGATATTTTACTATGCATATTTGCCGTTTCAGAGAATGGAACGTAGGATCTTCAGCATAAAAGTAATTGCTACGTTGCCAGGGTTATCGTAAGGAACTGAAAATGCGTAATATCGTGAAATGTTTCGGAAATGAAAAAGAAGGGATATAAATGAGAGGTAATAATGAAAACTTGTCTGAAAATCACTGACTGAACAATTCTTTATTCGACTAGTTTCGCCTTTTACAGCATTATCAAGAACGATAATGCTGTGAATTATTGATAATGCTGTAAAAGGCGAAACTCGTCGAATGAAGAATTGTTCAGTCAGTGATTTTTAGACAAGTTTTATTATTACCTCTCATTTAAATATGAACTATCACAGAGTAGATTCATCGTCCATTGAATTTAAGAACGGATATTATTACTCGGGAGGTTAACTTGATTCTTCAATTTCAATTCACTTATACAGACACTTAAGAATTGATTGGGCGCTTCCAATTACATCACTGAACTGAAAACCTTAACGCCTGCTAAGGACAAAAACTTCGAAGCAGTCTTCTAGGAATTGACAGTTATCTTAGTGAACACATTAACTTGTAACTCTTGTGACTTGTAACTTGTCATGCATTCTTCTAAGATTGTTTTTGTGATATTTGGTTGTCGAAATGTATTTTTTGTTTTTGCATTTTTTATGACTTTCAGATGTTAGCTTTTGGTGGGACTGGGTATAGTTTTGTATTCTTTTTTTGCTGCAGACCCCTTTTGTTTCGAATGGAATAAAGTCAACTGTAACGCTCTTGGTGTGATGATAATTGCTTCATTTTCTTCAGTTCTTCTCAGCACTTCATTTTTCATGATGTTGACATTCATTATGCGCTCAGTACTATCATATAATACCATGATTCAAATACTTCAAGTTTTCTTGTTGGTGTTACAGTCAGCATTCGAAATTTTCATTTTTAGCGAAAATGTGAACTCATTGTACCTGGATTATGCATATTTCGGATTATACAGGCGAGTCATAATCAAGATCATGGCTTTGTAAAATAATTTGTACTAGAACACCTTCTAGGGTACGTCATGTCTTTGTAACATCTGGTTTGAAAGTATTTGCATTTGGATTGAAATTAGATACCACTATGTAGTTCTTGTCCAGTAAACATAAGAAGAAGTCGAATAACAATTTTCATTAAAAAAATTAGTATCATCAACGATATACATAAACGAAGGAATGAAAATGCAGAGGTATATAGTTTTGGAGTTGCTTTACCGAATTCTTCTTAGAAGTTGTTTCCATTTGTGAGTAAGCTCCCTAAAACGGTGCATCTTTTTTCGTGATGCCTTAGATGCACAGTCTGAGAGATAATTTACAAAATCATAATTTTTACACAACCCAGTTATGCATCATACACTGAATAGCTGAATGTTGAACTGAAGAAACACAAGAAAATGAATTATAATAACTGAGAATGACATTTATTAAGAACTTAATTCTGAGATATAAATTGATGTCATCATCTCGTAATCAATAAATCAACTCAAATGATAGTATCACTTTGAAGAAGTTCAAAATGCAATAAATAATATTTATAATTATACTTGTAAGACTTATTGAATTCTTGTAGTATTATCGACAGTATTTATAGGCAGTGCATAAACGTAAACAACACAAAGAGATTCGAAAGCAATAACCATTCGACTATAAGAGCGAAATCATCTATGAAGTTGCATGCTGCATAAGAAAACCTGTAAAAACATCGGTAATTAAGGTATTAATTGCTTATGAATATGGGCAACAGATCATACCGGCTGAAGTTTATTGATTCTTCTATGCAAAAAGTATTTAGAATCAATTTATACAGAAGTACTTATGTACACTTTATTATCTGATGTCTGAAAGATAATTGAAATTCATTGAACTATGAGATTGTAGGAATATTTTTAATTATGGTATTCCAAAGAAAGCGATAATTTTATTAGTTTATTAATCGAATAATTTGATTGAAATTCTCGTTAATGTTATAGTCGTACTGCAGTAAATTGTGAATTTTCATTTGCATCAATCGTTTTTTTTCGATGAAAGCTTCATTCATTTGTGTTAGAATGGTACTGAGCACTACTAGTTACTAAACTACTTAGTGTTTATTTGTTGTGTGATGTTATCACCAAGTCGGGAAATTAGTTCAATATGCAATGGACCTATGCAGTGGCGATACTAGACCATCTGGAGCTCGTGGAAAAGTCTTTTGATGGGGCCCTATCAGTAAAAATCGTCAGATTCACTTAGTTCATTTTTAATGAACTTTCAGATTTTCAGCGTATTCAATAACACGTTGTATATGTCCCACTACCGGCTATTAGCTCCTCTCTTAGGCGAGAGGGAATGGGCTTTAGCAGCGGTTCCCAACCTTTTTAATTGGTGGGACCACCCATTTTGAAAATTAAACTTTGAGGCCCACTTACTAAATACCCAAGAGAAATAAATGAGAACTATAACGGATAAGGAGAATATATATTATAACCAATATACCCTATCTATGGCCTATGACGTGTAACTCTTATTTAAATATGTATACAAGGATTAAACAAACAACAATTTTGAGAATTCATTTACTTTGTTACAAAACCTTAAATACAAGTGTTCAAAGCGAAAAGATAAAAACTCAATGGGACTTTTGACATTGTTTGTCACCTACGAGAGAGTCAATATCGGGATTATTTAATTTTTTTATTATTCTTTTGACCAGAACCCGTTGACCAGTACTACACTGTCCACAGGTTGGGAACCGCTGGGCTATAGTACCCACGCTAGCCCAATGCGGATTGGAGACTTCACATTCATCATCCATTCCCTAGATTTTTGATGAAGCAACAACATTGCGAGGAAAACTGAATAGATTTACAATGAAATGAAAATAAAAATTTAATTTCAATAATATATTTATTGAGGAAAATCTTTCTTTCTAGCTTTTTGTTCCGTAAAATTGCCTATTGCATCATAAAAGTTTAAAGATCGTGCCATAGAATTTTCAATAGACAGAATAGCCAAGTCCTATAGAATTTCTTGAATAGGTTTTTATTAATTTTGGTTTTAGATTTGAACATTCAGCACTAGCTGTAGTCACAGTAATTGTAAGAAATAGAATAAATGCAGTGCATAATTCAGGAAAGCTGCAGGACATAAAATAATTTTTTATTGATAATGAATCAGCAAGGTCTCTAATACACGAATATTTTTCGGATTTGTCTTTGAAAGTGGATGGAAAACTGAGAATTTCCCTGGCAGAAGATTCGGTTATGTATTTTTTATATCTTTATCAAAAAATTCTAGAGCTTTTTTTAATAGATCAGTGTCATTTGAAAACTCTTAAAGTTGAAGGATGCAAAATAATGAAATTTGAAAAAATTTAATTCATCGTAAGGAAACGCGATTTGAGTTGGTTAATATAATGGTGTGCAATACTCGATAAAATATATACTTTGAACTTCAATATATGTACTTTGAACAAACTTTCCGGATCTTGGAGACGCTCATCTTCACAAAGTTCATCAAAAGGGTGTTTTATCTTCCTCTCACGAGTTTTAGAAAATTCAGTGGTGATGGACCCTCTTTCTGCGACACTTTTTGCCTCCATATTTAAATTTTTAAATTCATGTCGATACCTTTCCAATTCTTCTAGACAAATTTTCAAACGTATTTAGGCATTTGAAGGATCAGTGGCTTTAGACTGAAGGGCTTTAGAGGGCGCAACGATAGGATCTTGCAATGGAAAACCAAAACATAATAAACTTCTAGCTTTCAATCCTACACGAAATTAACAGAATTGTTTTCGTTAGCGCTTTGTGGACTTCAACAAACCGGACTTTTAAAGCAGGAACTGCATCATAACGTCCTGCCCATCTGGTAGGGTTTAATGTTATTGAAGTTGAACACTCACTTTCTTTATCAGAGATGAAACTTGATAAAATAAACCATCTATTATTCGATCGATATTGAATCTATGAATAAAAACAAAAAAAAGTCTAATAATTTCGATGAAATAGATGTTTTCATCAGTTAAGAAAGACCTTTTCCACTTCAAGGCTATTCAATTTCTGGAAGTTTTCAGCTGTGTTATGACATTATTGAAAACAAGTAGCTGCATAATAGAGAAGCTTTTCAATGAGCGACTTCAATATTCATAATAGTACTTCATAGAATGATTCGTCTCAATAAGATCATAACTCGAAACATGTCGACATGTCCGAGTTTTGAAGAATAACATGACAAGCTCTCGTGTAATAAGATCTGGAAAAATTGTGACTTCATACTCGAAATATGATGACAATTTGATCATATCAAGCACTAACAGGAATAATCAGTGTGTTTTCATTAGAATCTCAAAGGTCGTTCCCAGTAATATTTCAGTAATTAATGAAGATGAAATATATATTCTTGGTGAAACATTATGTTGAAAACAATAAATTTAAATTGAAGTGAATGCCTTAAGTTTCACTAAATATATTGAAAACCCTACATATGTTTTGGGTGGTTAACCCATATTAAGAAAGTAATATTGTATACTCTTGATAACGGGTTGACCTCCCGAGACATATGTAGAGTTTTTAATATATTTAGTGAAACTTAAGCCAAGTGTGTTAATTTTCATTTAATGATTTCGCGAAATAATGTAGAGAATTAAACCACAGTTAGTGAAAAATTTATTTCAAATTGAACTTGGAGCTTTGTATACAGTCTATATTTCATATACTCAAAAAACAAGATTTTGTTTGTGTAATTTACCCATTTGTTATGATTGTGTAGTTTCAATCTTAACTTCATAAACATCATTATGTTCAACTGGGAGCACATAATTCATTTTAGTTATTTAAATACTCATTAAAATGGTCTAATAACCTGAATAATAATGACAGATTCTTACATAACAGTGAAAATTATGACAGTCGTTTTTCCTGAAGTCATAACCGCGAAATAAAGTTTTAGTTGAGGTGTTCTTTAGGTCAATGAATGAATATAATATCCTATTAAAAGTCATCTACTTGATATTTGAATAAACTCGTGCCCCAGCGAAGAAAGGCCAGCCAACTAATAAAAACGGAGTAGTCCTTGACATTGGCTTGCCTCGTACTGTCCACCTGATGTAACATCGAAACCAACAGGTCTCCGCTTCGACTACAGTTTATGCTTCGGAGATTCAGTCGAAAGAGAAGTGAATGGATTATCACGTCCGTGACTCCGCCGCGTCTGAGTCTACTACTTCTTCTTCTTCTCCATAAGTCGATTACTCGGCCAGCAGGTCGTGTCACCCAGAGGTCACACAGATGACTGACAATACGGTGCATAGAATCGCCGCATAATTACCGGCGTGTCGTATCGAATTGGCCATGGAATATTCATAAGTTGTGCGATTAATGCCATAGATTTAATGTTTCTTGGAATCGATGCGACAGGCGGAATTTGAATGTGTTGTCATTTCGGTTTCTTTAAGACTACGAACGTGTTAGACCATGATTAAATAGGATGATTTTAGGTTAACAAATGAGGTTATTAGATATCGTTCAGTTGAATGGGAGACACATTATATCTCTGAACGTTTCATCTGAAATTTGAGGTTTTGATAATTTTCTGTATTCTTTTATAACTAGCAGAGAACTTTTCTATTAACCTGTTTTTACTTCATTCAATTATCGAAACTGAATTTCAATAAGAATACTTACTGATTCAGAAAATATTGTGATTATTTACTCACCACAGGCTACGGTCTTTGTGAGAAAATGTATTATCTTTATTTAGGAACATAGTTGACAAGATCTCAAAATTAGGATAGTTACTATTATTTTACCTATATAATTGTATTACGAGAACCTTAAATAAAGATTATTATTATTATTATCATTGGATGTACTAAATGATGAATGGTTAAGAAGACGAAAAACCGAGTGAGAGACGCTAAATACATTGAAAATCATGTTGACAATTGAAGCTAAAATATTGACGATTTAATTGAAAAATGTATATCTCTTTTATATTATTCATTCATTGAAGGTTAGTTGGCTTATCTCTTGGTGAAACAAGATGTTGAAAACAATAAATTAACACAATTGGCTTAAGTTTCACTAATTATATTAAAAACTCTACATATGTTTCGGGTGGTTAACCCATTATCAAGAGTATAATGTTACTGAGCAACTACTGAGTTACTGAGTAACATTGTATAATCTTGATAATGGGTTAACCACCCAAAACATATGTGAAGTTTTTAATATATTTAGTGAAATTTAAGCTGAGTGTGTTAATACTAATTTATTTCTTTTACAATATATCGATTATATATTGTACAATAATCAATAATTATTGCCACGTAGACTAGCATTGAATTATATATGTAACTCTGTCAGATGCATATCTTCCACTCCTTTGGAACCAATTTTTTGGGCAATATTATGTCTTCAATTGAAGGTATATTCACTTTATTTCAAGTCAAATTTGTTTAAATGTTAATAGAACAGGTTCTATCTACAAATACTGCAATATCTTACAAGTAGCTATAGAAAACATTCTCTTTGAATTGAACTTACAGAACATGAATAAAATCATCAGGTTTTGCAAGATCTCTAGTAAAAAAAAAATTCTGAGGGCTTTTACTACACTAGAGTCTTCTATGGCAGGTGTTATGAGTTAACTTATAGCTTTCTGCAACATGTCTTGTCTTCATGACTACCTCAACGTTAATATGACAGGTTGTCACAGGTGAAGTCAGATATAATTTATTTTATTTACTTTCTAATAATAGTTTATTTTTTACTTATCTACTTTTAGATTCTTGTGTGTTTGCAAAATCTTTCTACACTGTTCTGAGATCCTCAACCACAACAACTTGCGATTGTCACGAATGAAGAGACACGGTAGCAAATTCGCACTGAAGAACGAAAAACGCCACCTAGACTTTTCCACATATCATTATAATGAGCTTAATCTTCAATGTCATCGTCACATTAAGCCATCTCGATCATGCATTTAATTAAAACGTGACTTCTTTCACCACTCAATCTGCATAATAATCAATCATACCGCAATAATTATTTCTTACATTAAACAAGATCCAATCTTTATATGCATGATATGCTTCAATTAAACACTGATTATTCTAGATCGAAATCAAAACTAATAATTTATAAGTTACACGGGTGTACCATTCAATAAATAGTGGTACTACAGGAAGACATTATTGCGGTTATTTAAGTCTATTGGAAGATACAAAAAGCAAGGCTGTTTATCATAATCGCCGATTAGGTGTAACATAAAAACTTCACACTATAATTAACCGAGTAATGACGTCATTTTACACAGGGCGATACGGCCATTTATATATTTGATTGTAGTTGCGCACGAAAGATTTGGATGGAGTCGGACAGTTATGGACTAGATTTAGTTTCTTTCGGATTTCACAGTATCAGAATATAATTAGACGTTTGCGATATTATTTAAGTTTATTGGTCGTTATAATTCTGGTTTGAAAGTTGTCTGATGGAACATAAATCACTCTGTAGTCGCATATTTGTGTTCGTGATCCTGAATCAACTTCTTGTGTCTTTATTGCGTGTTTCAGGGGTCATTACGAATAGTTCATACGTCGAAAATCTGAATTTTTCAGGAAATTTGTTCATATAGACTTTGAAAGCTGTCATTCTATTCTGTTGAGACATAAATTGTCGGATAACTAGTATTCTCATCAACATAATGACAATTTTTTGCGGCATTTTGCTTTTAGTTGAATATAAACTAAAATTCAAACACTTGAACTTTTGATTTACACTTTATTGATAACAAAGCATAACGCGTGTCGTCGTTACAAACGACTCCCTGAGATGCTAACAGAGTACTGACAGTCAGTATTCAGTTAGCATCTGAAGAGGTCGTTTGTAACGACGTAACGCGTCATGCTATGTTGTCAATAAAGTGTGAATCAAAAGTTTAAGTGTTTGAATTTCAGGTTATATTCAATTTAAATGGATTTACATCAAGTAAACGCCAACAATATCAAATATATTTTTTTAATAAATTAAATATCAAATAAAATTAAACTCTTGGCCTAATGTTTCACGATTATATTTAACAACATAAATTCGTCAACATGTTTCGAGCTTGAGCTCATCTTCAAGACTAAACTACAATAAAGAACGAGCAACAAATTTATATCTTTACAATGGATGTATGTAGGGAGGATAATTGAAAATCTACCTGTTCATTTACGATGTCTTCTTTTTTCTTTCATGAACTGCATATTTCAATTGCTTCTAAAAGGTCCAAACGTTTCTTTTTCTAATGGTCTAATCTCTTTAATTTAGGTATCAGACTGTAGAGTGCAATCTGATCTTGATTCGTCAGTTTATCTCCCACATTTTCTGCTTTATGTTCTCTGAACTGAAATGAAATTTTGACGTGAATCTTATGACGATTGTTACTTTCCAACACTTGTTGAAGAAGACTGTGTATCTTGCTCTAGACTTTTTCTTCGTTTCCCAGTTCTAAATCCAGAAATTTGTCCACTTGTTTTCCGTTCATGCAGGAATCTCAATTAAGACTTCTTTATGTTTATTGCTAACATCAACAGAATATTCCACTACTATGTCAAAACTAGACACTTCTCATAACGTGATAATTCATTTGAAATAAGAAAGAAGGAACTTTTTATAGATGTAAATATCATGTCGTAAAACTCAAAGAATTGGTACTTGCACAAAAAAGAATTGAAACCTGATAAGGAGGGGTTAAGAATACACTACATAAGCGGGTCATTCTTGACTTGTTTATTCTCATTTATTATTCAATATCTTCATTTATATGAATAAATTCCTAACTATTATTTATAACAGTTAAGCTTTACCAGATGATTAGAAGTTATTTTCTGAAAATAAAACCTCTTCGAGAAGCAATGAAATAATTCGAAGAATTCAAGAAATCTACGACTATGAAACATGAATAAAATTATTTAATCTCAGAACTTTCTATAATATCACAGTCGAAAGTCGAATATACCACTGGAATTTGTTTTCAGTCCATAGAAAACACTCAATCTGAGGCATTTTTGTGGAAGAAACATTAGAAACCACCCACCAAGCAGAAACATCTATATATGCTGTAATTTCAACTTTGATCGATAAATTTTGAATTATCTAAATAACTAGAAATTCTAGAGAGTAGCCACAATATCCTCGCTACTTGCGTGTAAATGTTCATTACTTATCGCACAGTCAATGGAATAGGAATATTTGATCGGAGAAAAGTGAAATAAAATGTCCTATCGGCCAACCAAACGGGTTATATTCAAGAGAGAAAGATAACGAAACTAGATATTCAAATGTGTACACTACAACCTGTTATGAAATTATGTTTACATACTTCAAAGGACGTGGCTAATACGCCTTAAATTTCTCGCTCGCCCACAGCTTCGGCATCGTTCCTCCAAATGAAGATGTTAAAATTCCTTCCTAGAAGTAGTCCCTAAGATCAGATGAGAATTATTCGAGGTAGTGAGCTTCGCAGTCGAATTTAACTGTTTTAAAAATCAAATGTTCAGTGAGAAATGTCTTTCTTCAGTAGAATGTCTTTTTGACGGAAAAATATACATGAGTGGGTTTTTTATTCGAAATTAAGCAATAACAGTGAGATATTGTAATGTAAAAGGAAAACATTTAACGAAGCATGAAAACTCATAAAATCTTGAAGGCAAATGAAAAGAAAAAAAAAAAACGTAAAAAGAAATGATGCTATGAAATCCTTTTTTGATATTGAATAGTTTACTTGATAAAAATTCTTTATAAATGAATGAAAGATAAATAAAACACCTGAACTTTTGATTTACACATTTATTGAAAACGTAGTAACGGGTATTTTTTTAGAGGTATAAAACTTTAAGTTGCCATATCTGTTGAAGATTGCGACTGATTTAACAGCTGAGAAGTAATTTATTCTCAGTTTGGTTTGGCAATTCATCATGAATAAAATTACGTCTGAACAACGCTTGCAAATACTGTCGAATGGGCCCAAACGAGATTGCCGTTGTTCCCGATTTTCATAAGTGAATTTTGTTTAGCGATGAAGCGCCTTTCTGGTATCTGGTTGAATGGCTACGTCAACAAACAAAAATGTCGCATTTGGAGTGAAGAAAATCCTCAAATGTATGTCAAAACTCCGTTGAATCCAGAAAAACTGACTGTTTGGTGCGTTTGCTACTAAATTTTTCATTCCTGAATTGAACAACCATGATGTCCAGGAGCTGTGGTTTCAACAAGACGGAGCAACATGTCACACGCTCGTACCACAATCGATTTATTGAAAGACGTTTGCTGACTGCTGGACCTTTGAATTGGCCTCCAAGATCTTGTGATTCAACAACTCTAGACTACTTTCTGTGGGGCAACGTAAAGTCATTGGTCTATGCCCCAAACGCTTGACCATTTTGAAGACAATATTCGACGTGTTATTGCCGATATTCGGCCACAAATGTTGGAAAAAGTCATCGAAAATTGAACGTCAAGATTGGACTACATCCGAGTCAGCCGTGGCGGTCATATGCCAGATATCATATTTCAAATGTAATGCCACTAGATTATCTTTTGAATAAAAAAAATCTTGTCAATCGAATGATCCATCGTTGTTGTTTTGCAATTGAAAGTTCTTTACCTCTAAAATTTTGCAGATAAATGTTCACTTATTTCAAAAATTGTGTGATTCAATAATTTTGTCCAAGACCGATCTAATGAAAAACCATTGATCATGAAAAATCAATCTTTCGGTTGTTTCATTAATCAATGATCATTTGTGCCGATACTTGATGAAAATCTGAATACATAATTTAAATAAAACTAAGTAGTTTTTTCATTTCCACTAAAATTAAGTTAAACATAACTATTGTTTCGCCGGCACAGTGGCTTCATCAGATGTAGGTGATAAACAGTTTATCATATATATCTGATGCAGCCACTGTGTTGGCGAAACAATATTGTTATGTTCAACTTAATTATAGTGAAAATCAAAACTAATTAGTTCTATTTAAATTATTACGGTTGTTTTTTTCTGAAAAAACGGTCTCAATAAGGTCTGAATAAGAAATTCGAAATATGGTATATTCTATTATGAAAAATTTTGGATATACATCTGTATATTTTTAAGATGTGTTCATTCAAAATTCGCATAAATACAGATCATATTTTCAAATTGAAATGGTTTTATATTCAGAGAAAAAAATTGTGACATATTGATGATTTTGTCAGTTTGAAAATTCCAAATGGCCTCTCAGCTGGGCAACAGTGAGTTTTGACATCATCTTGATCTGATTTGATAATTTTAGGAAAAAAGTTTTACATTTTACAGGCAATAAAGATCGGCCTAAATACAGGATGAAAGTGAAATTGAGTATGTTTGAGTTCGGAAAAAGAATGTCCAATATATTCTTTCCATCTTCACCATCACCATCTCCACCAAAATAACGCTCTGTGAAACATAAAAGAATTCAGGATTTTTTCTATTGATTACAGTCATTATTGCTACTGAAAACAATACTGTTTTGCCCAAAAAGAACTTCTTTGACATTTTGATTAATTATAATTTTTTTTAACCAAAATAGTGCCCAAGCAGATATTCTACAGCAGTGTTAGATATGCAGAATCATATCTAGAATCAAATAAATGAACGGTTATTTTTTTAAAATTGATAACTGAATTCTATATACTTAAATGAGATATAGTAATAAATAATTTTTTTTTGAAGATTTGTTTTTTTAAACTAAAAGAATTCAGGATTTTTCTTTATTGATTATAGTCATCATTGCTACTGAAAACAATACTGTTTTGCCCAAAATCTAAGAACTTATTGGACATTTTGATTAGTTATAATTTTTCTAACCACAAGAGTGTGCAAGCAGATATTCTATAGAGGTGTTAGATATGCAGAATCATATCTAGAATCAAATAAATGAACGATTATTTTTTTTGATTGATCATTGAATTCAATATACTTGAATGAGATATAGTAATAAATAATTTTCTTTGAAGATTTTTTTAACCTAAAAGAATTCAGGTTTTTTTTTCTATTGATTAAAGTCATTTTTGCTACTGTAAACAATACTGTTTTGCCCAAAATCTAAGAGCTTCTTTGACATTTTGATAAATTATAATTTTTCTAACCACAAGAGTGTGCAAGCAGATATTCTATAGAGGTGTTGGATACGCAGAATCATATCTAGAATCAAATAAATAAACGATTATTTTTTTTGATTGATCACTGAATTCAATATACTTAAATGAGATATAGTAATAAATAATTTGCTTTGAAGATTTTTTTAACCTAAAAGAATTCAGGTTTCTTCCTATTGATTATAGTCATCATTGATACTGAAAACAGTACTGTTTTGACCAAAATCTAAGAACTTCTTGGACATTTTGATTAATTATAATTTTTCTAGCCACAAGAGCGTGCAAGCAGATATTATATAGAGTTGTTAGATATGCAGAATCATATCTAGAATCAGATAAATAAACGATTATTTTTTTTGATTGATCACTGAATTCAATATACTTGAATGAGATATAGTAATAAATAATTTTCTTCGAAGATTTTTTTAACCTGAAAAAAATCAGGTTTTTTCTATTGATTATAGTCATCATTGCTACTGAAAACAATACTGTTTTGCCCAAAATCTAAGAACTTCTTGGACATTTTGATTAATTATAATTTTTCTAACCACAAGAGTGTGCAAGCAGATATTCTATAGAGGTGTTGGATACGCAGAATCATATCTAGAATCAAATAAATAAACGATTATTTTTTTTGATTGATCACTGAATTCAATATACTTAAATGAGATATAGTAATAAATAATTTGCTTTGAAAATTTTTTTAACCTAAAAGAATTCAGGTTTCTTCCTATTGATTATAGTCATCATTGCTACTGAAAACAGTACTGTTTTGACCAAAATCTAAGAACTTCTTGGACATTTTGATTAAATATAATTTTTCTAGCCACAAGAGCGTGCAAGCAGATATTATATAGAGTTGTTAGATATGCAGAATCATATCTAGAATCAGATAAATAAACGATTATTTTTTTTGATTGATCACTGAGTTCAATATACTTAAATGAGATATGGTAATAAATAATTTTCTTTGAAGATTTTTTTAACCTAAAAGAATTCAGGTTTTTTTCTATTGATTATAGTCATCATTGCTACTGAAAACAGTACTGTTTTGCCCAAAATCTAAGAACTTCTTGGACATTTTGATTAATTATAATTTTTCTAACCACAAGAGTGTGCAAGCAGATATTCTGTAAAGGTGTTAGATATGCAGAATCATATCTAGAATCAAATAAATAAACGATTATTTTTTTTGATTGATCACTGAATTCAATATACTTAAATGAGATATAGTAATAAATAATTTTCTTCGAAGATTTTTTTAACCTAAAAAAAATCAGGTTTTTTCTATTGATTATAGTCATCATTGCTACTGAAAACAATACTGTTTTGCCCAAAATCTAAGAACTTCTTGGACATTTTGATTAATTATAATTTTTCTAACCACAAGAGTGTGCAAGCAGATATTCTATAGAGGTGTTGGATACGCAGAATCATATCTAGAATCAAATAAATAAACGATTATTTTTTTTGATTGATCACTGAATTCAATATACTTAAATGAGATATAGTAATAAATAATTTGCTTTGAAAATTTTTTTAACCTAAAAGAATTCAGGTTTCTTCCTATTGATTATAGTCATCATTGCTACTGAAAACAGTACTGTTTTGACCAAAATCTAAGAACTTCTTGGACATTTTGATTAATTATAATTTTTCTAGCCACAAGAGCGTGCAAGCAGATATTATATAGAGTTGTTAGATATGCAGAATCATATCTAGAATCAGATAAATAAACGATTAATTTTTTTGATTGATCACTGAGTTCAATATACTTAAATGAGATATGGTAATAAATAATTTTCTTTGAAGATTTTTTTAACCTAAAAGAATTCAGGTTTTTTTCTATTGATTATAGTCATCATTGCTACTGAAAACAAAACTGTTTTGCCCAAAATCTAAGAACTTCTTGGACATTTTGATTAATTATAATTTTTCTAGCCACAAGAGTGTGCAAGCAGATGTTCTATAGAGTTGTTAGATATGCAGAATCATATCTAGAATCAGATAAATAAACGATTATTTTTTTTTGATTGATCACTGAGTTCAATATACTTAAATGAGATATGGTAATAAATAATTTTCTTCGAAGATTTTTTCAACCTAAAATAATTCAGGTTTTTTATTGATTAAAGTCATTTTTGCTACTGAAAACAATACTGCTTTGCCCAAAATCTAAGAGCTTCTTTGACATTTTGATAAATTATAATTTTTCTAACCACAAGAGTGTGCTAGCAGATATTCTGTAGGGGTGTTAGATATGCAGAATCATATCCAGAATCAAATAAATAAACGATAATTTTTTTTGATAACTGAATTCAATATACTTAAATGATATATAGTAATAAATAATTTTTTTTGAAGATAATTTTCGACCTGAAAGAATTCAGGATTTTTTTATATTTATTAAAGTCATTGTTGCTACTGAAAACAATACTGTTTTGGCCAAAATCTGATAATTTCTTCGACATTTTAATCAATTATAATTTTCTTCAACCACAAGAGTGTGCAACCAGATATTCTATAGGGCTGTTAGATATGCAGAATCATATCTTGAATCAGATGAAAAAACGGGATTTTTTTTTAAAAATTGATAACTGAATTCAATATAACTAAATGAGATGTAGTAATAAATACTTTTTTTTGAAGATAAGTGTTTTATATTGCGCTTCGTTTATTTAGGTCAAAAGACTGATATGAATAATCAAGCCTCATAATTTCATAAGAATATTCAGTTCAGTTTGAAATATACTGTTGTGCGAAAGATAACTTTCTAATTTCAAATATTTTATGAGATGCTAATTGGCCATTAGGAGAGAAGATGGATGCTTATCTATGACTATAGATCTTTTGATCTTCGAATTATATTCTATTCGAATAAATGTTTGAATAAATTGCATTTTTAACGATGTAGAAAATATTAGAATAAGATGAGCAAATGCGATGTTGAATAGATTTCACGAAGGATTCGCCATAGTTTGAAGTTGTTTGAATATCCGGAATACTTTTCACCAATACTAATGATTTTGACAAATGATTTTTTGGATGAATATATTTTTTTGAATTTCCAGGAGACGCTACAGCAATCAAAATTCTTCGATAAGATGAATCTTTATATCTTTAAATTCGTAGAATGATTTTCTTTACCATATTTTAGGATCTTAAATGGAAAATAAATCGAAAAACATCCTTTCGTTTTATATATGCAATATAAATTATAGAAACGAAACTCAATAAAATGGCTCCTCAAAAAGAATCAATTGAGTTTCTTCTTTCATTCATTTTAATTATAATTTCAATAATTTATTTTCAATTGAATCATAATTCAACAATACTTAGTTTTTTGATGAAAAGAAAAAAAAATTGGGACTAATCCATTCATGTACCTGGATTCAATGGAATATTCGTATTATTCAACTGAAGATTACTTTTCACGTAGTATATAACTTTAGAAGTAACTTTTGGACGTTCGTACAGCAAAGAGAACAAAATGGTGCAGGTGCCACGACATTGACTCTTTCTCTGGAGTGCAAATCTTTTCAAGGATAATATTGTTTGTATCTAGCGCAACATTGGTACTTCCATGATCGTTTATTTTACACTCTAGTTTTCTTTTAGATTTTTAAGATTAAGGATAGGTTAAGTTTGCTCGCATTGTCATTTGTCTTCAGGGAACGTTTACAAGTTACGTAAGGCTGTTTTTTCAATATTTTTTTGTCTCCCTTCCCCTATGTAAGGAAACATAAGGTTAAGAGAAATCCACCGCCTGTCTTACATAAGAATCGGCTATTAAATTTAGAGAAGACAATTTAATGCACATCAAAAAGTTCTGTAATGCACGTTTTCATACAACGTAATGACGTTGTATGAAAAGTAAATAACTAACAATTGTATGTATTATAGTTTATTATGAGTAGTTTGAAAAAATCTGAAATACAACCTGAAAAATTGAAAATTATTAATCTAGATAAAACTAATCAGCATCTGTCACAAAAGGGTTTGTTAACCAGTCTGACGTGGAGTTGACAACTGAGATACTATTTGATTCATCTGCTTTTGCATCGACTTGCTACTCTTCATGTGAAATTACTTCTACTTCATCACTATCTACCCACTCAGTATGTTTATCGAGTTTTCAATTCTCAAATACATGATCTCATTTTTTCTTTTTTCAAGATTGATTTTGAATCAATTATCCTATTTTTTTTTTTAATTTATGACCCAGTAATTTCAATGGTAAAGTTTTTTTTTTTATGCAAAATACATTCCACAAATAGTACATACTCTGTTATCTATTTGATCTCTAACTGATGGACAGTAAAAATTATACGCCATTTCTTTATATAATGGATAATCCACTGACGAGTTCAGCGATAATCTTTGAAACAGCGGTAGATATGTTTGCTTTTCTTCATTATTAGTTAGTGGCTGCGCTTGCAAAAAACCATTCTGTTATGTCACTGAACATGGAGGAGGAAAAAAACCGTTACCAAATACATCACGTAAATTACTTCTTAAAGGTTCACAACAAGTTTCTTCAGTACATTTGACAACCTAATATTCGTAGAACGTGTATCTGCAGAATATCTTCACGTCGCACCGATTTTGACGTTTGTTTTACCACGGTATATGCATAGAGATATTACAGACTGTATGTAATATCTGTAAATATCTCTATGAGTATATTGCGTTCATGTGACGCCAACTTTTGGTTTTGTTTTGAGTGTAACCGAACACTGATCGTAACTAGTATGAAAGCATCGAGTTTCATTCGGAGCTTCACGTGCTGTTAAATTCGAGATGTTTTACGAAACAAGTTGAAATCGCAAAAATTCAGCAAGAAAAATAGCAATTTAACATAGTCGAAAACCTTACGTAAATATGATGAATATTACCCCTTTCTTCATGTCAGGTTTCATAAGGGATTATGAACCTCGCCCACCCTCAAATAGGCCATACGTAATTTGTAAACGTTCCCTCAGTACACATGAAGCGATATCAATAGTAGCGAAACTCCTAGCGGAACCTTTTTCTGAGTATAATTTCGGCACATCTGAAAGCAAGAATCTAATCAAGGTGCTCTCATTTAACAACGATTATCCAATCGAATCAAGTTGCGCTTGATAGTAATTTACGTCAAATAGAATATTACAGATGATAGATCATCTCTCTCCATGATTTCAGTCAGTTGTGACCGTTAATGGGATTGTTATATGGCTACAAAATCAGTCTCTGTCATAATTTTCATTTCAGAGTTATCGGTATTCCAATAACCCACAATTTAGACCAGACTTGTTTTGGCATTTCGAGGTCTAATAAATTCGAGCGTATGTTAAATGGATTTTAGTTGGAGTAACTCGTTAGACAGCTGTTGTGAATTTATTCAGCATCGGCAATTGCGGGAACTTAAAAATTTAATGATGCCAATTTCGTGAGAATTGAAGCGAATCTTTATAATGGCTGGCAGTTCTTTCGTTTATTAACATTTTCGTTCTCCTTAAATGTATATGAAATAATTTGAAAATATCTAACATGGTTTTATTAATTTATAGAGCAGATACGAGTTTTATAAGAAAAGTTTTACACTTGAAGGAAAGATGACGCTTCTATGAATTGAATTATCTAATTTAATGTCCCAATATTTAATCTCAAATTTTTATCATTCATCAAATCATTCATTAAATCAAAAATCTTAGATTTTTGTGAAAATTGACATGAGAAAATTGAAGTTTAAATGTTTCCGTGAACATTTCAGAGATGAGTTGATTCCATCAAACAAAAAAACAGATTTTCGAGAAAAAACGGAAACAACTCAAATGAAAATATATATTGCTCATAACATTAAAGTCATTAGGACTCAAAACATTCTTTAGTTTTTCCTTGTCTACAGAGAGATAATTACTCAAGATTTTAGGAATAGTATTTAACATAATATTTTGTTTCAGATAATCCTGACTGGCCAGGCCACCAATAAAAATGCGATACTTATACGTGGTCTTCATTTGTCTCTTTATACATGGGGTAAGCAAAAAATTCTGAATTATACTATAAAATCCTTTAGGTGAAGAACTATAATGTTGAAAACATCCCCTCTCTTGAGGAACGTCTATAGAAAAAACCTCACTAGCTTAAGCGATGAGTGCTGTTTTAGATAGAAATGAACAAGTAGAGAGAAGAACCTGAATTTTACAATAAACTGATGTAGAATGAGTTTTTATTATTTTCATCTTTTGACATTGGTTGACGCTGAAACATTTTGAGAATACACATTCTCAAGCATTCAAATCAATTATTTTTGCGTCATTGTGTAAATACAGCTCAAAAAATATGTTTTGATGAAATAGAACAATTTCAATTCGATGTACAAGAACGAAAAAGCAGCGGGATCTTGAGTCAGGCTGAAAGTTAACCTGTTTGATGATTATTCGGTCAAATAATCTTTTGTTTGAGCTAATGTGTGATTATTGGCATAAGCATGATGACAGTTTTCGAAAAACTTCTAAGCTATGACCTTTTCGGACCTATGATATCCACAAATATGTACTGATACCAATAAATAAGATATTTCTGCAGAAATTAAGAGTTTAGCAGGAACAAAATACAATATTGAAATATAAATTTACTTGTTTACCTAAAACGCTTGTCACTGTCTTGACGTCGCTTATGACGTCCCGTTTGAGTAAACTAAACATTAGGCGCTGAGCTAGTGTAATAATTTAATTATTTTGTGTTATTATTGAATATGAATTCAAAAGTGTATGAGTGGTGTGGGGTCCCCCAGTGTGAGAACATCCATAAAAACTCCTAATAAGTTATTTGTGTTCCTTCCTCAGAATAAAACAACACGAAACAAGTGGCTTAAACTTGCAAGTTGAGATTCAAATGCAATATTGTCCAGTGTTCACCTTTATTTTTGTGAAAATCACTTTGATGAAAGTTTTTGCATTGTTTTGTAGATTCTAGTATAGTGTATTTGATGATAATATTTTGTACAAGGTCTAAATGTAAACAAAAAAATATATATACAATCTTTCTCGAGGTCTCACCTCGAAATTTCATCTAATTGCGGTTATATCACGTATTTTATTCGAATTTCAGTTACCGGATGTAATGGATAATGGAATATATGATATATAATAGCGACATTGCCATAGGTTGGCCTGGAGGACCTGAAAAAAAAATCAATTCAAAATGAAGAGTAGAACCATCATAAAAATAGATTTCATTAACATAACCGTAATAATAACCTGATATATAACATTAAATACTGAATACATTGTCAAAAGTATATACTAGAGAATTATTTTACAACTGAAATTTTAATATTTTTGCTTATTATTAATAAAATTTCATGGAAGTTTTAACTTTGCTAAATTCTTATGGACAGAGGTCTTTATTTGATGCCAAAAACTCTCCCAACATTATTATGTCGATTCTAGGCAAATAAGCCTTACTAAATCCTTGATCCTTGACTCGTGTTATTTTAAATTCGATTTCAATAATATTTATACTCAAATAGTGGAATTTAATAGCACAATGAATAAATAAAAGCACAGAAGTAGTGGAAGTTAACAGTACGAGATGTGACGTTGGTGCGTGTCTACTCAAAGGTGACGTCATGCTTTCTGCTTCGTGTTCAAGATTTCATTCGAATTGCCTTATTTTGTAGCTTTATTGCATAAAAATAAATATTAATCACACTCTTCTAAAAAAAACCAAAGCGTGTTTTATTTCCTGAGCTTCAAGTTTTTTCCAATAGATACAGTATTATCGTGATTTTTAATTTCTGTCATCATGCCTATTGTTATAATGCTGTTACAGCGGTTATGTTAAAATCGGTCGAATATCATAAATTAAACTACAGATGGCGCCTAAAACATACAGTGTTGCCAACGTTAGACATACAAATGAATGGTAATCTTTGTTACGTTAAAATCACAGTATACATCATGAAGTTAAATGATTCCCAACTCTGCAAGTGAAACAATTTCATCATCCTTAACCTCCTTAGTTGCCCCATTTAACACCCCTCCATCTGCTATCGAATTCACCGGAAATAATTGAAATAGTTCCCGGTAAACGATCGCCGAAGTAACAGATTGGCAATCGGAACATAGAAGGAAAGAAAGATACACGCAGACGGTCGCCCTCGTAACAGCTTGTCGACATCTTGACACGACCTACCAACAAGTCAATCAAACTGTTCATGACATATCCTGCTCGGCATCCTCGATTCCGAAAGTTGCAGCAGGCCATGCCACATACTTATCTCTGTGGTCGGCTCAACGCCGTCTGTAAAAAGGGATCAACAAGTTTTTGTACGCATCTAGGCTAATACCGATACATCGATGGACCCAATTGCTCTATGGTTTGCCGTGTAATGATCGCTGAGACCGTATCGCGACCGTCTGCACGTTTTCGATTTTGTTGTACGATTTTCGTACTCAATCACGAAAATATTGAAATAACAAAATGCAACTAATTTTGCTTTTAAAAGCAAATTTATGAAAATACACATCAATTGAAGAAAATTGGTTTCTGAATCTGGACTAATTTATATTACATATAGGGGATAATTTTCATCTTAATTCCAACAATTCATCGTTATAAGCAATGTTTATTTAATTTTCAAAATTCAGAATTGAGTTGAATAATAAATTTGAACTCAAATAAGATCGAACTAATATATAATCGCATATAAACTAATGATGGTAATATGATCTATTTATAGAAAACAGTCATAACTAGATGTAAGAAAATGTTCAATACATTGCAACCTCAAAAAATCTCTCAGAAATTATTCTGACAGATTATCTTCTATTATAATCTTCTATTTTAAATTAGTGACATCCGGTCTTTTCAGAATTATGATTTCATTTGGCAACATCTTGCAAATGACACTATTTTGTATTGTTGAAAAGCGACTTAGAAGATCTGTGGTTCCAAATGTAATCGATTTAAATTTGTGAGAAGTTTTTTACGGTTATGAACACTGCTCTCAAAAATATAATGAGTGTAGTAAACTACGCGATTATCGATACATGTTGATTGTGACAGAAAATGTTTTTCCTCAAAATATCTAAGAATATTTACAGAAAAACTGCAATGAATTATAACCTCAAATACTTTCACTCGTTCCACTGAAAGTGAGAGTAATAATTCTTATACATAACCATATACATAACTGTGAATTATATTTCCGTTACTCGAAAAACGTAGTAACAATATTCACTTAAAAGTAACTCGAGCATATTAATTTGTTCATAAAGTCACAGAATCAAAAGTGAATTGGAAATATTAAAAGAACTGTTCTTTTACAGATAAAACGCACTAAAGCTCTTTGACTATAATTGTCTTTCAGGGAATCAAAATATTCAGCTTTTCTTTTCTAAATATTGATAAACCTAGACAAGCACTGTTGCCGAATGAAAATATTCTCCCAAATCGCACTTAAATGGTTTATTAAAAATTCATTCTGAAATCGCTTCAATGTATTATAAGTTTACGAGTGAGACTTCGTTGAGATCTTCCTTATCACTCTAGTTGTCTTCATAAATATCGAGATGGAATAAAAGTTTGAAAAAACTGAATAAAATTGGTTTTGAAGCTTTAGTAAACAAATGGTTCAGTTGTTATTTACATCCACGGTCTCAAAAAGTTCAATTCAATGTTGTTCTTTCGGAAAGCATTGGGATTTTGGTGTACCTCAGAATACGGTCTTAGGTCCACTGCGATTCTCCTTATATATTAACGATATTGTTTTTCATGTAGAAAAATGCTCTATCGATTGGTTGCAGATGAAACAATGATTTATGTTAGTGGTAAACAAATCCAGAATGTGACAGAATGGATCAATAGAGACTTAGCAGCAATAAATGAATGGCTAACAAAGTCTGAATTTATAATTGTTGGTGCAAGTAAAATTCTTTAGGTAAATAGTACCAAAAATATGAGTATTAAAATTGAAAACCAGAACATTGATATGGTACAAATTGTTAAATATTTAGGCGTTATGTTAGATGAGAAATTGAGTTTCAATGATTATGTCGTTTTCATATCGTCTAAAATTTGCAAGAAAATCAACTTTCTCGAAAAAATTTAAAAAATCTGACGAAATATATGACGTTACTCTTTAAGTCAATAATCATTCCACACTTAGAATATTGTTCCACTCTGTTATTGGGAAAAAGCTACAGAATAGAGATATGCTTACAATTTTGAAATGTAATAGATATACTCCAATCCAAAGCATGCTAAATTTTTCAGAACTAATTTCAGTTAAACAGTTAATTTAATATTAAAAACAAATTGTTCCCATGTAGAGTGATAAAAAATATAATATGTGTCAGTGATGTGCACGGTTATAATACAAGAAATGCTGACCATTTCTATATTCAAGTTTGTAAGCTTTCTGAATCTAGAAATATTATATTTTACGAAGAATTCATGACTTCGTTTCAAACATATTATTGTGAATAAAACAATTTGAACCTAAATGTTTATATGATTTTTTAATAGCTATTTCTAAATAAATATCATTATTATCTATAATATAAAAATGAATCACAAAATGTGTTGGTAAGCGCATAACTTATCACTGCCTAGACCAATTTTGCCAATTTTTTTTTTAAATTTTTATTAAAGTCCAATGATGGTTTTTACGGCGAGACAAATTTGAACAAATGCCGAGAAAGCCCTAAAATCAGCCCATTTCTTTTCCCGATACAAACGTTTTCTAACTAAAATGTAGAGCCAACGGCTGGACCTATTTCACTATTTTGTTGTGTTTGTTATTGTCACGGAAAAAATTTGAAAAATTGCGTGTAAAATAAAAAATTTAAGAATACTTAATTTATAATATAAGTAAGAAATGATTGATAATTCTCAAAAAGAGGATGTAAAAAAAAATAATATCTATCTCATCGCACATCTTGGTTATTTCAGAGATATCCCGACTTATATTAAAACTTCAATTTAGTATAAAATTTTGGTAAGGTTGAATAGACTAACATACACGTTACACACATAGTACGTGGTATATTTGAATATAAAGAATAATACAGAGTTTGCTTTAATTTACAGTTGAAATTTCGTTTTTAAAAAATAATAGCTATTAGATGTGCAAACTTAAGTCGCAGAACTCGCGATGCAGCAAGTCAAATATATAAAACAGCTGAAAAGTCAAACTGAAGAGCAACGCGAAGCTCGGAATGAAGCTGATACAGTTCGCTGCAAATCGTTGCTATTCGACCAATGAACGTTGTGTGTCAATATTGAAAGGCAAAGTTTAATTGTTATTGATAAGAAAATACTACCAATGATTCGACAAAATATTGCGCGAAAATTAGTACAGCCACCAGTACCACTATATTCATTGGTTTCCGGGAATGGACTAAATTCTTAACATTTTTAGAATTATATCCAGCAAATACCTCATATTTGTCAATAAATGAGATATTTGATATTATGAGATATATCTCATTCATCAATTAATGATGAGATATATGGGTTAAGTACTTGATAAGAAATTAGGAATGTAACTTTCAATACATATTAATATAAGAATTTTTTGATAATTTGACTGATTTGAAATAACAGGAAGTATTGCAGTCCCTTCGTAAGTGAGTAAGTCCCTGCACACGGGATAAATATTAAAAACAAGATAGCGTAGTACAAATAGTAGAACTTGTATTTCCGGATTTTTGAAAAATATTCAGGGAATAATAAATGGGCGTACAAAGTTCGCCAGGTCAGCTAGTTATTAATATGAACAAAAATTAAATTTGACTCAATCAGTGATTCTCTAAACGAAAAACAAAATTCCCTTGCATTATAGCGAAGCGGCTGATGCACTGTCTTTCAATAACCAATAAGAATAAATTGGTGTTCAAACGATTTCCATCAAAATTGTGTGATTTGGGATTCTCGAGACCAGTTGAAAGATGTGATAATTTATTCCTCTGAAGAAATAACGAAAGTTTCGTTTTGCGAATGTTCAATATCAACGATAGTAAGCGGTACTCTTTACAGCCCGAAATTGATGATAACCAGTGCCGAAACATGCCCATAAGAGTCAATTAATCGAAAACGAATACCTCTCCTCTTATTGCGGCAGAATGCTGAGCTGGTTATTTTTCCCAACTTGTTTAATTATAGTGGCCGTGTATAAATTTACTTTCGATCGCTCCTTTTTAATCTCGAAGAACGTTGGGACCGTTAGCCAAAATTCGGTCACCCAGAAGAATCTCGTCTAACAGAGATTTGAATGGGGATTTACGCACTCGTTACGATGTTTATTGACTTAATGACGTGCCGCAACGTTTGGAAAGGCTCTCGCCGGCAATCTGATACGATGTTGTCGAATCTGGAAGATCAGATGGACACGTTTTCGTCCTCCGAAAAGAAATTTACTCGTTATTGAAGAATACGTCGAGACTTGCTGACGACGGCACCCAACCGCGGTGTTGTCACATTATGCAGTTGATACGGAACTTTATTAATTACTTTTTGGTGCGATGTATGATCAGAATAGCTTCACTTATATATTCAATGATCATGATTCATGAATAGTATTCAAATCGTGTTATATTTAAAATACAGTACCTGTCTAACATTACTTTTCTTTATTACTTATAAATTTACTAGTCAAAAATCTTTTAGAAAGAAATATTGTGAAACCTTCAGTTGAGAAAGAGATTTTAAATCTCTTAGAAATGTGCTTGAACCAAAACTATTTCAAATTCAATGATAACTTTTACAAAAGTAATGAGGGATTAATTATGGGAAACCCTCTAAGCCCTCTCTTAGCGGAAATATTCATGGATAATATAGAGAATTCTATTCATAGTAGCCAACTTTCTGAGAAATGTATCTATTGGTATCGATATGTCGACGACATTATTACCTGCTTCACAGGGACCCATCGACAGGTTAATTCTTTCTTGAAATTCATTAATTCACTTCACCCAAAGATGGAATTCACAAAAGAAAGAGAATTGGAAGGCTCTATAAACTTCTTGGACCGTACAATAAAAAGAAATAATAATAAACATGAGTTCTCAATTTTCCGAAAACTCTCATATTCTGATCAAACAATACATTGCTCCTCCTCACATCCGTTCCATCACAAATCAGCGGCGTACAACAGTATGATTCATAGACTGATAAATATGCCTTTATCAGCAGATAATTATACTCATGAATTGAACATCATTAAGCAGATCGCACAAAACAATGGATATCATCATTGTTTCGTCGATAACATTTCACGAAAAAGTTATATAATAAGGCTATTTCCCAAGTATATCCTAAAGTAACAGATAGTCACAAAAAGTTCAGAACATTAACGTATTTAGGCAACCCTGTATCAAAAATCTCGAAGTTTTTATCTGATAATAAAATTTTATCCGAAATTTAACGATAGCTTTCAAACCCAGAATACCGTGGATAGACTCATCAGAAATGCGAAAGATGAAATTTCGTTTGACGATAAATCGGGTATTTATGAGTTGAGTTGCGGTACTTGTCCCAAAGTCAAAAGTTGGCTAAACTGGCAGGAATTTCAACCTTAGAATATCTGAACACCAAAGATGCTTTGCAAAAAATAAAACCGATTCTACCTATCAACTCATCTTTTAGAACAGAACCATGTCTTCGACAACAACTCTAAAATATTGCATACAGAGCGCACAGGTTATTAACTAACCATGTTAGAAGCCATGGAAATCAATAAGAGGAAGAAATCGAACAGTTTATTAAACAACTTAGTTTTGATCAATAATTCTCCTCTATCAAATTTATTCCAGTAAAAATGCAATCGAAGAAAAAGTATTCTATGGTCATCCCTCACAATTCAGAAGAAATATGTTCTATAGTCATCCCCCTGTAAAAGAAGAACAGTGTTCTATGGTCATTCCCAGCCCACGCACTTCAGGATAAATATACGCAGTCCACAATGTAATAGCTCAGTTTATCATCAACATCTGATGAAGCCACTGTGTTGGCGAAACGATATTGTCATTTTGAATTAATTATAGTGAAAATAGAAAAACTGCTTAGTTTTATTTAAATTATGTTTGTGAATATGTTTATGATTTACAAATTGATTCACAAATTTTGAACTACCTTTCTGTTGTATTCACACTGAATTTCGATGAAGAAGATATAACATATGTAGCTAGCATCGTTCGCATCTTCTTAACTAAATGGGTAGTGAAAGCAACTACTAATTCAGCTCTTCGAAAGGAATAATTAGTACCATTTTCTTGCTTGTAAATTCTATCTGCAACAGTTGGCAGGCGCTCACTCATTTGATGGATAAAATGGCAAATAAAATTGGTACACTTATCGGCGTGTTGGGATAATTGAATGCTACCTCTTGCAAATCATTCTCTTGGAACCAAAATTGTTATAACCTTGCTAATTTGAGCTTTTGTGTTAATGCTGTAACTATATTTGGAAATTTTAGCATTTCTAGAACATTCTTCTCAATATTATTTCTACATATACTGATTCTCTGTACTTCAAGGTCTTTCCAAATATTTTCTTCCAAAAAAAAAACCTCTACTATTTTCTCATCGCTATCATTACTTCTCCTCTTTTCTTACGAATCATTACTTCGTCAAGAAGATAATTTTTGGTTTCCTCGTCATCTGATAGTAGGAATATTTCTAATTGATTCCTTTTTCTTTCAAATCCTGATCTCATTTGATGAAATAATAGAAGATCAGGGTTATCTTCAACTGCCAGTAATATTGTTTATGCCTCGTAATTTGTCCCTATAAATCTTCATTACGCAATGCCAGTTTAATTTAGTCTATAAAATATTTTCAGCAACAGCAAGTTGGTTCATTAATTCATAATCAGTATTGAAATTGCTTTTCCATCTTGCATGTTGTTAATTTAGCCAGAGTTGCAACTTGATTAAACGGAAAGTTAATTGAAGACCAGCGTTGAATCGCCACGATGAAAAAACTCTGTTTAAATTACATAATGATTCAATCTCCGAAGAATTACGAGCGTCATGCGATATCGCTATCATAGCACCATAAAAAAACTATTAATTTACGTGGTAATTTTATATCCATAATAAGCTCGTGGTCATTATTCACTCTAAAATTCTTCTGAAAAGTGTGAACAAATTTGTGGAGGATACCTTGCAGTTTACTCTAATCAATTTACATACTTTATATGAGTTAGTGAAAAGAGGAGTGGATATTCCATTTGTTGCGTGAGAAGTCTGATTTCAAGACTCAGTTCAGATATATAATCAGCTTCATATCGATATTTGATTGTTTACTTGAAAACAAATAAAATAGTATATTCTTTGAAAAATCCAAATAGTTTGAATAAATTCTGAAACGATGCTGCTAAGGCGTTTAACGCTTCTTGTTTCCGTTTTCATCGGAATGTCACTAATTCACCTTGGTAGCTCAGGTAACTTGGAGCCAGAGGGAAGTCACCCCCTGACCGTCTTTTGACTGCCATGTGCAGGCATAAACCTACTGAAAAACATAAGGAGTTTAGACAGCTATATATAGCTCTAATCGCGACAATATTTCTAGGACATAAATACAATCGCCGATTAAGGTCGTTGCCAAAGGTCCGATAACTTGGTAAGTCCTCTATACAGGTTACTCTTTTTCATATTATATGTATAACCAGAAAGAATGTAGTGTCTACCTTGAGATAGTGTAAAAACCAGAAGGTTTGAAATCTGGGATAATAGCGAAAATAAGAATATAACGTCCTTTAAATAACATGACATTCTAAAAATGTGAGAAAATTAAACACTAATCCTTAACGAATCCCATAACAAAATGAAGTAGAAAATAACGACGGGTTGCACTCCGGGAGTTCCGGCAGAAGTGAAAACTTGAATATTAATGTTGTGCATTTTTGATATTTTGGAATGGTTAGAGAATAATTTTGTACGAATTGCTTTCATTATCAGTTTAAAAGTATTATTATTTATGTGGTGGAAAACAATATTCATTTATTGCGCTATCGTACAGAAACATGATAATATATTACATTAAAAATTTAACACTTCAGAACTATTACAATTATTTTATATTAAAAAGATTATCTCTTAGGAAAATCAACTTCCATCCATAATTTCAACGACTTTTTCATCATCATCTTTACCAGAACCATCATCGCTAATCTCTTAAACTGATACGATAGGTTTATGATAGCTGAAGTAAGAAACGAACAGTTTTGATTCGAACCTATTTAAGTGTCAAATAAAGACCGCATCAATAGTAGTTTTGTATTTCGTTGTGCTAAGATTGCGATCATTTGACATAGTAAACCAAATTCATTATTTAAAAATTCAATTAATAGTTGATTTTTATCGTCTCCAAAGTTTATGTTGAAGTCTCCACTCAAAATCATTGGCAATTCATCAAAGCTTTTTCCAATTTTTTTTTTTGAAGCAATGCAGATGCGTCATGAGAATAAATGAATAAATTTTCGTACAAGAAGTCTCGTATAGCACGCAATGACTTATCTGGAGAGATGTCAACGGCAACCATAATAATAAACTGATTATCACCAGAGTGGCAACCACTTATACAAATATCACCGATATCAGAAACAGTAGCATTAAACATGCTGTTGTATTTCACATGCACATCCATATAATTTGTACAATAATGAACTGTGTTCATATTTTGATAAATAGCTACTCCTCCCGCTGGACGATTATTTCTTCTGAAACTAGCAACAAAGTTGAAATTCGGAATGTCAATTATTTCATCGTTACCCATATGAGTTTCTGATAAAATTAACACATTCATCTTTTTAACAAGAGCGTCAATTGCTAGATTATTTACATGCGCACTAAAACTTTGACAATTGAATGAAAAATACACACGAACATTCGCGCAAGCGCCTTGCGCCGCCTGCCCTCTCTACATCCGTCTTACAAATTCTCGATCAGGTCACGTGTCCTGACGTGAGTTTAGAAATTTTTACCCATTCCAAAAAAAATACACACCGCCGCTAAAGAAGTTTTCACTTCAAAATAGAAGGAATATAAAACATAAAAGCTCAAAGTTAGCGTAAAAGTATGAAATGAGTTTAAAATATACATATATTCCCAAAATACTAGCAGCAACATTTCTGTGACACTAGTCAATGAAATTGGTATAGAAGGTCGAAAAAAAGAACCAAGCCAATGAAAGTACCGACACCGCATTTTACGAAAAACCACCTTCAAACAAGACATGCAAACTCATCTGGTAGAAGGGAGAAGAAACCAATATTATGCAATATACTGTAATAAGAATAATATCTGACGAAATTATTTCATCTCTGTTCATTATTTCCTGTAGACGTTCTGTTATACTTAGATTCGCGATCTAAATTTACATTCGCATCCTGTATCGTCTGCATTATTCAAATATTAAAATTCACATCAATATTATGTAACTACAAAGGATATGACATCTCAATCAGTGATTGTAGGAGACAAACCGATGAAAACAACCGATACCTACTGAGATGCTCCAACGGAATATTATGAAGATATTCAAAGAATTCATCGAATATGTCGTCATTTTCCAAGTTATCATTTTCCAAGTAGGGTGAAAGTAGGGTCTCGAAAGAATCTGTTCTATTCGACCGAAGTTAAAAGATGTGTCTGGTTAGGGCGTTACTGAGTAAAACATGGAATGCCCAAAATATTTAAGCTAGCTCAGAACTTGAAAGCCGAACAATTTCAGGAAACCAACTATTATAAGTAGCAATAAACATACCACATCTCTATCCAGAAAGACGAAAAGAACAATCTCTTTTGGTCATAGAAATATGAATCATAGAATACTTATGCTTGCACTTTCCTAGAGATAACTGTGGGAACTTGGAGGCTCAAATCGATGTCTCCTGGTAAACGAAATAGTCGGTCTTTTTTTTAGTAATGATCATCAATTTATTCATAATAGTTACCTATTTAATATTCCTTGAATTACTTCGTTAAAATTCTAAAACTCTTCGCCATTTCAGAAATTGACGTATTGCGATATTTCTATAGTAGGTATCTGCATAATTAAGTCAATATGTCTTTCATCACATAAGGAATTCATAGATGTATGTTCCGCCTGCCACGGTGTACGAACATCGATGTGGGAGTCGCAACGATCTCTGTGCTCGACTCGTTCAAGGGCATCGAAAACGAGATGGGCCTCACGCATCGAGCGTGAGAACCAGAGAAAGACCACCGAAAATCAGTGGAAGTATGTAGGGCACAATCTCATTCCGCCGTGCTAATGACAGTGTGTCGAATGTGAGTGATCACCGTGTTCTTGCACATGAGATAGCAGTGGCGTGCGGAGCGGGATTCTCCAATGGCAATTTCATCGAAACTTTTTGCGAGATTAATTGATACGATATAGCTGTGAACTTTCAAATTTAAACTTATAATGAATTTAAATTTGTTTTTTTTAGTATTCAGTCAACTCAAGTGGAAAATATATCCCTAATTGATTTATGAGAAACTCAATGATTTAATATACATAATTTGAAGAAATTTTTATGAGAATTATTTGCAAGATTTATCTGAAATTTGATTAATATGAATTTTATATTTTACAATTTAATGAATCGATATGTGACCTACAAAAAGACAATATTTCGACAAATAACGAAGACTCTTGATAACCACCATAGTCTAAAATGTTTCTGAAATAATTGTATGATATTGTAGTTTGTTCAACTAAAATGAATTGATTTAGATTGAGTACTTTGTAATATTTCATTAAGTTCTTCTTCTAGTTCACGTGCCATCTCCGTTACGAAGGATGGCTATTATCATTGCAATTCTAATTTTTGTAGCCGATGCTCGAAAGAGTTGAATTGATGTGCAGCCAAAGCATTCCCCAAGATTTCTTAGCCACGACATTCTTCTCCTTCCAACACTTCCCTCGATCTTTCCCTGCATTATGAGCTGCAGTAGCTGATATTTTTCCCCTCGCGTAACATGTCCCAAATATTTCAATTTTCTGAAATTAATTGTTAGTGAGTTCTATTAGTTATTAATTATCAGTTTTTAGTTACTATTTAATTTTTTTAGATTGAGCTCTTTGTTATATCTCCTTCATTTTATTTATTCAGTTATATATTAATAGTTCTCATCTACCTATAATTATATTACCATTGCATGTTGATAATTCAAAAATATTTGAACTGTATTTATGTAGTAGATAGTACATGAAGAGTGACGAAAAACGTATTCAATCAAAAGAGAGCTGAAACGAAAGCAAGTCACGATACGGCCATTTGTATTTTCATCACACTGATTGATGATGACTGATGTAATTACAAAACGTACTTAATTTGCAACATGTATCAACAGGTTAAACATCGCCACTTAAACTAGGTGCTAATTAATTCTATTCATAATAGCAATTTGTAGAAGGTAATCAATATATTTTGTATATGATGGAATCAATGACTGTTGTACCAATTCTGGAACCTTCTATTCTCAATGGAATCAACAGATTCCATTGTTTCATAGATGCCTCTATTGTATAGAAACATATTGTTAGTCTGTTTGGGAGTAAGCAATAAATCACGTAACCAATTAGCCGATTTTCGCCAACCAATTAGTCATCATCAGGGTTTATTAATTAGACACGACATCCATCTTCAATATTTAACATACGTCGAGGGTAACATAGTAATAACTGCCTTGTCTGTTAGATTAGTTTAGTAATTAATTAGACATGGCAATTTCATCCTTAATTCACAAATGGACATCAATAGAATAGCTGCAACAATATCCTTTGAATTAATGCAATAACATCAATAACCTCCAAACAAATGTCAAGAAAAAAGATGCCATTGTGACATGATCGATATGCATACAAACAATGAAATTATAAGGAACTGAGTGGAAGTTTATATATATATATATATATATATATATATATATATATATATATATATATATATATATATATATATATATTAAAATAAATTAAACTCTTGGCTTAATGTTTCACGATTTATTTAACAATATGTATAGTCAACATGTTTCGAGCGTTAGCTCATTTTCAAGACTAAACTACTATAAGAGACGTACAACAAATTTATATCTACAAAATCGATGTGAGTAGGGAGGATAGTTGAAAATCTAATTGTTCATTTACAATCTCTTCTTTTCTCTTCCAAGAACTGCTAATTTCAATTGCTTCCAGAAGGTCTAAATATAGTAATATATATAGTAGTATATATATAGTAATAAAGGTAAACGTTTAGACCTTCTGGAAGCAATTGAAATTAGCAGTTCTTGGAAGAGAAAAGAAGAGATTGTAAATGAACAATTAGATTTTCAACTATCCTCCCTACTCACATCGATTTTGTAGATATAAATTTGTTGTACGTCTCTTATAGTAGTTTAGTCTTGAAAATGAGCTAACGCTCGAAACATGTTGACTATACATATTGTTAAATAAATCGTGAAACATTAAGCCAAGAGTTTAATTTATTTTAATATTCAATTATGTTTCACCAAGAGTTAAGCGAGAATTCAATCTCATTATATATATATATATATATATATATATATATATATATATATATATATATATATATATATATATATATGAGAAAAGGGTGTTTTGTCATCAACATCACGATTAAATCAATAGAGGAGCGACAGTTAGACATGATATATTCTTCAAACACATTGATATGTCATTGAAATCTACATAGAAAAGGCTAAAGCCACACTAAAATACGTACAAAATACTGATAACAAATAAATACTACGAAGAACGAATGCTTAAAGAAATTTGATAATCATTAGTAATCAGTAATTAGAACATCTAAAACCTACATAATATGAATCTATTCGGTTCTGAAATGCTGCTGGGACTACAGATACAGAGAAAAACTGATGAACTGGAACACTTGAAATTAATTTGTTCCAAAATTGCAATTGGAGTACTCCAAAAAGTTCCAACATACAAGTGTAGAACGAGCACTTCTGTAAGACGAGCCCCAACAAATATGGCAGGCAAGGGGCCTCATACATGCAACAGTGTACAGATTTACCAATTTAACTTAAAAACTCAAGAACAACATATGAGAACAACTTGAAGAAGGATGAGGTTTGTTATATAGCCACGTCAACTTCTAGAACTTGATCTGATGAGTACATCAGACCCATGTCTCTGAAAGCGAATCTGAAACTCTTGCCGAAATCTTGAAATATAGGATATATATAAAGCTGTACAACATTAACCACAGGTCTACAGAGCAAAGGAGACCCAAGGTATCATGTCAACCTGAATTTGTGTCTGAGACTACCGGCAGGTGAAGAACTTGTGAAGTAGTGCGAACTGATGAGGATAACGATGAGAGTGCAATGGATGGTTGAAAGAAATACAAAGTTTAAGTATGACTTACCTTGATGAAAAGAAGTGAACAGTGTTTATTACCGAAACAGCGAAGTGAAATCATGATATATTCGAAACGTATAACATTCGAAAACTACAACTACAATTAAAAACAGAATATCTTCAATGTAGAACTTCTCTCACGTAGTGTTGCCCAAGGCAAGACCACGACGAGTCTTGCCTGTCTTAGTCTTGGTCTTGCGTGAGCAAACTTGGTCTTGGTCTTGCATAGTGTGTCTTGGTGTTGGTATTGGTCTTGGTCTTGGTCTTGCTGCCAGAGTCTTGCAAAGTCTTGGAGTCTTCAAATACTTTTTATTCACAATTTCATTTTAGATTTTTGGTCAGTGTAACCCCGCTGAAATTTATAGCTTATGTAGACATGAATGATGATGATAATAATGAAAATCGAAACAAATTTTTAATTCATAATAGAAAAGATAGAAATGTCTTTATTGAAAGCACAAATTCGTACGAACAAGATTTTACAGTACGAAAACTAGCCTATGTAACTCCTAATCAATTTTTCTGTTTATAAATTAAAATTAATAACAATGATTTGATAACAATAAATTGAAAATATAATTATGAAGAATTCAAAAAGATCCAAATATAAACAGCAATATTAAGCTCACGCTACCTCTTTTCAACCAAATGAACACAATGTAAAACTGATAAACACAATAACAAAATCACAATACGTGAAGAGTATGGAATAATCACAAGATTTTAGTACTACAGGTATATACCAGAAAATTTTCAAAAAACATTCAGAAAACCTTTACACTTAGCTTTGAACTAATGATAGTAAATGATACTAAAGTAGTCAAGAGAAGTTAATGAAATATAGTTGATGGAGTCAATGAAAATAAACTAAAATCAAATTCAATAGTTATATGAAGTAACCAAATGAAACAAAACTAAAATTAAAATATTATATATTACAAAGTCATATGAAAAAGCTCAAATGTGAGTCTTCTTGAACTGCAAGACCGCAAGTGTCTTGATGCTCAGTCTTGTTCTTGCGGTCTTGGTCAAGACTGCAAGACTGCGAGTCTTTTTGGGCAACACTAGTCACGGTGTGATTATGGTGATGCCGTGTGTTTTCCCTGTTCAACTTTACAACTCAAGTCGAATCACAATTTTTGCAAAATACTTCGACTTGCATCCGTTTTTGCTACAATATAAGACGTTTTGATCCTATAAATCATATAATAAAATGGATTTTAAAAATGGACTTTAGATTTCAGTCACAGTTTCATGTCTCTTTATATAAAATTTCATCAACATCTTGTCCCAAGTATCTGTCCGACAAAATTGTTTTTATAAATAAATCACCTTCTCGAAACATTCGTGAAAAAATGCTTATAAATATACCAAGACATTATACCGTAAGGTTTCAGGCATCATTTTTGTCATTGGTTTCTGAACAAACCACAAATGAAAAAGTTATTGTTCAATAAACAGAAAAGGAGAAAGCAAACCATTCTTAGGAATAATATACTGTTTCTATGAGGGTATAGTTGGACTAGCGAAAGTTAATATTGACCAGAGGATATCCATTCCATATGTCAGAAATATTTCATCAGGAAACATAGAAGAATATATCAAATTTCCTCTGTGGATAAAACTCATCCTGTGTTCATTTGAAATTCTCAATTTTGTAATTCCGTGAATCATAAAACACCGAGTCCATAGTTTATTTTTTCTCGATTTTCTTATTATTGTTCTTCCCATAAAATTGAATGAGCTAATTGTTTGTCTTGCCTTCTTTACTCTCTCTTCGTCCGTTAATTCTTTCAATGCCAACAATTAACTCGCGCCAAACGCGCGATCTACATTCCGGGTGGCAGAAATATCTCATCACAAAACGCAGAGGAAGATAAGTGTGTGTGTGGGTCAAAGAATCGCCGCGAGCTGACGACGGTCAACTCACCGTTATAAGTCCGGGCCTGCCCGCGGCCGTTCGCGTCTTCTGTGCTCCACATCGCGGTGTTCTGTGTACGCGCGGTGCAGGCCTCGCGGTACATTATCTAATTAGACGGCCGGCCGGTGCTCATTGCCGAATTTAGATACGTCAACTGGACAATGGTCGAAAGGTAGACATTCCAGGTTCGGTTTTGCCGTGTTCCGCCTTCTCTTTATCGGTGCATATTTGTGCGTATTAAAATGATGGAGATAGCGATCGTAATTATTGGTAATCAATTTTCTGGCTGCAGGTAGATAACCGGCTCCGGTCGAATTTGGTTCACTTTTCGATCGGTAATAAAATCAGCGATGGAGTTCGTTTGAAATTGTGGTTTGGTAAGATGCGGAATTGAATTTGAAATACAACGCAAGACTTTATAAACATTCTAATAGTAATTCTTCATTCGAGGATCATTTCTCATAAAAGTGATTGCCGTAATATCTACTAACAAGACGAATTCTTCTGCATTAACTCAACACTTACAAGCCAGCGATCACAATAATAATAATAATCTTCTATATATAAAAATGAATTGATGTTCGTTAGTCTCGCTAAAACTCGAGAACGGCTGGACCGATTTGGCTAATTTTGGTCTTGAATTATTTGTGAAAGTCCAGAAAAGGTTTAAAAAGTGAATAAATATGAGCATGCTCGGAATTAAATAAAAACAACACTTTTGTTTTTCCTTTGATGTGTCCCCCGTCGTTCAGAAATCAAATTGATAGAAGAGTTTCAAATGAATCTATAATATAAAAATGAATTGCTGTTCGTAAGTCTCGCTAAAACTCTAGAGCGGCTGGACCGATTTCGCTAATTTTGGTCTTGAATTATTTGTTGAAGCCCAGAGAAGATTTAGAGGGTGAATAAATATGAAAATGCTCGGAATTAAATATGTGTCCCCCGTCGTTCAGAAATCAAATTGAAAAAATAGTTTAAAATGAATAACCAATTAAAATTTTTATATCTTTCTTGAAACATATGTATTCTTAGGGGGTGAAAAATTAACTAAATTTTAGCTAACTACAGTTGTTAACTATGTATCAGATTATTTTTATGTAGTTTGATAAATCCTAAGGATTGTCACAAATTGAATTTCTGAAAGCTACCATAATATTTGACATTTGACAACCAACTAATATATCGATCTATCCTCTATGACATAGAGTCTATGTCGATCGATACCTCATACAAAGAGTGCATCCTTCTATCTTAGTGAGCGGCGATTACCGCTAAGTGCGCGAGAACTTTCTTTACTTCGGTGATCCTTTGTGATAGTGACATTTCAAGTTATGTGCTCTTTTTTTGTTGAACTTTTGTGATAGTGACAATTTACCTCTAAGGTCGCGAGAACTTTTCCCACTTTGATTAATTACAATTTACGGTGCAGAGGAGAAGACGACCTGATTTAGGTTGTGGCTGTCAGTCAAATGTGCGAAGAGCTACCTCACGATATAATATATTATATAATGAAATAATGAATTAAAACATTTGGATTGAGTTTCACTGAAAGAAACTTAACAACTCTGCTTACGAGTATGTTCCGGGCGGTTATCCCATTATTAAGAGTAATAACTTAAGTTCTAAATCAATTTTGAAATTGACGAAATATCAAAATGCATCATTTCTATTTGGAAATTTTTGATTTCAAGTAGAAATTATGCTTTCTGAAATTTCAAAATTATTTCAGAAATTGAGGAAGTTCCATTTTATTTTGGAATAAATTGAAATCTGGAATTTACAATCAGAAATAATGCATATCGATTTCACGTCAATTCAAAAATTAAATCAGAAATTTAGGTATTATTCATCATAAGGGACTAACCACCCGAAACATATGTAGATTTGACAGTGTTTGAATATCAATTTATTATTAATATACTGCAACTCAACGGCTGGATCGACTTGAGTGAATTTTTGTATATGCATTCATTCGTTTATCCTAATATTTTGGAATGTCATGGCAGGACAACGTCTGTCGGGTCCGCTAGTATTTTATATAAATAAATTAGGCAATAAGTAGGTTAACGCAATTATTGCGAATATCATCAGTTCACCACACACACATGAGTTTGATGAACTTCATTTAAGCGAGTAAGCAGTTTCAATTTATGTATTAATTCGGTATTGAACCCCCTGAAAAGGAGTGGGGAGATGGAGGCCGTGTCGGGGGGAATCTCCTTGTGAGGAAATAGCACTCCATATTCCCAGACACCTTTCAAATAATATCTATAATAATCATCTAAGAATAGAAAGTTTTTGTTTCAAACATCGAAAACACCCGTATTCATGGACTTTTCATAAGGACATTTTTATAAAGCAGTTTTGGATATTCCTATCTCGCTCGTTACTCTTCCAAACATCACACCCCATCCCAATAGCTACGACCCTGAATTCAACACTGAATTTTGAGAGATGATACAATAGGAAAATAGCTTTAACAGTCATTCGAACATCAACTTTAAGTTCAATCCGTAACAAACGAAGAATATTATTCTTCAGTATCTACACAATTTCTTAGGAAATACAGTCATCAAACGGTGAAGACCGCATTTCGTACTATCAAGCCTTATAAGAGTTGAAAACTGATTCCAATTCGCGAGCTGTTGATACTATGATCTGTTATTTGATGAGTAAGTATACAGGGTAGTTGATAGTAATTGCAACACACACCTGCTTGGATATCAATCGTATCATTTCGTCGATATAACAAAATCACTCAAGTTGAAGCTCGTTCATATCGCTCAATTTTTCAAAAATTGCTTTTAATAAAAACGTTTGATTAATCTTGTGCTTCATCTGCAGAAGAATATTTTCGAATTGGAATTCGTGATCTCCGCTATCTCAATTGAAATTTATCTTACGATAAAACTCATTTTAATATTGATGCAAAATCTCGGTTATACGTTCTATGAAATATATACAGTTGTTAATCGATTGGGCCCATACTTGTGAAAATCTGAATACAAAATTTGAACAAAACTAAGTAATTTTTTGATTTTCACTATAATTTAGTCAAAAATAACAATATTATGTAGCCAACACAGTAGCTTCATCAGATGTAGCTAATAAACTGATCAGTTCTAAAGAAAATACTCAGTTTTATTTGAATTATATACAGTTGCCTTCATAGTGAGGCAAAATTCACATCTTCCAATCTGTAGTACTTCACTACGGTGTTCTGATGAGAGTCAATAAGCCCGAAACTCTCATAAGCGGCTACAACCTTATATGATCCATACCAATAATTTGTGAATTAGTTATAAATATATATATATATATATATATATATATATATATATATATATATATATATATATATATATATATATATATATATATATATATATATATATATATATATATATATATATAACATATATATATATATATATATATATATATATATATATATATATATATATATATATATATATATATATATATATATATCTATCTATACATATCTGTCCGACGACCCAATGCTTGAAAAGGAGGTTAGCTATCCATAGCAGTGATACCAGATTGCAACCACAGAGATGCGCACTGGCAAATCATGCATTTTCTTCACAACATAAGTTTGATTTTGAAGATCCAAAAATTCTTTTCATCGAATTTAAATCGAAGGTTCTTTTCTTGTAATCTACAAGAAAAGAACCTTCTTGGAGATATGCTGCATTGAGAATACTCCTAACAACATTAACAAAAGAACAGATATTGAGAGTCTTAGTTTTGTTTACAGCTATCTGTTATCGTTGGATGAGCCTGGCCAAATTTCCAATGACTAGGACCATCGGTGTTGTTGATTATTTTCTGTGTCAATACTGTTTTGTACGTTGATGTGTCATACTATATTTTATATGGTTTAACCTCGATTTAGGAGTTTGTTGTACATGTCATTTATATATCGTACGTCATTAAGCACTGTCAAACGAAATTCGTTTGAAATATAGAATTACTGACGATTAGTCGTTTAAATTAGTTCGGCCCACCTTTGCCGATAACCCAAAGGCGAATTCAAATTCTTTTCAAGCGAATGATCCATCGTTGTTTTATTGCAATTTAAAGTTCTATACCTCCAAAAAAAACACCCTTTATATATATAATTGGACTGTCATCAATTGACGAAAATTTATTGACATTCACATGTCAATCCATCAATTTTAAGGGTGGTACTTTATATAGGTCAATTTTCACTTCAGTTCTGATAATTTCACTGAAGAAATGTTGATAAGAAACCGGTAGAATTTATCGAGAAGGCATTGAAAATATTTTGCCTACCTAAATATTCAATAAGTTCGACAAAAATTATATACCGCCCTTTTACGGTATGAGAAAAACAGAAGACTATAAAAAGACACAAGGAATTAATGAGATAATGTGTCGGTTACAACGGTCGGTCAACTTTCTCCCAGAAATAATAAGACCGCCGCATTCTTGTGGCTGCAAGTCGTATACATCCTCCGTACGAAGAAGATTTCAATGAACCACGCTGTAACCGCAACAAATCACTGACGAGAAAACAAATTATCGATAATTTGCGTTCATAACAAGAAGACAATCTCGCTAAACAGAATTCGGTGTGTTACTTCGAATTCGTACCTTCAATCAATTGAAATCGATATGATATTATTTGCCTTCTGGCGTAAATACCGCTGGATAAGTATTTGAAGCAGTCTACTAGTTTTGATCTCAATTTCGAGGCAGTTTGATGGTTATTTGGTAGGAAAGGCTCTTTCAGATTGATTAATTTCGAAGGAAAGTACAAGAGGTATGAAGAGCATCATCTGCTTTTATGCAGGCAGATGAAGGCAATGATCTGCCTTGCCAAAGAAGGGTTGTTTCGAAAATAGTTAAGCCGAAAGTGAACGAACAGCCCTCACTGAAAAGATAGGCAAAATAAGGGTGTTAGTGGCAGTACATTAGGAAGAGCGGGCTACTGTTCCTATGATTTCCTTCACGAAATGTATGTGATTTGAAAAAGAATTTTGAAGAGCAGAAACGAAAACCCTTTATATTAAATAGAAGTTGAAGTTATTCCCCCAAATATTGATGTTGTGAATTTTGGTGAGAGTGTTACGAAATCATGATTTAATTTTGTTGGATTTCCGATACTGATTCAAATATATTAACTCAGCAATCACATTAAAATTTCCGGTGAATTATATTTAGAAATAGTATTATCAGTAGAGATCAATAAGTAAAATATTCGTTCTATATTTTTCGCAGAATCGGATGGGACTATATAATGGTCTACATATATATCAGCACTCTTTGATGTTCAATTAGTAATTCTGCTATTTTTTATACAAGAAAATATATAGCAAGGAATAGGCAGATCATTACAAACATGAAAAAAATTGATTGAATCTTCCTAAAAAATCTGATTATTCCGTGAATTCGATTTTCAATTAGAACTACGTATATAATTTTAAAACTTTCAGTTCAACTCGTCTCGAAACAAGATTTTTTGTTCATTTCGTGAATTGTGAGATATTATTCGAAAGGTTCGGGGTACTTTTTATAATAGTTTATATTTTGCTCGATAGTGAGTGTATTTACAGCTGCAGCAGGTGAATAATTATTGGTTTCTTAAAGAATAATACATGTTGAATTGAAACTCAAGAAGTCTGTGTGCCTTTGAACTACATTTTGTTACCAACTTCAATCGAATATATATATATATATATATATATATATATATATATATATATATATATATATATATATATATATATATATATATATATATATATATATATATATATATATATATATTGGACAAACTAGCCAATACTTGAAAAATAGGTGAAAGGGCATAGGGATGATAAAAAAACACCACTGCCATCACAAAACACCAACAAACATTAGTCCATAAGTTTGATTTTTCGGCTACAAAAATCCTCAAAACTGAGCAACATAAAAGAAAACGAGAAATCCAGGAATTGATCTATATAAAGAAAAATCCAGATTCCATCAACGATAAAACTGACATAACTGGCCTGAGTAAAATATACATCAATATTTTAATCGCATAGTAGCACGGCACGAAATATAAAGATGTATTGTTTGATGTGAGTGATATTGTAGACGTGATCAGTCTCCATGTCGAGTCATATAATAACGATATGCTTTGAGAGATGCATATTGTTCTATGGAAAATTTTTTCACACATTTTGAGAATAATTGCCAATATAATCGATAATTCAGTCAACTTTTGTGTATAAGGTGTTTATGTTTGTGGTAATATTTGAAATCATTAGTGCGTTTGTAGGCATTATTTTTATATTCATTTTTGTTTCAGCGATCGTATGACATGTATCAATTTCATGAAGGCTAAAATGATAACCGAAACGTAATTGAAAAAAATTTACCATCATTTTGTTCTAATTGAACCAAAAAACCCAATAATCAAATTTTCACTATATAAATATATATATATATATATATATATTTTTTGTTGTTATTTTTGAGTTTTCATTATTTATAGTTTCTTTCTTCAATTTTTTGAAATCTTTGTAAAAAGTTTTGAAAAAGTTGTAATCAACAACGAAACATCAACGAAAATAGACTTTTTGATATTATAAAGTCTGTTAATTGCTGAAAAAATGAATTATTGCATTGTGACAAGTGTCTCTTTTTCATATCACTGCATTCATCATCTAAGAAATTCTGAAATCTGTGTTTTCGTCAGAAATCTGAATCATTCTTGGAGACTTGTTTCAGTAGATTTTGGACTTAAATTTTCGTTTTTTGGAGTAATCATTATTTTCTATTCAATGATCTGAACTTGCTCTGACGGTTTTTTCAGGATGAATTTTTGATTAGACTCAAAATCAAAAATATCAGAGTATGATGGCAGCTCTTCGTGATCTGAAGATAAACGTGATGGCATTTCAACTCAGTGACATCTTGCATGTATCGAATTCAATATAACAGAAATGATAGAATGGTGTTATCCTCAATCATTATAATACTTTTACCAGTAAAAGTATAAAGTTAATAATTTGAATACGTATTATTATATTTTCTAAAGGATGTATTGCTCGTTCTTACGATAATTCGCTTATAACTGCATATTTCTTGCGGAAAAAAAGGCGTAGGCGAAAAGGCAAACAGAAATTTGAACGTAGAGTGCCATTTGCATGAAGATTAGATCCTGATAAGGATAAACAATTATCGTCTTCAGTACACGTTTTATCGAAGATTACGATCAGCTGTTTTTCCGATGACAACAGAATAACAATGAGGCATAGCCTCTGGCACTTCGTGCTTGAGTATCCGGGTCCTCTTGAAATGCAAGTGAATGTAGTGTGCTAATATGTACTTGATGTTTGCTCGAAACGAGCCGCGTTGAGTTAAATGACTGGCAAATAAATATTTACTATATTGACGGCCAATTCTCGCCTGGGTACTTATGTATATATCGTTTCGTGGGATGTGGGACTTTATCCAACAACGTATTGGCTATTTCATGTGAAACTTTTCTGGGAAAAGAATTATTTTTGAAAATAAAACTTTATCAGACACTTTGAAAATACGGAATGAAATTCGTCTAGTCAGCTACATCACATTATTACTGTCTAGAAGTCAATATATCGTTTTTCTCTGAACAGAGTGAAAAACGATATACTGAAGTCTATGTAACCCAGTCATTGAATGATGCTTGCGCTAGAGTCACTCATCGAGTTGAAAAAGATACTCTGACAAGTACGTCAAATATTATAAAATTGTCCTATAGGTACTTCATCGATATATTAGATTATTATCGAATGATATATACAGACTCAAAAACTGATCAATGCAATAAATTTCTGTTCATTGCCACTCTGAAAAACATATTTGTCATTATATAAATTTCTGTTCATTGCCACTCTGAAAAACATTTTGTCCTGATTATAAAGAATATAATTTCAAAAATTTCCCAACTTGAATTTCGAATTCCAATGTCGGTTGAGATTAAACATAAATAAATTAAAGCAATTTTGACGTATAAATTTACTACCACCTTATGAAGAAGTTTTATAATTATTATAAAGAAACCAGGTATTAGGATTATGTGAAAAATTTTCTGTCATTTCTGAGTTTTAATCGGGATTCAAAAGAAATTGTTCTTGTGAAACAGCAATATTGGGCACATGTGAGGAATGCTATAGTGCTATAGATAAGAAGAAATGCTTATAGTAGTATTTTTGGATTTTGAAAGAGCTTTTGAAACGTTATGTAGATCATTATTATTGAAAACACTTGATAGACTTGGCTTTGAGGGAGTAGTAAATGATTGGCTCGGATCTTACTTCGATTCGCAAGACAACCATAACACAAAAAGTTAAGTTTAATGGCATGCTGTCGGATAGCACGGAAGTGGATGTAGGCGTACCTCAAGGAACTGCCTTAGGTCCGTTGTTGTTCTTCTTATATATGAACGATATTGTCTCTGATGTAACAAAATGTTATATACGTTTATTCGCGGATAAAACTATGCTCTTTATATGTGGCAAAGATTTTAAGAATATGACAGAGGGGATCAATAGAGACCTTTCTGCGATTAATGAATGGTTACGTGACAATAGCTTATCCCTAAATGTGCAAAAATCGTACTTCATAGTTTTGAAAACCCTTAAAACCAAGAGTTTCAATCATCATGTTGATTTTATGTCATCTAAAATCTCAAAACAATCAATGTTTTGAGAAGAATAGAAAAAAACAGTTGACATATGTATGTGAAATTATTTTTGTCCAAATCAACAATCATGCCGCATTTTGAATATTGCTCCACTTTATTATTTGGTTTGACTAATGAAAAAAATCAACAATTACAAAAGTTACAGGAAAGCTTCCATGTAATGTAATGTAATAAAAAATGTAACATATGTCAGTGATGTGGATGGGTATATTACTAGAAATACGTACTATTAGTTTATATAGCCAAAGTTGTGAGCTCACCAAATCTAAAAATAGCATGACGAATTTAAGGCTTTCAAATATTTACCAAGTATATTGAAAATGAGTACTAGTATTTAGATATTTAAGCGTGATGTAAGAAAGTATATTTTAAATAATGAGATAGGTATGTAATTCAAAAGTGACAGTTCAGAATATGAAGATTTTGTATAGCTTCAGCTAAATGAATATTATTATTATGTTTAAATAATGTTCATGGAGCTGGAAAGTTTTGATTTGAATCTGATTTTTATTGAATAATTTTTTGCCAGTTTGTAGATAACTATAATATTCACGAATAAATTTCATAAAAATTGTTCAATTCAATGGACATATGTTTCGGGCAACTAGTTGTATCTACCCTTGAAAATGACTTTTTCAAGAGTGGTTTTTGCCGCCTAGTTTAAGAATCCCTATTCAAAAACCTCAGAATGTTGTCTGTAGTTGTGTAGGAATGGTTCCATACCTTGTCAAAATCTCTACGAAAAACCTAAATGAAAACCTCTAAGTACTCAGTGCTCTTCACACAAAAAAGCGATATGCCATGCTTGAGAGAGTTTATCTCATTTCGTCTATATATGGCACTAACATGATTAGTTCATTAATGGTTTGGAAAATTATCGAATCTCGATTGTTTGAAAACTGAAGATTCCAATAAGAGGATGAAACAATTGAATGGTATTTCCATTCATCGATTCTATAGTTTTCGAAACTCATAATATTCACACTGGAATGTGATAGGTTTTGCTTTTGTAGACAACGTTTCTGTAGACAACTCCCCAAACGTTTTATTTGAGAAATATTTCGATTGAGAAACTCAGTCTTGACTATCTATATATACATATTTGGGGTGAGACTCGCAATGTTTGCGCAATTTTCGTTCACTGACACATAGCGGAGAACAATAAAACAATAAAGACGATGTTTAATTCATCGATGGATTGCTCCAAATTGATCGAATGTATTGGTTGAAATTTGAATCGCGTTTTTGATGGAATGCACGCAGATTATGGGTGCGGTCCTTCTTGTCCGTGAAACTACGCTGGCCGACTGACCTGTCCTTGTCCACACCGTTACGTACGGAGGGTCACACGATATTCGATTCCCGCCAAATCGGTGGCCGTACCCACTAGATTTCACAAAAACTATCAATGACTGAAAGCTTGATATTAAATTGAAATATGAAATGGAATAATGAATATCGAATTGCATAATGAATCGTTAAATGAAATTGAATATTCACATATTGCCAATGTGACAAGGGGTATCCCACAGGGCACCATTCTAGGTCCGATAATGTACCTCACATACACCTTCGATTTTCCATGCTTTCCTCTTGAAGGAATTATGCACTGTTACGCAGATGTTACATAGTTAATTCTCAGATTCTGTCCCAATGATAAACATAAGCGAAGTATTGAATAAAGATCTGGAACGAATAAATGTTTATGCTAAAAATCATGGTCTGAAATTCAACGTAGACAAAACACAACTCATCTTCATTGGTTTCTCCTCAATTCACAAAAAATCGTCCCTTATAAAAAATGTTGTTTCAAACGGACAAATAATTAAACTTGTAACTACAGTTAAAATCTTCGGTCTGTTAATGGATCAACAATTAACATTCGAAAAACATATTTAACTGCAATTAAAGACAGCATATCTTGAACTTAGAACTCTTTCACCGCTCAAATATATCTTAGACAATAAATCAAAATAAACTCTGATAAAGTCCTTAATTCTGTCACGGTGTGATTATGCTAATGCCGCATATTTTCCCTATTTAACTGTACTACTCAAAAACGAATTACAACTTTCAGAAAATACCTGCATACGTTTGTGCTACAATATAAGACGTTTTGATCATATAAGTCATATATAAAATTCCAATGAAATTCAAAAATGGATTTCAGGTTTCAATCACAATTTTATGTATTTATATATAAAATTTTATCAACATCTTGCCCCAAGTATCTGGCCGAAAAAATTGTTTTTAGAAATAAATTACGTTCTCGAAATATTCGTGACAAAATGCTGATAGATATACCAAAACATAATACCGTGAAGATTCAGGCATCTTTTTCGTACTTGGTCTCTAAATATTTCAACCAACTGAATAATGAATTCAAAACAATGAAACTATTGCATTTCAAAACACAAATGAAAAATTTACTGTTAGATAAACAGAAAAAAGGGGAAGTAAATCATTCTTAGGAATAATATATTGCTTCTATGGGGTTAATAGTAAGATTTAAATGAGAGGTAATAATAAAAACTTGTCTAAAAATCACTGACTGAACAATTCTTTGTTCGACCAGTTTCGCCTTTTACAGCATTATCAAGAATGAATACATATTACAAAGACAACCTATAAATATTTTGCAGATCTGTTCGGACCACCTTAAATTTCGTCATAGAGGTGGGGGTTTCCAAATTATCAGAGATTTAACAGCGGGGAGTGGTTTAGGTCTAACTGGTCATTAAGAAGATTGATTTTATCGGATTTTTGAAGTTTATTTATTTCCATGGCTTACACGTAGTTCATTTCTATTCCGTTTTCACAGTAATGAAGTATCTTAGGTTTAAAACAACTTGAGATCTTATGTCCTGTCGACTCTAGATGATCAGATCTATATTATATATAGAATAATTGAAATTAGTTAAAATAATTGTAAAACTACTGCTTGTGTTGACAATAAACTTATTATTATTATTATTCTGTTGATCATAGAAGAATATCTTCTCATATTGGTTTTTTTTCAGCTGACATTTTCAATTGCCGAGGATGTCGAAGTCGTGAAAACATCCGAGAGTGAAGAAGATCAAGACAAACCTGAGCACAGAGAAGTGAATGAACAAAATGGCGATCAAGTAGCACTCGAAACCGGAAATCAAGAGCCATCTCCACAGCAGATGCCTTACAGTGGACCACCCAGAAAACCTGGAGCACATAGAGGATCTGTTGGGCATTTCCCATACAAACCATTTCCGAAGAATAAACAACCTAATTATGATAATCAAAACTCCTACAATGGACCACCACCGCCTCCACCTAAGCAGGCAATGGACAAATACGGAACTGGAGATGGCGAAATATGGCCAGCGCCTATACCCGATATGCCAAAAATAATATCACTAGATGTGAAGTGTGAGAAGAATTTGATGAAAGTTTATATTGGGTTTGACAAGCCTTTCTATGGTATCGTTTTCAGCAAAGGGCATTATAGTAATGTGCACTGTGTCCATTTACAGCCAGGTCTAGGAAGAACAACCGCACACTTTGAAATTGGCATACATGCATGTGGAACATCAGGAAACACAGAGAATGGTCTTTATGGATATGGAGCAGAGTCCGGGTCCGGGACGTTCTTCGAAAATATCATCGTAATCCAGTACGATCCACAGGTACAAGAAGTTTGGGATCAAGCGAGAAAACTGAGATGTACATGGCATGACCAATATGAAAAATCCGTAACTTTCAGACCGTTCCCTGTAGACACTCTCGACGTTGTTCGAACAGACTTCGCCGGAGATAACGTTGGCTGTTGGATGCAAATCCAAGTAGGAAAAGGACCTTGGGCTTCGGAAGTTTCTGGATTGGTTAAAATTGGTCAAACTATGACGATGGTACTAGCCATCAAAGATGACGACGCAAAATTCGATATGTTAGTTAGAAATTGTATGGCTCACGATGGAAAACGTGCTCCGATTCAACTGGTTGACCAGAAGGGTTGCGTAACACGACCTAAGCTCATGTCAAGGTTCACTAAGATCAAGAATTTCGGAGCAAGTGCTACTGTCTTATCTTACGCGCATTTCCAAGCTTTCAAATTCCCAGATTCGATGGAAGTTCACTTCCAGTGTACCATACAAATTTGTCGGTACCAATGTCCTGCTCAATGTTCAAGTCCGGATAGCGGCATCAATTACAACATTCTGGATTCTGGACTTGGTAGTTTAGATAGCGGATATGGACCTCCACCACCTCCACCATTACCTATAGAAGCCTACATGCACGGTGGACATCCAAGAGACGAGAGAAGAATTCGTAGAGCCGTCGACCCAGAAAAGGAAATTGGTCTGAACAGAGTCATACGAGTGGTATCAACAGGTGATCTTACTTTTTCGATAGATGATAACAGTACGAGTACAACCGAATCAACAATGGTATTCCCAGCAAAAGAGGAATTAAGCAATGCTGGTTTGATATGTATGACCACTCCAGGATTCGCGATTACTTTGATTGTCTTACTAGCTATCCTTTTGTTGTCATGTTTAATGTCTGCATTTCTATGTATGAAATTACGGCCTTTATCAACACATAAGCTCTCAGGTGTTATTGGATACGCCCAAACTAAACGAGCCAAGAAGCCAACTGCAAAGAACTGTTTCTATTCATAGAAATAACTCATTTATACTACTCAAAATAGTTGCGACTCACGAAATTTTCGCAATGTTTTACTTTTCGTTTTTTGTTAGATTCGGATTCGTTAGAACCTTTTTGTTACAGTTAGATTATTCAAATAATCAACGGAAAACGTTGCGATGATAGAATATTCGAGTTTGTGATTATTTTGAGTGGGTAAGAATGATTAATGCTCATTTCCAACTTGAAAGCTTCATCAAAAGTTACATGCAGCTTTTAATTTGGATAAATCTTGTTATGAGTAAATGTGATCAAACATTGTATCCGTGTATTTCCTGTTATTGAGGAAAATTGTTTAGCGTTAAGGTTACCTTATGTCGCGACAAAATTTGAGCCAAATTTTTTTCAGGCAACATGATGACCATTTTTCGAAAAAACGGATATATAAATAGGAACGCCTAATGTCGTCGAAGTTTTCTGAAAGTGCCATATCTAAACTTCGGAAAATTAGAGATGTAGGATTCCTTTCAGTATACACTCGGGTAAACGGATAGATAAGATTGGTGTTTCTTTCGCAGTAATACAATAAAATTATTGGAGAGAATATTTTTAACTTAGTTTGATGGGTTCGAAAAAAGTTTTGATGAATTCAATGTGCAGTTTTGAAGTATGTTCATTATTGATTTTTTCCGATATAAATATTGATATTGAATTTTTGAGTTTTTATAGTGAGGTTGAGTATAGATATTGATTCTGATTAAATTCATGATCGAAAACACCAACAACAGATTATTGCTTCAGATATGCCCGTTATAAAACTATTGAAAAATTGAATTATTTTTCGAAATTGATAATATCGACAAAATTTTGTTGTCATTTCCTAACTCGTAAATGTTTGTTATTGAATCAACCAGCAAAATATTGTGTTTTAATATGTTGAGAATAAGAACATTGCTGTTTCATATATAAGTATTTGTACATAATTGAAATAGTTGTTAATTTCTGGAAGGTTTCTGTAATTTTTAATAAAACATGTGAAGCGGTTATCAGTTTATATGTTAAACATTCATTGATAATGTTCAAAGGCACACGAAAATTGTAATTCTCAATTTAGGACATATTGAAAAGTTGATTGATGTTTGCCATTTGTGAACCTACAGTGTTCTTCTTGTGACTCTTGATTACTATTCTCCCATGTATATCGTTGAATATATTTTGACCAAACGAAAACCTTTTAAATATCTTCTATTTCGAGAAAAGTTCTCGAGTAACATAGAATCGAACATCACCTTAGAAGAAAATTTGTGATATGAAAAGAACAAACTACCGTAGAACTTCACAAAATATGCACTGAACAAAAACTGTAGAAATTAATCACTTATTCTTGAGGAAATAGTCCTCAACACCGAATTGTGAATCCTAAATCATAGAATATGAAGGGTATTCTCTCTTTGTGCTAGCAACTGATGAAGTTACTGTATTCTTTGACATTTTGCGTCATGCTCCCACAATCTATTGCACTCTTTTTATGTCATTACTTCATATTATTCGCCCATGACGAAACAATCTCATTTACAGAAGATATGAACATTATTTAGAATAGAAAATTTTTGACTAGTTTCTTCAATGTAGAATTTTTATGAAGTGAAAAATATTTATCGGAAATATTCTGGTTATTCCATAAATAAACAAAATAGTATGCTCTATTTGTATTGTTTGAATTTTTCAAATTGTCGACTTCATTCCGAACTCCAAGTGAAACGAAATATTAGTTGAGTATATGGTTTCCCTATTTGCCGTGTTTCTATCCCCAATTTTCGAAACGTCAGTGTAATGATCTAAAAAATATTCGATATTATTCGAAAAATGGTCACAATCTGTACATATCACAATATAAACTAAAATAACGGATTTGGTCAAGGATGGTTTTGGTATTTAAGTATGAAATTTTACGACTAGTATATTATTTATATTATTTATTTATTTATTCGATTTATTTATTAATTTATTTCATAGTCAATCAGAATATTCCATTCATTCGAGATATCGCACCGAAACAAATAAATTTATCTTCGAAACAATGAGCGTTAAAATTACAGAAAGTACCTGTATAGAATCTAGACTAGTTTAGTATTTGCGCAAAAATGTTTCTATTTCCATATTCATCGATTATTATTTATTATGTTCTGTGAACTGTTCGATTAAATGTGAAATGAAACAAGAATGTTGTGTTTTATTTTATTTTTCCCTCATATTTACAATATAGCCTCTTAAATACTTAACTAAAACAAACTGAGCAAAAGTCAATATAATAAACGATTTACGAATATACAGTACAAATAATAAGAAGAGAACCATATTTTCAGGAAAATCTGGGGGTCATTTCGGCATACAAGCCGACAAATTTCTTAAATTATTCAAATGACAGAATGAGAAAAAAGTGTGGGTATACATTAAAGTCAATAATATTTTGAACACAACGGAAATGAAATACGAAGATAAATTTCCACTATTAGAAGATGGAATATGCAAGCAGCATTCACATATATATATATATATATATATATATATATATATATATATATATATATATATATATATATATATATATATATCATATATATTCAAATCAAGCTACCTCAATTTTTATGAAGAAAAACAGATTTTTGAATAAATAAATTCTATTAATAATGATTTTGATATTAGTACTGATACCTTTACTGAATAAATCAAGGCTCAATTTGGATAAATGAGCAGGTTCAGGTGCATTCTGTGAAAACAAAAACCAAGAAAATATGAATATAAACAAATTGAAATTTTTTATGAGATTAATTAGCTCTGATGTTATAAATGAATGGAGGCTTTTCTTAAACTTCATGAAGAGCCTCCATTCGATAATTTTCTCTTGAAGACTAGAGGTAAAAATTTCATTTCGGTCATATATATACTTCAAAAATTAGCAACAATTCCATTCATATATATTTCTGACATTTAAGCATGATTATTCAAAAGAATTCAGCTCTGAACACCAAAAATTATTGAAGAATTCGCTGGGTCTTCAGTATAATCAGAAAAATTCAGATAATAAACAATAAATCAAAATTTTGAAACAAGATAATATGAATGATGCCAATAAAACTACTGATCTCACTTCAATATATTATAACTAAAGCCCATTTGAGAAAACAAGTAAGTATATAAATCATTGTGGAAAATTTTGGGGATTAACACATTTCCCAATAGTGCTAAGCTCTTATATCATTGCGTGATTCAAATATAATGGAGTAGGTTGAATGCTCTTTTGCCATATAGACATTATATTTCATCGAATGATACATTAAAAGGACGAAACACTCAATTTATCTAGGTAATAAATGCTCCCATAACGAGTAACTACAGTGCGTTACCAAGACTTAAGTGCCATCTCTACAACATCTGAAATATTTTTCATTTTGAGGATTAATGAAGGAAACTGTGCTACTCCCTGGTCACAACCACGAGAGGGCGCTTTAATGACTGATGGCTAGGAACTTATCTTTCGAATATATGTACCCAGTTGTTTGAATAGCATTGAACATCCAGAAAAGCAGTTGAAAAGTGAGACTTACATAATTATATCTAGTATATTTTCAACATTTATAAATATAGAAAATAAATAACTTCATGTATTTACAGACTGAATAGAAGTGAAAAGCAGGGCCGTCTTGAATCGAATTAGAAAGCAATTAGAGAAATCTTTCTCATAAATTTCAACAATTTTCAAGAAGCAGCGACTGATTGACACTCCTTCATAAACATATTTGAACATGTGGATATTCGAAATATTCTGGTTATTCTCCCAGAGGGATAACTTTTAACGAATGAATATAAATAATGAAAATGATAATTTTACTGATAACTATTTTAAACAATTAACGGAATGCTGACTAAAAATTTTATTCATAACCACATCCATAGGTAATTAAGAATACTGTTCAGTATAGAAAATGTTTCAAGTATTCTAGTCATTTTTTGATGTTAACCGTTCACTTGCATGAAAAAAATTGAATCAATTTTTTTGTTCCTACACATGGGAGGAACATAGGAATCTGTGAGACCATAGAACATGTAAAAATGACAGATTCTAACTAATGTCAGACTAATAATGTCAATTGATGTCATTATTCACACGCATGTGCCAAACTTGACCAACAAGTCAAGGAAAGATATCCGATTTTAACAGTTGTTGGATTTGATTTTTTTCACAAGTGAGCTATTGAAACTTCATATACATATACTAGTGGACGGTTGTTTTAATGAAAACCACAACAGAGTTATTGGATTTTATGAATACTTGGTTGTGCGTGCTTCAACTAAATCTCGGATTGTTAGGGTATTCGTTTAATGATTACGTAAATGTTCATACCATAAAAAATAAAATACGATTAAAATATATAATTCATTCAAAATATGTTTTTATACTTGAAGGAAAAACAAAATTCCTAGTGTTAAAGTTAATAAATAATAATTCTAATTCCCTATACCGGTTATTCAGACCAAACTTTACGTATATTTATTTACATACTCCTTTCATTGCAATTTAAACTAAATTATTTATACATACATATTGCAATTCTGCCCTCAATTAGAATAGAGAATACTACTTAATTAAACTAAGAAAGTTTTTGAGCAAAACGCATGTCTTCACATGATGAAACGCACTTATCCGAAGAAAGTTTTTTTTTAACTCCATCCAACCACAATCCAGTCTATAGACATTGATTATTCAAAACTGCGAAATGAGGAAATGAAAAGTTCTCAATCATTTTGCACAAATCAATGACAATAGAACTGAAGGAGTGAATAAAATTCAACGTTCAAAATTGGAGGGTTACTGATTAATTTCCAGGAGGAAAAGACCACTTTCGGTTCAATTGTTGATGCAACACTGGAGTTCGCATCTGTCAAAATAACTTCATTTGGGCTATTTTCTCATAATGTCATTATCACTACAATTCTATATATTCTTCCTTTGAAAAACGCACGTAGAACCGCTCTTGGATCATTCACGGTGTAAAGAGTCTTCGCTTTTCCCGTTTAAACTTGTCGTGGTCATCACAATAGAATTGTCCACAGAACCGTTAGCTTCGCGCAATTCCATAGTACTAGTAGCTCCGGAGCTTCTTGTGCCTAGAAATCTGTGACCAATCCAATTCGAGAAGACGCTCAAGGATATCGTACGATGTGCTTCCTCAGCAAGATGTTCCTTCTGCAATTGATATCTGTAGAGTAGAGTGCCAGCAACTAATGCTGATACGACAGCAGATACAGCCACTAGGACGAAGAGCACGCTAAAACCTGGCACCGGCATACATATTCCATAGACCACTTCTTCTCGGATACGCCCTTGAAATACTGTGACTGCTTCCGCTCTACCATCAGGACTGAAGGCGAGATCGGCTTCGGAGATGACGTCGTAAAGTCCACTGACTCCCACGTCGGCGCTCCTAACTTTTCTGTCGGATATAACGAGTGACCTTTTCTTCCTATTGATGGTCTTTGTACGTTTTCTGTGTTCATCTGTGGCTCTACCATATACATTGTTCTCCGGAGAATCAGTTTTCTCACGATCGTTATTTGATAGACTGCGTGGCGATGGTGGAGGAGGCTCACTGTTCAAAGATCTTGGACCATGAGGAAATTTGTCTTGCATCGACTGAAGATCCTGGAATAATAATGGATAGTTACGAAAACATAAAAAATTATCAAAGATTGCATTGTAACCTGCGTTGGAGTAAATTTGGATAAGCAGAATGACATGATAAATATTTGAAGATGTCGTTAATGTTTTCAGGTTTTTTTTCTCGATTAAAATTTCATTTATGACGAATGATACGAATCAAGGTAATATTGTTTTCTATTTGTAAGATTGTTTTGTGTATTTTTCGTTTGAAAGATCTATTCATGTGCCATTTGAGGTTTTTTATTGAAACAATTAGTATGTATTATCGAAACTCTCATATATATTTCCAATACGTACAATTTGGATATCTGGAACCATTCTTTATCCTTTTAGAATTTATAAAATCAAAAACTTACATATCATCACTCAAATTTTTAGAGACTCATTGTAGATTATTATTAAACGTAATGAAATGATTTTAATTTCTCTCAATATATCAAACAATTACGCAAAGATGCCATTCGAAGAAATACTATATTGTCACCAAGATGAAAATTATTTAAGCATCGGATACTGAAGTGAAACTTTTAGGAACGAATTATAAAATTTCCTAATTCATAGAAAATATATTATTAGCATGAACTCCATTGAAGATAACAGTGCACGAAATAAAGAGGAAAAACTTAACAGATGTGTAAGAATTTGTCGAAAAATTCATATGTTTGCATACAGATCTAAGGGGATTCGAAATTCTTCAGCCTGAAAGAATATTTGTTACCAAAATGACAGTATAGATGACGAATGTCAGCTTCTTACTGGGCAGGCCAATTACTATGTCACAATGAATAAAGCAATATGCCTCAAGTAATAGAATTGAATCCAACATCATTACCAAAAAGTCGACTTTTCAAATAATAATTTAAATACGAGCGTATCAGACGCTTGAATATAATGTGAAGAACAAAATGTTCAGTGTTGACTTAAAAATACCATATGCTGCTTTTTGCTTTATAATGCGCTTGAGAGCCAATATCGATGCACTATAATAAGGTACCAATGTAAATATATGTCTATTTGAAACACCAAATAAATAGGCCAGTTAATGATGAATATTTCAGGAGAAAATCCTCATAATAGATATGAACCTATCGGGACGCACGCCAATGAAGATAACAGATAACAGTGCACGGACTAAAAAAAACGATCGCGGACCTGGCAGAGCATAGAAAAGAATTCGCAAACTTTTTCAAACGCTCAGTGCCATATAGGCGTTTACAGTTAAGCCTTTTTATTTCCATTAATCGCTAAATGACAGTTCGCTTAACGACTATTATTTAAAGGAAATAGCCAACTGTATAGAGCGATTTGTAAACGATTCGCCGCTAAATAATCAACCATTGCCGTGAAAAGCGAATGATGGATAGAGGCGCAAATTGCGGAATAATTGTGGATACCCAGAATTGAACTGTTTTGCTCATAGCCAAGAACCAATAAATGTTCTATTATAACACTTACAATGTAATAAATGAAGTTTTGCAATAATTAAACGCCATACCTTATGGGGCACTGCCGTTATTTCCAGTTCTTCGCTGTCCACGGACGGAGGGACGGGTTGTCCGTGTTGCTGTTGTTGTTGCTGGCCGCCCTGAAAAATGCAAGAGGATATAGATCGGTGGTATTCGTGTGACGACGCGACGAGTGTTCCTGGCTCGGCAGCCGCGATTTTATATCGGATATGTTTTATCCGATTGTCGGATATCAAGCGGAGACTCAACCTACGCTTGTACCTGTTGCGGAGGCCGCCACAAAACCGACGGCACATCGTCAAAACTGTTTCTTCTACGAAATAAATCCTTGACGTTTACCGCGCGTATATGTCACCGAATTGCATTAGTAGCGGCTTTACTGACAATAAATGTCAACTTTATAAACACCAGTAGTAAATGGTTTCATTCTAGTATTCACTCAAATATGAATTCAGCGGAGAAAATTTCGTGTTTAAATTTTGGGCTGTAAAAAATGCTTATGTGTACTTAATTTTCTGTGCTTTTCTGTTTTCGCATTGAAGTGTCAAACATATGTGGTTTCATTTGTCAAATACTCGTCAAACATATGACAAGTGTCAAACTGTGGGTTGTTTGTGAACTAATTCATAGAACAAATCAATAATCGCACTACTTTTCACTCTAGCAATTTGAATGTAAACGATACAATGGAATTACTAATGTCATACTCATACCTATTAGTTTCTGGTTGAACTACGTTCGAACTAACATGTCACGAACACTGGACTTTGTATTCAGTGCACATTCGTGCTATAATGTTACTACTAAAAATCTATGGTTTATAAACGTATGAAAAGCAAACCTCAAACGTGAATCGTGTATAGTTTTCGTACATTCCTTCAGCTCATGCCATAGACTCTTGTTTTTTTACGTGTGAATCTATAATCTTAAAAACTCAAGTGTGTTTTTTGAGAACATTTGAACTATTAATGAATCGGGTCTAAAATTTCATGATTAGTTTACATGCGTTCGTTCTGTCATTCTGAAACACCTGAATTATTGTTTCTTCATTGTCTCAAACACTTATGTATGTAAATTGCGCACAATCTAGTGTTCATTTACGTTTGAACTAACAATTTCAATTACTTTTTAGTAATATTTATGTTTTGTTTTTACTACTCATCCCTTAAATAGATTCCTAAATGCTATATTGCAACAATCAATATACATTTTTTTCATTGAACATCTTGCTCCTCACTTTATCTAATCACTAAATTGATATATGCTTTGTTCTGTAACACTATTTTGTAACATTTTGTATTTTGTTGATATTTCCATCTGCTTATTGAATGATGAGTTAGCCTTTTCCATATTATGATGTGTTTTGTTAAATAACTTAGATTTATTTGACAGATAGTTTCAATACTGAAATTCCGAAATATCAAAATCTGGATTTCATTCATACCGACCATCTCTTTTTCCACCTAAAAGTATCAATGTTGTCGTCGATATCAATAGTATTCAACGCCAAACGAGTTTTTAACAATTCAAACTGAGCCAAATGGTACCCACCTTTTCCGAACTGGAACTGTTGTTGTTGTACATGTCCGAAGTCAATGGTAGGTTAACAGCTGGATATCTGTTCCTCTCGTGGGAAGCCGGACTGCTATTGTGAAGAATATCCTCATACGCCAAATTTTGCGATTCGGCGGGTTCTTCGTCTTCGCCAATTATATTTTCAGGGTCCGGAAGGCCTTCTTCGGATTCTCTGTTGTCGTCTCTGCGATCTAACTTTCCATAGGCACTGAAATATGTCGTATGATTCAACATCACTGTTTCAGATACAAGAAAGGCTCACGTTGTCAGACTCAGATTATTAACAATCAGATTTTCAAAGGACGCATATGCTACTCTGTGTCCAAACTAGACATTTTTCGAAAACTTAATATGTAAGACTGAGTAATCAATTTTAAACTTCATAGAACACTCAATAGAACCCATTGAAATGAAGAGACATGTATACATGAAAAATTTTAAAGAATAGTTGTTTTCAGATTATGAAAATTTAGTGAATGGTTAGATAAATGAACAAGTTATTCGCGTGGATGTGTGATAATAGGTTAAGTTTGAATGCAGGAAAATCAAAATTTAGTATATTCGCCAAGAAATCACGAATGATAAATGTGCAGGTTGATTATATATATATATATATATATATATATATATATATATATATATATATATATATATATATATATATATATATATATATATATATATATATATATATATATATATATATATATATATATATATATATATATATATATATATATATATATATATATATATATATATATTGCTTTGAACGGAAAAGTCATTGCTCACGATGAACTTGGTCACAATTTTGGATTCAAATTTAAACTTTCACGCACACGCAGATTATAAAACGCGAAAATTTTCGAAAAAAGTAGGATTCTTATCACGAATCGGCAAATCTTTGTCTATGAGTATAAAGTTGTCACTCTATAAAGTCATTGCACTTCCTCATTTACAATTCTGTTGTTCCTTATTGTTTAATTGTCTTCAATATCAAATAAGTCGATTAGAAAAAATACAAAATAGAGCTATGAAATTAATATTAAAATGTAATAGATATACACCTGTCAAATCCATGCCTTATGTGTTTAATATGTTATCTGCCAGCCAAAGAGTTTTGTTTAATGTACAAGTGTTCATTTTCAAACTGAAAAGAAATATGTTACCAACCTACATTAGTGATAGAGTTCGATTATTAAAAGATGTACATAATTATAATACGAGATTCAAAACAGACTTTATCCTAGGAAAATGTAACATAACACAAAAGCTAAAATCTATTTTGTATAAAGGTTTAATTGGATTTAATGGACTTCCCGCACTTACAAAAACTGTGAAAGTATTTGAAAGACTTTTGAAAACGTTCATCTTGCCCAAATGCAATACAGTTTGAAGTCACTATAATTCAATTGGGCTCTGTTTTTGCTAGTACTCTAATTGATGTTTATTATGTAATATTAGTTAAGTGCTAAGTATAACGTTTTTGTTATTCTACTGTATTATGTTATTTATATCGGTACTCTACTTATTTCACAGTATTTTACTTTTCATTAAACTGAGTTTTTTCAATTAACTTTTTATTACTATATTTTGTAATATTATGTAGCAATTCTGCTAAATAAAAACATTATTATTATTATTATACATTCCCTCAATCGTTCTCAAGTAACGAAGTACCCCAAGGTACCACCCTGAGGAAGTTTCTTGTGAGAAAACTATTAGTATTGAAATTATAGTGAATATAACAAATATATAGGAAGAATTTAATTCAATTTAAGTTAAACATTGCGTGCAGATCTCACTAAAGTCTCTGCGGTAATGTTTATTCGCAAATGTTAGGATATGGAGGATTTTATTAATTTTGTTTGAATTTGTTTGATGCAAATAAATTTTGTTATTATTATTATATGCACAATATTAAGGTGTAAGACCACATAATGTGTAAGACCACACTTTCGCTGAATGTACACATAATGATTTGAAATTGATAAATTCAATGTAATCGGAGTTGCTCAGTATGTCTACGGTTTGAAATCGCAAAGGCTCTGATAAGGCTCCTGACAAATCAGGAGCAGAACATTGCAAAATATAACCACAATGTCTTGTTTTCGCTTTTGTGGTTGTTTATGAATGAAAAAAATTATTCTCGTGAAAACTAAAACAATGAACTTATATCTCAAAATATCGACGCCAAACCCAAATAATCTACATAAGGTCCAATATGCTCAGTAGAAAATTGTGAATTATCTACAATGACTCACTGTTCATGGGGATCTCCGCCGATTCCTCCTCCGGCACCTTCTTCAGGATGCAACTGACAATGGTCCAGACAGCCGTGTCTACAAATCTCCACTTTGCATTTGATATGAACGCTGAGAGCGTCTGGAAATTTAAACGCGTGGAAGAAGGCGTAAGTGATAACAGACGCCCTTTCATCTGCACCCCTAGCCTTCAAAAATCTGCTGATCATCTTGGGCCTGAGGACGCATCCAAATTCATCAGAGAGCTTAATGACGTGAACACCGCCATCTGAAGCTGCACAAGATTTGACGCGCATGTCGAACTCTCCTGTAACCCGGAGTGAAATTATTTGTGTAAAAAATTCTGACTCCTAAATGAATAATTCTAGATTGTGACAGTACAACACAAGCCTCAAAAGTACCAGAATTACGTATAAATCTATTGATACAGTTTATAATGATGCACTACTATTATTTGATGAAATGGGGTCAACTCACCTCTATAATCATTTATTGCCACAACTAGTGTTAAAGTTGAACCTAATGGTACAATTCCTGTAACTGGTGGTGCCCATGGTCCCTTCCCATGCTGTATCTCCATCCAACAATCCACATTATCTCCTGTAGAAAATTAGAATATGTTATTAAAAACCCCAGCAAACTAAGTCATTTTTGAGTAAAAATAAGCAACTGCAAATTTGGGTACGATTGTAAAGGTCAAAAATAGAATATTTATACAATTAACTACTGAACTGCTTCAGGATGTGTTGAAATGATTTTAAGATTACCACAATATAGAATTTATTAGAGAATTATGTTAAAAAAATTGAGATGTTCTTCGTCTCATTGTTGCTCAAAATACTTGAGAATTGATTAACAGTCAGGACGTCAGGGTCTTCTGACTGCCGCCAACTTCAGCAAAAATCTTGACTAAGGTTAAAGGTAAAGTCTCTCACAAGTAGAACTTTTCAGTCGAATTCAAGGAATTCTTACCTCTAAAATCTAACTGAATGACATCTAAATCTGCAATAACCATTGGCGGTTTGGTAGCTGTCTTCTCGTAGTCGTTAAACCATTCACACCTCAGTCTCTTAGCCTCGTCCCACACTTCTAGTAGATCCTTGTCGTATTGTACAACCACCGTGTTCTCGTAAAATTGTCCGTGAAGATCCGGCTTAGTGCCACACCTTGCGTAAGCTATCCTGAAGGAGAAAAATGTTTGACCCGTTGAAGGTGGAACATAAACGCATCTGGGATCGCCATGTTGGCCCTGGAAAAATCAACACAAAATCTAATTGTGTGAAGGAAATATCCGAAAAATTGATGTTCTATTTCTCAACAAAAAACTTCATAATCTTATTATTTTTCCTTCGCAGTTATGTAATCGAACAGCTATTTGTGATTGCGAATCTGATAGTTGCAAAAACCTCAGAAGATAATAAAGAAATTATTTATTGTGAAAAGAGCTATATCTAATATTTTAAATGCGTAACGATATAATTCCTAAATAAAGAAGGCTTCCTTCAAAAATGTACGATTCAGAGGAAAAAAATTCGTGATGCTCATTGTCAATGGAGTAACAAGGGCAAATTTTCGATAATTTTCAAGATATCTCAACGATGAACACAAAAAGACAAATAACTTACCTTCGATGAAACTATTCCTTCGAAGGGTTGTGAAAATGTCAAGTGTACGTCCATGTGGTCTTTTCCGCACATAACGTCCAAAGACTGAATAGAGGGCATCCCCACGGGCCTGTCCAGGGGCCACACATCTCCTGCATCTGACGCAACATTCCTTATCTGAAACAAAATATATACATTGAAGTGGAAAAGTGTCATAAATGATTTTTGTGTGAAAAATTTAAGTATTGAAGTAATAAGATTCTGATGAAAGGTTTTGAAATATATTTTATATTTTACCTTCAAGTAAAATATAACAAGATAAGTATCTATCGAAATCCTTAGAACCCACAACGTAAATGGCTCAATCAAGCGATAAATCAAAATTTGAAAATGGTAACAATTGTAACCTGTTTTCAATATTAGAAAACAGATTCTCAAATACTATTATTTCTACTTAATATCCGTAATCTCAAGCAGGATAAATATTCTTTTGTATATCCAATATTTGTGTTTTGTTCAAAGAATGTGAAAAATACTTTTGTAAGCATTAATTAATATGAATAACGATTAGAATTCCAGATTTCCAGAACGAAATTTTATCTGCCGATTTTTTAGTTATAGAATGATATAAGCCATCTAATGAGTTGTTTTCATATTTTCAATATGAGACACTTGATCATGTGTTAGCAAACAGAAATATGTGCCAAGTGTATTTGTATATAAAAGATATCTGAAGATGTTCCACAAGTGGGAGAAGTCAATTCACAACTTGGATCAAAAAGAATTTACTAAAGCACGCCACTGTACTCCGCAATCGGTTTGTTAACCCATTCAAACCGTAAGCGTGTGAATAAATGTAGGAGCTCATTCATTATATCCACGGTAAGTGAATATGATTGATTCGCATTGGTTTACGGATCATTATGGTATGCCACTATCAAAATATATTGGCACTTTAAAGTAATGAATTGGTGGTAATATTAATGCCATACAAGTGGAATATAGAGAACGGTTTTCACCCGAAATAACATAGCGGAAATCGTTACAAAAACTGTAAAACGGCTAATCCAGCTTAAGCGAAACAGTTTTTTGAATTATTCATCAATACATTTTTCAAGTTTCATATTGTTCATTCGTTTCAGAGGCTTATGATAATTTTTTTATTGAAGTTCAATTTTAAAAAATTATTTTATTGAATACATGGATTAACATGAATCATATTGGCTTAACGCTTGGCTAAAAACCACAAAATTTGTTCGATACCTTCTACATATGTTTCGCTCTACTAACCCATCATCACATTTAATACATGTATATAAAGAAATGTATCAATTATCATTCTTGCAGGGATATTGTCATTTTTCATTCGATGAAAGAAAAATATCACAAAAAAGTATCACTATTCTGTGATCACATTAGCACGCCCCACCAGCAACTGTCAACTTAGAAATGACAGTATTCAATCGTGATACTATTTTTCACTATCGTGAAAACCAATAATTCATCTGTTCCTAAATAAAACGTCATTTTCCATCAGGTAACAACATAGAAATGACAGTCATCAATCGTGATACTACTCTGTGATATGTTTCATCGAATGACAAATAACAATATCCCTACATACTGAATACAACATTCTAGGTAATGTCTAAGGTTATTTCTTCTTCTTATCCGGTATTTAATAGCAGTGAATGTGTTTCCTTTATCGCCGCATTTATTGTAAAGGAAATTCTATAATTCAAAGTTCCGTTGTAAATCTTAGTACCTTCTTTTATTTCAATTTGATAGAACTTCATTTCAATAGATTGCTATCAGTATTTTTTCATCCTGCGAGAAATGTAATATTTTCTGTATTATTCAGGCTTTTTTGATGGATAATATCTGAAATTCCGTTGTTCTGAAAGAAAGACTTCTTGTGTTTTTGTACCGATATTCCATCTGTTCCTAGATAAAACATCTTTCTCCATCAGGAAACAAATAAAACGTTTCTCATTCGATAATTTGAATATAACCATCCCTGACCTTTCAAAAGTCGTTCGTTCATTTTTATAAATAACTAGCGAACCAGACAGACGTTCAATACACCTCTGGACAACTACCGGGTTCAATTGCGACCCAATTTAAACCATTTCAACAAAATCAGTCCAGCCGTTTAGGAGGAGTTCAGTGATATACACACCTACACCAGAATTATATATAAAAGATAACTGATGAGTAAGCTGAATTTTTTCAATTTGTACTGATAAAAACAATATTATAACTGATTGGTTATTATGCTCGGTAAAAATTTCAAAGCACATGATTTTATATTGAAAAAGAAAAAAATGTCGAAGAATGTTCATTTTATCACTAGAGTAAGACGTACATTAGTTATATAAAAATTGTTATTATTTGAATAACTAGTTCTTTCTCAAGTTAAATATTCTTCCTAAATCTTGTTCGATCTAAAAAAATTGTATTGATTGATTTCAAAAATTCTTGAATCGAGGTACGAGAGTGATTCTGAAATCATGTTAGAAAATTCACAGTTAATGAGTAAGAATCGAAGGATTATGTTCGGGACTTTGAGCTATATATTCAAGACAAGAGGAAATATGTTACCTAATATTTGAGAGAAAAATCTACGTTTTGTTGACGAATCTCAAGATTAAGAAACTAGACATCGTAACGATTTTCAAATGAATAAGTGTAATTCATATTTTATGTTTACACCTACAATTAAAAGATGTTTGATTGAATTTAAAAATATACCAATGTCTATAAAGTACTGTGCGAATTATGAGGTTTTGAGAAAATCTCTGACACATTATATTTGAAAAAATTTTCCTAGGAATATTATGTAGTATGTGAATACAGCTTCTTTCTTTCATTATGATTTTTTATATATATTATAGAATTTCAGAATTTTTCGTAAATGTTTCTTGTAAATATTGCTGAATGAAGTTATTATTCTTATACATGTATAAGCTACAATTTTCATTGGTTTTGCAACCTATTTGAGTATCACCCTAATATTTTTCTAGAGACTTCGACTATTCCATCCAAACCGATAGTTTGGGAATTGAATTATTGAAGTTGAGGCGTGAACGGTTCGGCCTAACGTTTCTTTCCAAATTTTGCACAATTTGATTGACTCACCATTTCTTCTCAGCAAAGTTAATATTCGCGTACCAAGGCCTGGTTTGAGGCGGAATAATACATTTTATGTCACTTAAAGCAGATCAAATGTTATGTCACGTTCTCCTATCAACTGTATATGTAATCTTTATGATGGTTGTTGCCGTCGATGTGATATCTATTCTGATCAGTTATCTTGGCATGCCACTCAGAACAACGCAATGGGGTGTTGTGATATTTTCCTGAACTTCTGTTGTCTACATATGACTGAGTTATAAATATTATTTCAATTTAAGTTGTTTCATTTGTTTACTTGATAGTACTTTTGCAATCGAATTCAATTGTTTTATTCATCAAACCTATGTCGTTACTTTTTAATAGACAATATGTTATTTTATTTTCAGTTATCTGGTTATTGTTCAGTACTAATTCAATTTATTTTAAATTAATTTTTTCGTTTTATATATTCGCTTATACTCTCTTTTTCTTGTTTTTTTTTCTCGTTCATTTTTTCTCATTTATTTTTTGTGTACAATTTGTTATTTTTTCTCTGTAATTGGATGTATGGATGTATATCTGTTGGGAATAAATGTATTATTATTATTGTTATCACCTATATATAGTAAAAATAGTCGGTCTTGCGCGTCCATAAGATGTAGTTATGATTTCAAATATTCTCTAACATTATCCCTCGAAGGATTATAGAGGCGTCACATCGTATGTTGTGATGTAACGCTCACTCTGTCTTTGTGAGCACATCTGCCAAAGTTTAAAAAGTTTGAATTTTCTTAATGAATGTCCTAACATTTTCTTGTAGAAAAATTTACAGATAACACACTATAAACTCTTCGCCTCATACCAGACTTGCTTAGAGGAAAATTGTGAATTGTCCTTTTTATTCGAAGAATTATTGAAAGATAAATCTTCCAATAAAATTAATATTTCTGAAATGATCAATTGTTAGTGGCGTTATTAACATCATTCGATCATTTTATGCGTGGCCAATTTATAATACCTCACGTACTATAATGCTTATGTTGAGATTATACAATAGAATGAGGCGTACACATCTCATCAATAATAAGCCCAGAGCAACTGATGTTATCCTGTGGGAAGACTATCATACAACTTGTATATTCTTCAGACAATAATTTACAAAATACATATTTTATACTTTGTTTGTTCTTGCTCGAGTCTTATCTAGTCTCCTACGTGGAATTATAATATACATAACTGGCAACTCATGAATGAAAATTTATCATCGAAGCAGTGACGTAGCAGCAACCTGGAAAGATGTGCATCCTTCGAAGAATGATCATCTGAATACGGATTTTACAATTTGGAGCCATCCATAAATTACCTGATTTATGGATTTTCGCCCTTGAACAGGGAAGTGGACTATGTGTGACATGGACTTCAAATTTCGAAATCTACGTGTTGAAACACGTCCTTTGTGTTACTAACGAAAAAATCGAATGGCAAATTCCACAAAAAAAATGAAACTCGAAAAGGCTTTTATGTCAAAAGGTTTCTAGGTAGAAAAAATAAAGTTTCAAAGCTTCTATCAACAACTGAAAATGAGGAATATGTGCACGCAAATTGATGGTAAGTAAAATAAGTAGAAGACATTTAGAGTATGGGATGAAAGACATTTCCTTCTTCTGTACAAGAATGACTTGAGAGTGATAGACTTGAATTTGTGTTAGATTCCTAGATGTAAAATTGCAAAATATGTGACTTTAAACTAGCGAGGAGAGGAGTCTCACAAATGTGACCAGATGTGACAGAGACGGGAAGGGGTGAAAAATCATTAAATACATGTGACTTAATTTATGTTCTGTTACATTTTGTTCAACAAACTATAGTATGTTAACAATATATGGCGAGAAAGAAAGAGTTGCTACATATCGGATTTAAAGGGTAAAACGCTTCTTAGTTATGTGACGATTGCTTACAACTTGAATATTTTTCGATCTGTTGTGAAGGTCTTCCACAATCACTTCGAATTTTTTTATTAATTGTTTTATTTAGTAAGTGGTGGCTGTATCAAATAACATCTCCTGTGCGCCACTGCTCTATTATGTGCAAAATATCTGCACAAGTGCACGATTTTCGGTTTGTGTAGAATGTAATTTTTGATTGACGATGAGTTTACTGAATACAATGCCTACATTACAATCATAAAATCTCAAAAGGTTCATATTCACACCTTTTCGAATAATATTAATTACCAACTCTAGTGTTGCATTGTTGAATAGTTGTCAAGAATAATAAGACAATGATAGATACCATCAGTAATTTGTTGGTAAATTTGTGAAACAATCCTTGTTAACTCTATCAGATGGCTCATTTCAATTGAATGTAATTCGAATTATGTTATTATAAAATACCAATTTTGTATTTGATGCTGAGAAAAAATGTTTGATGATTGAGTGGATTATCTTTGCTTGATTTCAATTAGAAATCGTTAAAAATGAAAAAATTTCAATCAAATCCATTGAGATATACAGAGTGTTTGAGACTAAATGTCAAAATAGAAACTAACGAATCATAAAATCTGTAATTCATTTTTCCTTTCATTGTAAGCAATGTGATGAAGGTATTAACATTGTGTTGAGGAAGAATATGAAATAAAATCGAATACTCTCTTAATATTGAATGTATAGCAGTCTCGAACGATTATGAAAATGAACAATTAGTTTTTTTATTTTCTTGAATATTCATTCAATGAAAATGAAACAAAATAAGTACAGAAAAATGTAGAATATATGAATACTTCGATTTGATATTTCAGAGGTATTGCTAACTTTCTACATAGGCATCATCACATTATTCGAAATACCTTCAGGTGGATAAACAGAAGAAGAAAACTCAATTTTGTTTCGTGTATTTATATATATATATATATATATATATATATATATATATATATATATATATATATATATATATATATATATATATATATATAATATATAGTAGTAAATACTGAGACTCTTGATCGAAATATTTCAAATAAAACTCTCAGGGAGCTGTCTACACAAATGTTGTCAACGAGAACGAACCCATCACTTTCGCGAGTGAATATTAAGAGCGTTTCGAAAAATTCATCGATCTTGTTGAATGATAATAGGATACAATTGTTCCATCATTATTATGAATCATCAGTCCATATTTAATCTATCAATCAAGAATCGATGACTTTCAAAACGAACATAGGTCCTATACCAAATTAAGAGAGATTCTACAGAGTGAAAACTCACGTAGGCTCCCTCTATCGACGAAAGGACGTATAAACACTCCCTAGCGTTCAAGACTCCTACTCATGACAACAAGAGTGCGAGTGGAAGGCTTTTAGATATTCCATTCGAACACAACAGAAAATTGTCTGAAATGTGTACGAATGATCCCATGCCTAATCGCTCCAGATCACGCCCAGTCGGGCAAAAGTGTAGCTAGTTCAAAGATTCACAGGTAATTCAATACTACTCAATTCTAAATTCTACACAAATGTTGTCAACGAGAACGATTGTGTAGACAGCTTCCTGAGAGTTTTATTTGAAATATTTCGATTAAGAGTCTCAGTATTTACTAGTATTGAATTACCTGTGAATCTTTGAACTATATATATATATATATATATATATATATATATATATATATATATATATATATATATATATATATATATAAATGAGAGGTAATATTAAAAAAACTTGTCTAAAATCACTGACTGAACAATTCTTTATTCGACTAGTTTAGAATTTCATAGCATTATCAAGAATGAATACATTCATTCTTGATAATGCTGTAAAAGGCGAAACTAGTCGAATAAAGAATTGTTCGGTCAGTGATTTTCAGACAAGTTTTTTAATTATTACCTCTCATTTAAATATGAACTATCACATAGTAGATTCATCGTCCATTGAATTTATATATATATATATATATATATATATATATATATATATATATATATATATATATATATATATATATATATATATATATATATATGAATATATATATTATATATATGAATATAAAACTTTCGGAACGGAGTTGGTATATTGAACGATTGAACGATTGACACTCCTTTTTCTTTGTTTTCTTCGGAAACCTGATATTAAACTGTTAGAAATAATCACTTCCTCTTGTTGCGTGTGACCGTCATGTTTGGAAACGATCTTTCTGACCAAAAAAACTTGATCAACTTCTTCAAAAATAACCAATTTGTTGAATTATCTTCTGCGAACAAATTTCGACTCAGGAAGTAATAATGGAGTTCATTGAAATACATAATATCCATGAAAAATGCAGTAAAAAATCTGAACCTCAACGGTTGTAAAGGAGCCAGGTAATGATTGGTTGATCAATGGAGTAATTAGTTCATAACTCTTCGAGATGAATTCGAAGAATTTCGAATTTCAAATTTGCGTAATATTTCCGTAACAAAGTTTCATACATATCTATGATGAACATCTTCAATAACTGCCTTGAGACTTGACAGTCTGAAGGTATGTTATGATCATGTTAGCAGTGCTATTGATTCCAAACTTTGATTCATTGACGTAATAACAGCGAAATTATTCGCAGTTGAAGCACTTCGTTTTCTTCAGGGCATCTCACCTAATATTTTGCGTTTTTCGAATATATCAATGTTTCTTAATGATAATAATAATTAATTGATTAATTTATGAATAAATCAATTTATTCATGAATTACCCAAGCTATTCGTTTATTCCACCTGTTACTTCTAGCTACTCTCATACACAAAATCTTCAGACAAAGAAAAAATGTTCTCCCAATCCTTGAATACTAATGGAAACTAAAATTGTCTAGTTTTGAAATGTACCTGGACAATATATCGATACCTTGGAAACCTACATTAAAATATGACAAGTACAACTTTAAAACTAAGTATTTTTGCAACATTGAAAAGAAATAATAGATATGCATTTTGTCAATATGAACATGAACACCACATCTTTTTATGTGTTATTTTTTGTGCATAATATATATATTCTTTCTTCAGTTTTATGGTTAACTATTTACTCAAGTTCACTAAGTTTATACTTATTAGATTTCAATCAGTTGTTTCACCTGGGATTGAGCATATTTTCATCTAAAATGCTATATTATTTTATAACATATGTTAATTCTATTTTTGGAGGAGTGAAAGAATCATTCGTCAAACTCCTACCATTTGTAAGAAATTTCTTTTTTCTGCAATAAAGATTACTGTTACTACTACTGCTACTTGTTGTTAGGATTGACACTCCACACGTCTGTTCATATATTGTTTTTTTTTATTAAGTATATAGATCAACTTGTATTTTTTTCAATCTTCTTCATGTCTACATTTTGAATTTATATTGGTAATTTTTCTTACTTCTTTGAACTCATCTATGTACATTCAATAATAGAGGTTTATAATAGTCTGCCAGAGAATAGTTCTTCTATCAGCTGGCAGACCGTTTGTGCGCAGAAAATCATTACTGACAATTCAGAGTATGACAATCAGAGTATTCTTTACTTAACTGAAGTCAAGTCCAATTAGTATATGTTGATCAACTTTCGACAACTTTCTTCGATTCGAGTAAACTTTTACAGATAATATCAGTACCAGTCGACTCTATCTAGGAAGAGTCAATTTTTACTCGAGGATCAATTTTCCTTGTAACCAATATAAGATAAACTACAAAAGGACACAATTTATAGACCCTCATATTGACAACTACAGACAAAGTGGCAATGAAAGATTTGAAATGGCTAACAATTATAATTGGATTGCAAACCAAGAAGAAGTCACTTTAAGTTAAATCGTTATGTACATCTTGATACCTTGTGGGGACAAAAATTAATAAATTAGTTCTGAAGCTTAGCGTGTACCAACCCTCAAATTCAGGCAAAGCTAGTATGGAATACCAGGAAATTACAGCGAACCTTGTTTTTTATATATCTCGTGTCTGTCACTTCGCTTTCACTCGAATATTTCAGTTTAGTATTCACATATAAAGGTTGAAATATTTCATGTAAGCTTCAACTTGAAACTGGTGGAATTCGATGATGATCTGACTATTTATAACACACGCATCGCTCGTATATTATATCGGCCAACGGTTCGTGTTTAAATTCAAGCTTTGATGGTATCTTCATGGTCTAAATAGCATAATCTCGCATGCAGAGTCGACGAGTATTTCACCGTTCTGAATTTTACTTCAGGTCATGGAATCTGTTTCGGTGTGATAATTTATAGTTTCGGTTTCTCGAATTTCTAGAATCATTTCGTAGAAGATAGAAAAAAAGGAATCTTATTTTACGCCCATGAATGAATTATATCTTGGAGTTTGAGGAATACATGTATCTAGTACCTACAAGAATGGCAAATTCCACAAAGAAAATGAAACTCTAAAAGGTTTTCATGTCAAAAGGTTTCGCTAGCTAGAAAAAGTAAAGCTTCGAAGGTTCTATCAACAACTGAAAATGAAGAATCTGTGCATGCAAATTGATGGTGAGTAAAGTAAGTAGAAGACATTCAGACTATTGGATGAAAGATATTTCCTTCTTCTGTACAAGAATGACTTGAGAGTGATAGACTTGAATTTCTGTTAGATCAACTTCCCAAATTTCGAAATCTATGTGTTGAAACATGTCCTTTGCGTTACTAACGAAAAACTCTAATATATTTGAAACTTTATTTGAACCTCGAAGGTAAGTTTGCCCCACTGTCATTTTCACTAGCTTTGGATCTCTGAGAGACATCAATTTGAAACAAGTTCCATCTGATAGCTATTGTGGTCAACTTCACTTAGGTTAACAATGGTTGTTTGCTTCAATTTCCATCCGAAAGAAATAGTAAATAGAAATTCAAGTTGACATGAAATAGCAGAACAAAGTCTACTGCCTCCTGTTATGTGAGCTCAAAGGTCGACAGTTAAGAGTATATTCGTCACAATTAACTTAGAAGATATAAAGAACCCTAAAGTGAAGTTTAAGAACGATTCTGTGTTTCTCAAAGTTACTGGTGGTGTGAAAAAAACATGTGAAATGACGATTTTTATAGAAATTTTTATTTTATTTATAGAAAAATAGATTCAGAAAAATCAAAAGTTTTCAAAAGCTAGATGTATTTGAATTCTTCTAAACGAAAAAATATCACTTATTGAAATGTGATTTCAATAAATGGAATGATGAGGATGAATCTAGTGATGAAAGATTAGGTAGAATGGGTGACATTAGGAGGTTAAGAAGGTGCTGGAAAAGAAAAACCTTCCTTTGAGGATATGGAATCAGATGAAGACGAGGCAGATTCTGTTGATGAACATACTCCTGTCGTTGAATAATGATAGATAGAAATTATAATTAACGAAATATACGTTTTGCATATACAAATATTTTTTGAGCAAGTTTTTCGCCCGTTTACGTTATAAATAAAATAGCCTCGGTGTCGAAGCAATTTGTTTGAGCGATCGTTTGGCATGTTTGTATCTTAATCAGTTCCATATTTTGCATCATGTAAGGCCACTTCCAAGAAAATCATAGTTTTGCTAGCTAGAAAAAGTAAAGCTTCAAAGTTTTTATCAACAACTGAAAATAAGGAACCTGTGCACGCAAATTGATGGTAAGTAAAGTAAGTAGAAGACATTCAGACTATGCGATGATAATTATTTCCTTTTTCTGTACAATAATGACTCGAAAGTAATAGTCTCTGAATTTCTGTTAGATCAACTGTGTTCCCACTCAGAAAGTTTTTGAGTCATGCTAGAATCGTGCTAAAAAGTTTTTGAGTCATCATAGAATTGGGACAAATGAAAAAGAACTAGACACATATATCAAGAAGAAAAAAATCCTCGAATTCTTAGAATTCACCAGAATTGGAAACGAACAACGGCGGACTTCGATAAAAATATGAACGTACATCCTCTACATGCAGTAATCATCAGTGAACATGAAAAATCCAGCGAAAGAATCATCAAATGTGTAGTTAATTTTCATCAATTTCTGAGTACCAACAATTTTCAGTCATCTGTAAATGAACACAATGGCTATCTATGTGGAAATAGGAATATTGAGAACAGTTTTTTAGGTAAGAAAAGATGTTTTCATCAATTATGGCTACAAACAATTTGTGTCACCACTTCGAAACTCAAGCAGCATTGACGACAACTGATAAATCTGCCTATATGAAGAATTTTTTAAGGACTTTCAATATCTCTAGTCAGAAGGAAAACTGCTTTATCTAAGCGGAGCAAACCCAGAGGTACTTCATGAAAGACACTAGAAACAGAAGATATATTTGTTATAGAGAAGTTTATAAGAGTAAAACGAAAAACTATATAATAGGAAACAGGGAGCGACCTTACGAATAATCTTCAATTCACCTCATAAAAAAATTCTAGGAAACTGTCTCTCTGAAAGTGTAGGATTTTTAGTGAACTAGTAGAACGAGAAAAGTGTGCAACATCGTGTAAACTGTAAGTGTTCCCGCTATTCTTGAATTCGAGTTAATTGATTTAAATCCGTTGAAGAAAGATGTCATTATGACAACTATGAAACGAACCAGTGATCATACGGAGAAGACAGCATCGAAAGAAGCACCACAACATCTGTGTAGTTTCCAGTGACTAGAGAAATTGAATAATTATATTTCTTTCAGATCACCTTTTTATCCAGTTAAATTTCCTGCCAAAAGGAATAATTTCTGCTGAGAATCGACTTACTTGAATTGATTGATTCGTAAAGTTCCTTCCAGGTTCAAAACGGCATCAATTGCTTGAAAGCCAATCTCAAGTAAATGGCCACTCGTACACTGGCCGTTTTTCAATCGATTCAGCTTGTTCGATCTAATCGTTAAAGCTTTAACGACCCTTAAATAGCCTAAATTACGGCAATCTGTCCGGTCGTTCAACAGTGACCGAATGAAGATATCAATTACCGCAGAGGACGATGTATGTTTATCACTCGGATACCAAGGCTACGTTTATTCATCATCATTATCAGCTGCAACAATCACTGTAATTTCCCGTTGATAAACACCTATCTCCTCGAATAAAAACGGTCTCACGCGGAGCTATGTATCTAAGATGGCGTATTTAAATCGAATTGATTGTTTCAATTTATCATAGTTCTGTTCGGGACCACCCGACTCAAATTCCAACCGAGTCAAATTGATGATAACTGAATATACGAATGTAAACTTGATTCAGATTATACAAGGTGATGTCAATAAATGGAGATTTTCACACTGTTAACCCATAATTGCACTTAATTCCACTAAAGCCTTGTAATTGGGACGAATTGAATATGAAAAATATCTAATTTGTTGAATTTGTTTTTCAGTTGAAATTTCGACTTCCTATGAAAAAGTTCATGGTATAATATATCTATGAAAAAAAAGTAAATTCTGAAACTCTGCGGTTTCACAGCATTAAGGTAAGTAGATCAATGTTAGTAGATGAATAATTATCTACTTAATTTATCAAAATGAGTTGGAGGAGTTGAAACTCAACTCAACAGTCATTTTCATTTCTATCGAAAGATTTTGCAGATCTAGGAAGGGTAGCCAAAGTGACCTCTTCGAAGATTGAATGTTCCAAGATAAGGTCGTAGGTAGATGATTTAAATCTTTGGTCATTTCCTGAAGATGCTCATCGTATTCATGTACAAAACTCATCAGTTTATGTACTGAATTTTGGAGAGCAAATTTCTCATATCTTGAGTGCAAAACCAGGCTAATAATGTGTTTCATGACACTTCAGTAACAAAAATATTCGCTTTCTGTGGAATCTCATCTTCAGGAGTTCCAGAAAAGAACACCAATGTTCTTGAAAAGTCATCATTTTGAGAGAGTATATTGGAAGCTGCAATGAACGTTTGATTGCAAGAAGTAAGCTTGCGTTGAACTCCAGTTAGTTGGTTTGTTGATGAAATTTTGTTTTTTATTCAATATGTCTTTTCAAATGGTTTTTCCTCTTTCAATTTCAATCGAAATTGTAGAAGACCTCTAAAAAGCGTTCTCTTGTTCCGTACATATCTCTCATTGAGGATCATAATTACATAAAGCCAATTATGTTGAACTGACACGTCGAAAACATCTCTCTTGGTCTAACTGTGAACAACCATAGAGCCATTTCGATAGGGTCACAACCTTGGCAAATCTTTGAAATCTTTTGCACTCAAACCTCAGCCAAAACAACATTTTGTAGAAATAGAGTATGGTTCTTTCTATTCTACAATAATCTGAGATTCTGTGTAAAAAATCGTGAGGTAAAAGGAAATCGTTATTATGCCGAATAAGTTGTTCTTGCGAATTGATATTGAGTGTTTCATATTCTACTTGAGTGTCTTCATAAGCTCAAATAACTTATCTCCATCAAATTTCATTGGAAACTAAGAATAGTTTAGGTACAGTATTTATATGACCTAATTTTAATGAAATGAACATTCCTGTGAGAAAAGAAACATTTCTTCCTTTGGAACCATATATTTTTCTGCTGAAAAGTACCCTACTCCATTCTCGAACCCTTGAAAGCACATTGTTAACAAGATAAAACAATGTCGATTCTTCGCCCTATGAAAAACAAGAACCGAATATATTTTATAAACCGTTAATTTTTCTGGGATATTGAAATTAGTAGAAGAATGTAAATGAATATAGAAGGTAAATAATTTAAGAATATCTCTGTGCTAAATTCCACTCAAATCCGTCCAGTTGTCCTAGAGTGATTGAGCAATAAACATCTTTTCAAACTGCTGCATTCGTCATATTATCAGCATGAAAATTCGAGGTCTCATTCGTACGTATTATCAATACAGTTAATAAATACAGTAAATTAAACTGATTAAAGAACCCTGTGATAACAGCCATGGTTTTTTTTTCAATACAATGGAAATTGAGTTTATAAACATCTGTTATATTTCATCCTTACGTTCGGTTATTGAATTTTGCTAGATGCTAGATTAAAACCTTCGAAAGTACTCTTCATTTCAAGAATCTGTAGGACTCATCATCGAATCGGTTTCTTCAACAAGTTAATTGCATAATCAAAATAATAAATGAATGTAAAATGATTCGAAGATTCTTATTTCCTTTTGGAATGCAAAACGTCTCGGCAGACCGGCTAATTACATATTTGGAGATTCGGAATTCCACTATGCCAATGATTTATCCTCGATATTGAACAGGGTCAAGTTTGTACACATTTCAAAGGCGGAGGTGACATGCATCGAAAGGAGGAACAATGAATATTTCTACAAAACAGAACCTCAATAACTATTCTCTGAATAGTCTCTTGATTTTTGACATAATCTTAACAAAAACTCTGTAGAAGTTTCATATTTTGCTGGAAAATAATATTCTATAAATATACATTTGACTGGTAAAAATAAATATTTGTGATACTCTTCTTTCTCGTGGTTGCAGCAATTTTATCGATTTATATATCAATACCACTATTTTTTAAATTATCAAATCGAAATATTTTGAAATGTTTTGATAGCACATATAGATATCAAATGATATTAAGGTGAGCCAAGATTTTACACCAGTTTGAGCAAATAATATAACTTCGAACACACCTAAGTTTATTATTTGCGAGAAACAAGCACCAAATAAAATCTTCCAATGCGACGTATCTTATTCAGATAACCGGAAATTTAAGTGGAAAAACTGAAAAACCAGAATTACTAGGGGTACAGTTTTTCTCATTGAAAATAATTTCGTTGCCAGTTATCATTATTTTCTGACATCTTATCTACCTCTGTTATATTGATATCTCATCAGAACCCAATATTTTTCACGATTGAATTGTATTTTTATATTCTTCGTTCCCCATTTTTCATCGTCTTGCGTAACATCAAACTCACAGCATACACGAACGTCTATGGCAAGCCTTGGATTGGAAGCCAGGACATCTTTTTTTCATAGGAAAAAGAGTGGAGATTCTTCTTTCTCTTCTGTTCCACAGATTTGTTATTGTTGTATTACCAATGAATGCAACGGCTTTGCTTTATATTTCCATAAACTGTATCTCATATTTTAGATTTCTGTGATACTGATACTGAGATCCAATGTTAGATATTTTAATCCGTTTCTTGTGTCAGAAAATACTGTTAATAATAGGATAGAAAACTATACCCTGTTGCAGTATGTCGACGCCCTTGGTTATAATTCAGCAAGTTTAAACCTTCTGAGAGTTCGATCTCTATTTTTGAAGATCGTTATCGTGAGATAGCGATCTTAGGTCGATTCTTATTCTTCTGAAAATAATAGACGTTCAGAAGGCTTAAGGGAAAAATTACCGACTTTGGGCCTAATATAAGAAGATTTATATGAGAATTGCGAACGGAACATACGTGGATATAACCTGATCATTACTGTGCCAATTTCTTCAACTGAGTGTTTTGATTGAAATGCATGATATTTGTGATAACATCAATCGTATATCAGAAATAAAAAAAACAGAGTGAATTTTCAAATTACAAATGAAAACCTAAACAAAAACCTGAATCAAATTGAATCAAGTATATAATACGACAAATATGATCCATCTCGAGTAGAAATATACTAATTCATTTCGAATGAACAAAAATTTTCACATTAATTGAATGTTTCACTCTCATATAATTAATGCCTAAAAACTATTGCAATTGATTTTGCATTTCTTCTTTTCTTTCGATTATTATCCAATAAATCATGACTAGAGCTGTATTTTTGAGCTTTCGGACTTTCTCTGTAGTAAAATTCACGTATCCGAGCTATTTCAATTGTTTGCAACAGTTTGATTAGCGTAAAACATCATTAAAAGATGGCACCACCAGTTAATAAACTATTTGGGATTCATGATTGCTTCAAGCTAAATCATCTGTTCTTTATTGAAAGTATCGAATTTGCAAAATCCTTGAAAAAACAAACTGGGAATTATTCGTTTAATTTTGATGAAAATTAGCAATATAAATGTACATAAATATCAATGGTTAAATTGATAGTTATTCAATATGAGCATAGAATCTTTTACAGTCAGAATTATCGAGAATTATTGATGATGAACAATTATATTAAGTCCTGCTATCTATCGTTATTAATTGGAAATGCCAAGAATTTTGTCACGTAGGTACTTTATGAATTCCCCGCCCTTTCTTTACTGTAAATGAGACACCATCTAGTGCTTCAAAATTCTTGTGGAATTGCAGAAAATGTCCGTTAGGTTCATATGCGTATTCCTTGACCGCTGACCCTGAATCAGCTGGCTGGCCAACAAGAATGTTTACGGCCATAACTGGTGAAGAGCAAGGAGAAATTGATCGCATTTGAACAACGGCTTCGTATGAGTAATCAGAGAACATATATATTATTCCAATTTTTTTCGAGGTCTTCAGTGCTTTTCGTCTTTCAATCATCTCTATATATTTTTGAGATTATCTAGATATTAATAAATCGACGATTTAAATCAATATGTATTTTTATTGAAAAAATTATCTCCGGAAAAATTTCAACAGAAACAATTTTATTTTGTTCCTTAAATTGTTGTTTTTCGAATTTTGTTTCAAGATAACCAATTTAAATAAACTCACACGATACATGACTGAAGAAACTATGAAATCCATTATCAAATTATTCAAACCACAGAGAAACACTTCTTCTTTTCTCAGATTTTCGCTCAGTTAATCAATCTCTTAAACTATACGATTCGAAAAATTCAACGCCGTTCCGATCGGCGTCATCAGGCTCGAAACTTGTGTCAAAGTTTGGTTTATATCGTTTTGACTTTTCAATTAATATTATACATAAATTACGTAAGTATAATTAAGTAAGGAATGATTCATGTTATTATAATTGAATTAATGATTTAAGTATGGATATTTAAGTAATGAAATTGAATATAAGTGAGAGAATTTCAAAAAATTCACATCCAATTCCAAAAATAATCACATTTTCATTTAAAATTTTGGACAAACTTCCTCACCGAGAAACCTACAAATAAATCACGTACCAGATATAATAAAAATATTTCTTCTACTCATATGTTAATGGGATACTGGCCATAACTTCTGTAATATAAAAGAACGATTCTTAAATTCTTTGTAGACATAATGGATGATGGACCGCCGCACGTAATGTACACCATCTTCAGCTTTCACTGCAGAAATTCCTAATGAAGAGCACGTTTGATGCTTTGAATTTCCATATTATTCAAATAGAAAGAAATTTACATAAAACGGTTATTTTACTTTACATCGGAATAGTAAGCTTCTAACGTGGCCTCGTTAATGAGTTTAGCCAACTGAATTTGAATGGAAGAAACGAATTCAACACGTGATTGAAGGTCGTGGAACCTTAAGGAGCTTAGCAGACGCTTACGACATGTGAGATAATTAGAAAGTGGCACTTTATGGTTTTTGAACAGTTAGACGTAAAACATTGTTGCTCTTTGCATATTTTCGTATAATTCAGTGGATACCTGGACGTGTATAGAAGTATTTGATGTTGATTATCGTATATCTACGCAAAACGAATGGTAAACAATAAGGAAAATCTCGCAAAAATTGTAAATAACTTGAAGATACAGTATTCATTGAAGAAAGTTATTTATCATTAGTATCCTAAAGTAATAGGAGATACTGTCGGAAACTTCAAGATTTTAATTTCATTATAATGTAATGACAATTTAAATTTAAAACGTGTCTCAAATAAAAATTTTAAAATAAAATTTCGAACAGAAGAAAATATATTCAAAATTACCAGTGGCAAAAACTAACCTCAGTTTCATTACATTTCCTAAGTTATACGTTTGAAAAACTGCTACAAATTTTCGAGTTTCTATTTGAAGATGAAATGACACAGAATGAGAAAAATAGATTCGATAGTCTGTGCATTATAAACAAAACATCAATAACGAATAAACATAACTATAAGAATAAACAATAAATTGAAATAAACACACTTGGCTTGAGTTTCACTGAATATATTGAAAACTCTACATATGTTTCGGGTTGCTAACCCATTATCAAGAGCATACAGTGCCACTGCATTTCAATATGTACAGCCTTCACTTATTTCAAGGAAAAACCCACCTGGCCATTGCAAATAGGTAAATTTTTCTTTATGGCTATCGAAATTTCCAAGATTTCAAGGGTATGAATACAATATGAACTTAATTCTTTGAAAGTAAGCTCATATCAATGAAACTATTGATAATTAATTCACACATATAGGTTTATATTAGCATTTGAAGATCATTCACAAAATGTTTTAATAACGAGTTTTAGTTAATAACACAAAAAAAATTCTATCGATTCACATAAAAAAACATTGAGAAAAACCCTCGTACATTATAAAATTTAGAGTCTCTATGGTTTTGAGCATAGATTATTTATTATATCTCCGATATTCATTGAAAATTTCGAGAATGTCGAAAATTGTACATTATCAAATCTGTTGAAATCAAATCCGCAGAATAGTAATATATTAAGATTTCACAGCAAATTTAAATATTCAATATTCACAATAATAAAGAGGCGATCTTGTGAGAATAAATAAGAAATACAGAATTTGAGACTTTGATTTTAAGCATAGATATTTTAGTACATATTGTGAATAGTTGAACTGTTACTTTGTGGAATTAGATAAATTAAATTCCTGATAATTGGTTAATAGCCCGAAATAAGTGTCTGATGTATTGAACATTTTTTGTGGAACTTGCCAGGTGTTTCATCTTACGATACTTTTGTTACTGATACACCCGTAACTAATGAGATTTTAGTTGTATATATCCGTGTCCAATTTTGAGGTAACTCCAAATTAAGTAATTTCCAAAATTAATCCATCAAGAGATAAATTCTCAAATTCATCGCTTCCTCCTCTTTCAGGCCCCCCAATTCTTTAAAGCAATCGAATGATTGGCCATCAGTTTTTTTAATTATCAGTTACCCTAGACCATTTGAAATGTTATCGACACCCATTTTTCAATATATATTTGGTACTGTTGACGTCATAGTAGGTCATATTTGGACGTTCAAGTTATTGATTTGAATAGGCGGTAGATTAATTGAGTTTTTTGGAATGGAGTAGCACACTTCAGCACAAGGAAAATACGCCAGCTCCACTATTTGAGACATATACCGTGAAAAATTTCTCTGGAAATTTTATCAAAAATTGAGGAAGTTTGAACGCAAAATAATTTAGTAAATTTACTGAACAAAATTCAGTTCGTTAATTCATTTCTATAAAATTACAAAACATTTAAGAAATTCACAAAGTGATAATGAAAATAATTTAAATAAAACTAGGTGGTTTTGTGCTTCTCACTATACTTAATTTCAAACACAATTTTGTTTCGCCAACACAGTTGCTTCATAATAAACTATGCTTTTTGATAATAAACTGAGCGATTACAGTGTGAACTACTTGGATTTTTCCTGAAGTATATTGAAATCGCCATAAAACATTGTTCTATGGTTCCTCAAAAGAACATTGTTCTATGGTGATTTCAATACGCTTCAGGAAAAATCCAAGTAGTTCACACTGTAACTGCTCAGTTTATTATCAACATCTGATGAAGCCACTGTGTTGGCGAAACAATATTGTCATGTTTGGAATTAATTATAGTGAAAAATCACTAAACCACTCAGTTTTATTTAAATTGCTATTTATTATCACTTTGTAAATTTCATAAAATGTTTTGAAATTTTATTGAACTGAATTAACAAACTTGAATAATTTTATAGAGTAAATTTACTAAATTGTTTTGCGTTAAAACTTCCCAAACTTTTTGGTAAAATTTCCTACGAAATTTTCAACAGTGTAGAGTTAATTATTTAAGAATCTTCGGGATTTCAATGGAATTGATGATATAAGAGTTCATACTTCAATAAGGTCGTGTTTTAGAATATGTGCAGGCTCAGCCTTCTTTCACAAAAATTACATTGTTACATTTTCTAGCTAACTAATCATATAACAGAAACCTGAGTTGAATTCTTATACGAACTATCAAATTTCAAGCAAATAAAAAGCAAACAAGTAAAACATGAAAAGGCAAAAAATAAAACAATGTAAGATTTTAACGATAGTTCCAAACTTGTAAATTAAGGCCTACATCATCCAACAATACTACACATCGTCATACTATTTCAATCAGAGAAAACGCTAACACCATGCCTTCACCGGAATTCGAACCTTGATTGGGCGTTATCACAACTACACCACGATGACACAAGATTAGGAGTAATTGGGTTGAAAGATCACCTATTTCGAATGACTTTGATATTGTATATAATTCTGGTGAAGAAAATCTTTTGTAGATATGACAAAACGTAAAAGATAAAATCTTTTTGTTTCACAAATTTGTAAATATTATTTCTTGTTAAGATATACAATCCAACGCAACCAAACTTCCTTAAACACAAAAAAATGAGATATTTGGTACAAAATACTCTACATTTAACATCCATTATCAAGTACATGTATAGCGAAACAATTCAAGATGCAATATAAAATGATACTTCGTAATTACACAGTACTTCATCCGATCAATCTTCATATACCATTCAAGCTATCTTCTTCAACACAATGACTAATTTGTAGGGATGGCGATTTGAGATCGATTTATCGAACTATCGATTTTTCGAGCCAAAAAGATCGATTTTTTAAATCGATATGTAGTACTGGATAGATTCATTGGATCGATACATCACCCTTTAAAATCGACATTCGATTATTTTGTTTTGGTGTTAACCATACAATTAGTTCAAAGTGATCGTATGACAAGAGTGCTGCCTCTTAATTACTTAAAAAAACTGGAAGAAACCAAAAATTTAATAACATTTGTTAAAGATATAACAGCATATTTTAAGCATAATGCAAATACTGCTGACCCTCTAAAGAAAGCTCAGGATCACCAAACAAAGCCTTTTGAGTTTATTCTGTCTTTGTGTACTAGATGGAATTCTGTTTTTCATCTATTAGAACGATCTGTTGAGTTATCCAAAATAATTGCGCCAATATTACTCAAGTATCCTAAGCGCCAACAATGCTAACTGCACAGCAGTTAAAAGAGCTTATAAATATATTAAGACCATTAGAAATAATTACTGAAGAAATTTCGGAAAAAAATTATGCTACAACCAGAAAATCATACAAATTGTATCTTGCCTGACTGAAACATTTAATAAAATGAGAAATTCAACTGATATTGGTGCTAAAACTAGAACTTTAATTGTGGACGGCTTGAAGAAAAGATTTCAAAGTTTTTTCAAAAACTTCAAAAAGGCGATTGGTTTGGTTTATCCCCTAGTCAAAAACAATATCAACTATAACAGTCTTACATTTATCGGTAAGTCCAGTGAAAAACTAAAATCTCTTCTTTTTAAGTATAACATCCACATTGCTTACCGTACTGGAAATAACTTAGGAAAACATATCAAAAATAACAAATCTAAGGCCAACAAAAATAAAAAATCAGGTGTATATAAAATTAACTGTGGTAGTTGTGATAAGTTTTATATTGGTAGAACGTTTAGAAGTTTTCAAATAAGAATTAAGGAACATAAACGTAGCTTTTATAATCAGAAGACAGATTCTCATTATGCAAATCATTTGATTAATGAAAATCATATATTCAATTCCGATTTTGAAATTTTGTATACCGCAAACGAGGGAATGAAGCTTAATTTGTTAGAATCACTTCAAATTAATAAATACAAATATTCTGGCAACCTTTTGAACAGCCAAATCGATCATACCTCAAGCCCTCTTCTCAATCTTCTCAAAATTACTTAGTTTACTATATAAGAGTTCAGCATGAATTGATCCCTTCTACCTGTTATCTACCTGTTTTCTCTGTATTTATAATTTAAGTTTATATATTGATTGTATTCGAGAAATTGTCATTAGTCTGCACGTAGCATTTGAAAAAGGTAAATCTCATCGAAACGTACGTCATGCAGTATTATTTTTAATTTATGTGTAAATCAGTTTAACAATTGTTTTATTATGTTTATCGATTTACATCAAGTATCGGCCTCATCAATTATTAAATAACGTACAGTTCAAAGAATTTATATTCTTATGATTGTATTATTATCTTTCTTAAGGCAGGTCGACAATTCGGTAAATTCAAATTATTCCAAATATTTCGCTGGATATTGTTTGTGTGGCTTATTTTATGCTTCACCGAAGGTACGACTGTTCAAGTGAAAAACAGTTAACCAAATCGCACGTGGAAAGGCTGGGTAATTTATTACAACACAAGCGTTTTATAACGTACAATACCGTACAAATAATGGATATAAGTGTTTTGCCGTTTGCTTAAGAAGCCTACGGATTGTCGGGATTTATCAAAGAACGGATGAATACATAGACGTGAATAAATTACGGAACTCATTGAATTTTATTCAATGTACGCCGTTTGATTCTGATCTCATTTAGGTATTCCGAATTCGATTTTGATACAATACTGCCATTGAAATAGAACATACTGTTATACTTCTCAGCTTTAACCAATAAAAGATTAATTATTATAAATAATTATATTTAAAATGAGAATACCAGTAATCTGGATACTTCAAATATTTTCAATATATTTTCTACAATTACTGACTTCTCGCGAAAATTTGTGAAGTTTGGCATCGTTGCTTATATTTCAAAACTTGTGTATTTATGGTTGCATCAAAATCAGGCGAAGTGATCGCATTACCTTAGGAACTTGAGGTTAATACAATTATTATAAAGTGATCATTGTCGTGAAATTGACACGGTTGGGTTTCTGCCTTGTTTGTTTATTAATGGTACCTGAGTTGGGAGAATTATTACTCAAACAATCGGCTTAGAATAAATGCTCGACTTCCTGGTTCGGATAGAGCAATTTGCAGTAACAATTTCCACTTAATCAACTATGATTCATTGCTCGTTTGTTTCCGAGATCAAACGGTCGATTTGTCGTCGGGATTATTGATATAATTACGCGTCGTATAACATTTTCACAGAAATCTGAAAATCAATTAGTCGACGTTCACGGTGTGATTTAATCTTATCAAAACCGTGGTGTTGTATATCATGTAATCAGAATGATGAAATGGTTGTCAAACTAACGATGTGGGAAACATTGAATTGAAGATACTGTATAATTTCAGCATATTTATATCTGAAGGAATTCAGGAGTTTTTGTTCTAGTTGTCATTCCAATTATTCTTTAGTTATTTGTGGGCACTCAAATTGTTTTATGATCTACAAATTTTCGACAATTTCAAAATAAAATGAAAAGTTTTTAACAATGTCTCAATTTGAGGCATTATACATATATATATATATATATATATGTTACCGGCCAAACCCGATTTAGGCCAAACTAGTTTTGCCTAGGCTAGACTAGTTCATCCTATATGCGATCGGGATAAACCGGTACAGACTAGGCCAAAGTGATCTGTCCTAAGGGCGATAGGAGAAACTAGTTCAACCTAGGAGGAACTGGTTTAGCCTGATTTGAGTAAGTACACTTCAGGATAAACTAGTTTGGCCTAGACTATACTAACAAAAAATAATAAAATACCACAAAAAATAAAATCAAGATGCATTTATTAATTAGATCAAAATCAATTTCACTTATTTTTGCATGGTGTACTCTGATGGTATTTGGAATTGCAAAGCACCATTTTTTTCTTATATTTGCACCTGTTTGTCAAATAGTTCCTTACACAGCTGCACCTTACGGAACCTTGCCCTGAACCAAACGAATGTTATTCGCTGTAGTCCACAGAGATATTTCAGTATCTGGGTCAACATCATAAACGCTCAAAAATTTCTGAATACAAATATCGAATTCAGTTTGAAAAAAAGCAAATTCAAACAAATATCTTTCAATCGCCAGAAAAATATGGTAATGTTGAGAATGAATCAAAAGTATTATTATCATGAGCTTTAACAATACAGCGAGCAAAAATCTGTTCCTGCAATATAATTTCTGCAATACATCATGTTTGGTGCCAACTTTATGAAAGCCCTCGTCATTTGTCTGAAGAATAACCCCAATGATGTTTCTGATGATGTTTCATCTCTGCCTTTGTCTACGTCTGGAATTGGTTTAGTAACATTGTCTTCAATATTGACAGATGGATGGGTTTTCGTCCGAAGAAGCTTTCATTTTTTTTGCTTGCTTTTCAAGATTTTCAGCCGCCGTTTTTCTAGCACCTTGAATGTTTTGTGTGTCAATTTCCACACACACCGCCAACATCACCATTTTCACTTTGGTTACTATTCGAATCATTTTCGATAACTTTTCTAAGGTCGTCCTCATCCTGAATATCATTTATTATTTCTTACGGCAACGATGAAGTCGAAAGTCCTACTCTTGGCTCTATACCAAATAAGGCATGGTAAGGCGATTGTTTTACTACTGAGTAAAAGGCACGGTTTTTCATGAACTGAACACATACTCACTTAAACCTTTCTGTCCGAGTAAATTAGTATAGACTAAGCCGAACTAGTTCATCCTGAAGTGTACTTTTCATATTAGGCTCAACCAGTTCCTCCTAGGTAAAACTAGTTTCTCCTATCACCCTTAGGACAGACCAGTTTGGCCTAAAATCGGGTTTGGCCGGTAACATATATATATATATATATATATATATATATATATATATATATATATATATATATATATATATATATATATATATATATATATCATATATATATATATATATATATAAATAACATTCTTAATACATTAATATATAACTATATTAATGTATTAACTATATTGTTCTTGAGAACAACGATAATATAGGTACATTCTTGATTCATTCATAGATACAACTTGATTACAGAGTTCTGATGATAGTCAACACACCCGAAACATTAAAAACGAAAAAACCACTGCTTCCTCAAGCAGGCTATACCCGATAATATTTGATTTCAAAATACCCATCAACCTTAACTGTTGAGTTTTCAATAACCATTTCAATTTCTCATTGAAGTCATTCTCATTGATCATTTCTGATAGAGTTGAATTGAACACTACGCCAACTTTGCAAATTCAATTCAACTTCTAAATTCACCACTGGAGGAGTGTTAAAAGGTGATTTCAGTGATCCCCAGAAAAAACAGTCCAAGTAATTTAAGGTTAGCGATCGATCAGGTCATGCATTAGACAATCTCCTTATTCTCGTATGCTCCAGAAACGCAAACTTTATCTCCTGTGTCTCTAAAACAGAGGGGGTGTTTCAAATATCATCATACTGCGAAATATTTTCATGTAAAGTACGCCAAACAAAAGTTCCTGCAATTTTTGCCTCATGTTTTCCTAACACCATCTCCGTTGATATTAGTATACAAGGAAACAAAAGTAAAAACTAACACTTCGACAAAACCGTTGTAATTCTATGGTCGTACAGTTGACGTGTGCGAAATACGGTCGACAGTGTCTAGAGTCCGGCACCTGCCGCACTAATAAACCGTCGCGGCAAGTACTGATACGTGCTGCTATGTGTGGGAACAAGTGTGACGACAAATTGACAAAGTTTGGAAACGGGTCAAGAACCCTCCGTTGCCACTCCCGAATCAACGTCTAGATTAAAATCGTCTACGTGTCGACGAATTGAACAGACAGAGACGAGCCCCTACGTATAGGTATTGTCAGACAAGCATGTCATATAGCACCGTTTTCTTATGCGTCCGTCGTATAACTGTTTATAGAGTGACCATAGAATGAGACCGGATTGGATTTAATTGTATTGACGTCAAAATCACGAAACCATGACGAAAGCAGGCGAAGTAATCGCTTATTTTGTAACTAACAGTCATGTAGTTCACTACAGACACTGAAATGTCGGTTGTTATTACGTTTTACTGTTAATCTCTTGAGATTTTTCAAGAACTCAAGAGTCTTATTAAATGAAAGTTTGAAACTTGATGATCATGTAAATAGAACTTACAGCCTATGTTTCATGAGACTCAAAATGTAAAATAACCTAAAAAATGAAGCTACGAAATTTAAACCAGTACAATGTTTGGTATATCAGAATTTAGACTACTGCTGTGCTGTGTACTGTAATTTTTTGACCCAGGCCAACATTCAAAAGCTCCAAAGAATTCAGAATGCTGTTGTCAGATTTATATGTTGTTCATCTTACAGAAATCATGTCACTCCTTACTTGCAGCGACTTGGGGAACTCAAATTAAATAAAAGGTTTATGTTTGCTGTGTTGTGGAAATTAGTGAAATATGAAAAACCAAAGTATTTGCACGAAATACTCACCATAAGGTCTGATGTTGCTAATGTTAACATAACAGTAAATGGCTTTACTACACCTCAACATCACACAAGTAAATTCAAGTGTAGCTTTGCATACGTTGCACCGAATATTTTGAATAGGTAGATTGATTTCATTTCGTTGCCGTTGAGTTTACTCAGTGGACAAATTTAAATTTCTTCTTTTCATTCTTATAACTGTGTATGTATTTTCAGGTAGAGTGAAAGACCGCTAAAGCCGAAATCTTACCCTTGTGTAATATGGATGTATATTATTATTAGGCAATAAATATTATTATTACTATTATTATACGTTGCACTGTTAATTTATTGACACATTTTCCAAAATTCAACGTTTGATTCGGAACTAGAAAACAGGAATTAGAACAAAGTGAAAGATTTCATTGAAATGTTTTATTACTAAATTCATTTACCGTTTTTAATTATGAATGACGATCAGAAGACGTTACTTTCTGATGATATATAGAGCATTTTTACGGTCATTTTAACTAACTAGACTGAATTTACGATTATAAACAATAAAATCGAAGAATTATTGAAGACTTCATGATTATACTCTAAGATAATCATAAAATAAAGAAACAGTCATTAAGTTGAACATGAAAGTGCTATTTATATTAGTGAAAATCTCCTCATTAAAACTGAGATAGCATCAAACCCTTGAAAAGCATTTCAAAATAGGCTTGTATGTTGATATTCACATGAGAAATGAATTTATAAGACTTTGAAAATCATCATTACCATATTATAGTGATGTTATCCAGTTTAATATTCCTTCAAGAAGAGAAACCGCTATATATTTTAAATTGAGATGATGCGAAAAAATTTTAAATATAATAAAACGAATGGATATATTCCAATTGAAAAAATATTGAGCCTTTAGAATTTAGCTCTTAGATGTACTGAACAAAGATGAAGTATTGAATGAATTGAAATTTTATTCAATTTGTCAAAGATAAACACGACAGTTCTGAGCTTCTGGGTTAACTTAATTTCTTTGTTCTTCAGAGGTGTATCAGAATAAGCCAGACCTTTTTCTCAAAAACCCACAGAACTAATCTCCTACCGCAATCACCGCTTAGCTTTGTATGTCCTACAGCAAACCAGGCATCAAGCTGCTGTTATTTGCACTAACTCACTTGTTTTCATCATTAATGTGTATTTAAATCTTAACCATTGGGGTATCTTGATTGCTTTGATTTGTTTAAAATTTGGTTTTGAAGTTTGAGTGATTTGTTTTCTTGTTTAGTTATTACTCATTGTTTAGAGATTCAGTTAAATAATTGTTTATTTAGATATTGATATTATAGATTTAGATTATTATATTGGATAATGTTTTTAAGCTATTGCATAGCTTTTATCGCGGTCTTTGAGCGCGGCAACCGAATCCAGAAATTCCGTAACGAAAATAAAACCTAACACCCCCTTCCGCTAACCATGTAACTCGGCCGACCGTTGGCCTAACGTGTATGTATACAGAAACTTGAATGGTGCATGATAATCTGATCGAAACACCTCATTTCAATTCTATTGTTCAATTCAAACGAGACACTGTTCCAAAAGGTGGGGTAGGTATTTACCAAAATAATAATAATATTATTATTATTATGACTCAATATTGAAATAAATATTGCACAGGCTAGCGATGTTAGTGTTAGGCTCCCATTCATTGGAAAGATAAAGTGCGTGCTTATGCAAACTAAGAAATGGTCTATACATAGTCATAGCAATTTACATTTCTCCGAATCCAAAATTGGACGGGTAGATCATTTTATTCATCGCACTTTACTGGAGTACACTGAAGAAGGGTCGAAAATACTTGGTACAAATGGTAATAAATTTTCACTAATCTTGGTGGCGATTTCAACAACAACTTTGCTAATAAAAATCCGAGCGGTTGACAACTTTTATTCAGAAAAATTTAATTTCAAAATGAATAATGATCCACAACAAAATATAGGACCACCATTGACGCGGTATTTTCCAGCTATTTAGAGGATATCAAGTCTCGAATTTATGTTTCTTATTGCAGTTACCATGAACCTATAGTTTCAATGATAAAAAATTCCTGAATAACCTACATGTATTGTAAGATACTAAAAATATGTTAAACGATATTAAATTCTTATTTATTCGATAAAAGAAAGAAAATTGTTTACTTATCGGTCACCACGCTCAAAAAGTGTTACTTGAATAAATATCAAAGAAAAAACTTGAATTAATATTAAAGAATAAAAAATACTGCATAAATAAAAAATAAATAAATAATTATAATTGCATAAGTTCATAAAAAATGCCATGCAATAGCTTGACCTAGGCAGTCTCCGAGTTCAACACATTTCATTTTTTATTATTATAATTATTTTTCAATATTTTATATCTATGTTATTATTGATATTTTCAGTCATTACATTTTGAATTTTATTATTCATTATTTATTTTCTGTAATGGGGTTACAGTTACTTTCTGAAAATTTATGCTTATTATTGTATGCCTATTTTCATATACATTCAAAAATCCAATACTCTCAAGAAGTGTGTCGAAGATCAACAATAAGATCTATGAAATCTATTAGTATCATATCTGATCTGAAAGTTTGCAGCTCGAAGCATAGGTAGGTATGTCGGCGACATAAATCAATTTTGTTTGATTTCGGCAAGTTTTTTCAATTATAGGATAAACTTGAGATCTCAAAACATAGTACGCTCACGTACGTAAATATTTTTGGCCAAAAATAGAACTGATTAGGTACAGTAAAAACTTCTTAGTCGCACTTCCTTTATTGGCGTTTTCACTATTCGCGAATCAAAAAAATGCGATCTAATGCCTGTATTCGGAAGTTGAGACTCATTTAAAGAAAAGAATTAAGACTATATAAAAACATCGCTGTTTTACAAAGAGTTCTGGATAATGAACCAGGTCATCTTCGCGAACCTGAAATTATGTATCCAAAGTGACATTTCTACCTCCCAACAATACGGATTTGCTTCAATCTATGGACCAAGGAATAATCCAGGCCTTTAAGCTCTGTTGCATTAGACGTACCTTCGAAATTATATTAGATGAGATGGATGGTGATCATGAATGTTATGGAATGCTTGAAGAATATTGACATTGCAAAATGCATGGTAAACATAAAAGAATCATTGGTAGAACTGAAGTCATACACATTGAAATCATGCTGGAAAAAACTTTGGCCTACTCTGACTGCGGAAAATGACGAAGAATCTGTGCACATTCAAACTTTGACTACAAACATAACCGAAATCGCCAATGGAATAGGACGAGATGGGTTTGAACACATAGAATCAAGTGACATTCAGGTGAATCGCAACATCTTGATGATGTAACGATGAAGATTGACTGAAACCGACTTAGAAGAAATGTTAAAATCACAGTCTATTGACGAAGATGATTCAACGAGCACGGTGAATGCTACATTCAATTTGAAAATTCTTAGTGAAGGTTCAAGAATGGCTAATGAGCATTCTGATTTTATTTATGAAAATTGATGCGACTATGGAACGAAATCTCAAATTTTAAAGACAAATTGCCAAAATCATTGCTGAATATGAGGCTCAATTGGAAGAACTTTTTAAAACTGCCAAGCAAGAAAAAATTACACATTCTTCAAACCATTGCCTAAGCCTGAACATAATTATTCATCAATATGATCAGAAACTTCAACAAATAAATTTTTTTATATACTTTTTTCATTTTGTCTCCCAGGAACGTATCATTTATAATCCCATATAAATTACCATTCCATATTCTCAGTTTCTGTATTCGCAGCATATTTTCGGAAAATATACCCCGCGAATAAAGAGCTTTTACTGCATAGATAAAGCTAATCCGAAATGTTTTATTGTTTCACATATGTAAAGTACATATTCTCACTGTTATTACAGAATATGTAAGTACTTCTACGCAACAAGATTAAAAACAACGTTAGTTGAATAACGTATAGACTATAGAGTATCTATTTGACAATGGAATATAAGCCGTAATGTAGACGCGTACTTGATGTGATTATTTTTCATTTTTAAATCCATCATATGTTTGGATAACGGTGTTTTGTTTTCACCGGCATAAAAAATGACCTAGGCAATTTATTAATTGGAAGGAAAGTCGGTCTATTGATAGAGAAACATATATTGAATTACTGACTGATGTACAACAAATGAAATATCAATCTTTATTACCGTGGGAATAGATTATGTATTCTCACGAAAGATTGATAGAGTATGTACAGACTGTTCAATTAATCAGGAATTTTCATTAACATTTTGAAATTGTATAATAAATTAATATTTTTAAATGGATTCTTGAGAAACTTACAATTAGATGTGCTTAAAATAAGTTAAAAAACTTAGTTATTATATACAGGTAATACTCCTTCTTTCGGTTTGTTTCTTTTTTTCTAAGTTCCAGAAGTAATTTCTGTAATTCACACATTCACTGAAATGTTCACTTATTGTGAAGGCGTTTGACATATAGATGATGAATTTTTATAATCTACCAATTCACACGTAATGTGTTTTGAACACCTCATGTTTTCATCAAGTGTCTTTTTTTCGAAATATATACACAAAACGATATCATATACAAAATCGTGCTGATTTTTGAATCTACAAATCGACATGCCTTTCTTTGTTCATATTTTATTGAAATTCTCGTGAACAATTTGAGAACTGACATGGGGCATAGGGGATGTTCAAATAAGAGTATAACGTAAGTACTAGGTGGGCTTAGGGGTTTTTGCTCTGCTCATGTACATATAATGCAAAGAGAGGGAGGTCAAATATCATGGGAGGGAGGGTGATAGCCTTGCTTAGTCTTGCAAACAAGGGTGAGAAATTGGCTAATGGTTACATAATTGTAATAAATCTGCTCTTGTAATACTCAAATGGCCTTACTTAAATCTTGTGCATCACTTACAAATGTCAGTTAATTGCATGCTTTGAACATGGATATAACTCATTAATGATATAATAATAAATAATAAAATAAATTTATTGAGAAACATTCTTTAGATTTTCGAATTACATTCTTTTCAATTGATACAATAATTACAACTAGGAAGAATGCTCTCAAAAGGACTGCATTCAGATTTGAGTCTGATCTTCCATTCAGCCCTCGAGCAAAAATATTGGTTCAAACAAAAATATTGGTTAAATTTATATTTACAATAATATACAACTTCATTTGAAAAGGAAAGAGAAAAATTACCTCAGAAATATTAAACATTTGAGACATTTACATGGTGAAGAACATTTGTGTTAAAAAAAATATAAAAACATATGATACAAAAATTGATTCATACATTATTGCCTACATTCGAATCATCGAAATATTCTGCCACACTATAGTATGCCTTTGTTAAGAGCAGAGATTTAACTCTCCTCTTGAACAAATGAGCTTTCAGTACTTTCAAATTCGATGGCAAATGGTTGAAAGTTTTAATACTCTGATAATAGAGAGAGTGCTCAAATTTAGCTGTTTTATGCATAGGATTAAGTAGTACATCCCTGTTCCTTGTCGAATACTCATGATTACTATTCAGTTTGATAAACCTATCGTCATTTTCTTTAACATATAACAAACATCTATAAATATATATTAACACAGTAAGGTGAGTATGTAATTAGTAATGCATATAGGTTTTCAAGATGTTCGTTGATGAATATTGAATATTAATCGAAGTATTCGCTTTTGTGTAATAAGCACCCTATTTATTTCTGTAGAGCAGCCACACAGCAGAATATTATAATTCAGATGACTATATACAAGACTGTAATACACATTAATAACACAGTTTCTAGGTACGATGTTCTTGATTCAAGAGATTGCAAAAAATGAGTTACTCAATTTTTCACATAATTTACTAACCTTTAATCTAAAAAAATAGTAACTTATAACTACATTATAGCATTCAATGAAATATTACAAATAACTCAATGTAAATCAATTCATTTTAGTCAATTTTCGTTGTTCACATAACTTTTGATAATAAATTCTATGGAGTCAAAGTGAATGTCACAATTATTGGCAACTCCATTCAATGTTGACTCCATAAACCAAATGGGGGATTGTACTAGGGAGTTGGCCCTCGGAGTCTCTTGGTGGATAAAGTTTCTCTCCTGCTCTGCAATGAGCTAAAACTAAATCGCCTCAATAATTCGTTATGATTGACTCCTCTCTGTGGATAAACTTTATCCTCTCTCCAAACTAAGAATTTTAAGAACCTTCTCTGAATAGCCTCAAGACGGCGTTGATGGCAAGTGTAAATGGGATGCCAGATCGTGCTGCCATACTCCAACTTGCTACGGATTAGGGTATTAAATAATCCTATGAATTTTGAAGAATTATTAAAATATTTGCCATTACGTATAACGAATCCATATATTTTCGCAGCAGATGAAATAAGTTGGGTAATGTGTGGGACAAAGGAAAGCGTCTGGTCGAAGACTACACCTTCGCTTTATCTGAATGAGAGAGAACCTGACCACCGACGCTATAATGAAAATCAATTCAGTCTCTTTTCCTTGTGAAAGAAACAACGTTACACTTTGACACATTCAAACTCAAATAATTGTCCTCACACCAACTAACAACATGGTCCAGCGCGAGCTGAAGTTTTACGCAGTTGTCCTGTGATCTAACTTCATGATATAGTTTCGAATCGTCTGAGAACATCAAATGTGGAGGTATCAATATGTCAGAAATATTACTCATATTAAGCAAAGAATGGAAATAAAACATGATAGAATATATTTAAATTAAGTCTGAAATAAAAGAAGATATTCAGATTCTCAACGAAATTACTGATTTTAGGATTTCGAATAAATGAAAATAATATGAATAATATAAAAATAAAAAGTTTTTATTTTTATGAATACTAAAAGAAGAGAAGATGTAACCATAGAGACAGCAATGTAATCTCAAGCATAGAGTTTTATAGTCAAAATTGTGCATAGTATAGATTGTCATTTTTTTAATTGGACGCATTTAATTCATTATTATCGATTAAAAGTCGGAAATATATGCCAAGTGTATCGAATAGTTTCATAAAATTAGACAAATGGACAAATTTCACTGGGAGTCAATATGTAACACTGAGTTATTGATTCCAATTGTAGTCAACCACGTCCAATCCAATTTTCGCCGTAATTTCTCCAAGGGTTCTTCGTCTGTTGTCCCTTATTATTTTTGAAGCTATTAAGCTACCTCTCCACCCGACCCATCTGATGGCCCAAATACGTAGCCACAGTTTCGAATAAAGCACAGCCTACGTGATTATACCTGAAAGAGCCGCGGGAGAGAGATTCAAATCGATGAACGGCACCCATTCATTTCAGTATCGACATTATTAAAGTTGACTATAATAAAATTTTATAGATTCCAGTTTCGTACGGCGGTGGAAGTGTAGGTAATAGAGGTGCTATCAATTTTGTGTTTGGCAGCAGACCAAACGATATGTGAACAACACAGTGTTCAGGTGGATTTTAATTGGAACACCTTCGGGGAAATTATAAAAATAGGAATGTTCTTGGCCGACAAATATTCGCTTCCAATTTGGGTGGGTCTGATTTGCAAATTATCAACTTGCTTTGAAAGCTTCCTTTGCGATTAGAGAGCGTTTAGAAGCAACAACCACCGATAGATGGCATTGAAGTTTTCAGTGAGAAACAACAGGTTTCTTCTCAATCATCCAAAATGAGCTACCTACAGAAAATTTAATTGGCATTCCTATGAATTCACTTCTTCTCATCAACACTTCAAACATATTCAAAATAGCATTACTTTTTCGTTTCTCACCGTTTTCATAACGAGAGTTGGGAAATTAGATGTTTCAATGTTTTTCTAAGACACGCGATCAATCATTACTATTATTCTTCAAAATTTTCAGGTAATCAAGGTTCGATTCTCATGGATGCGTCATACTGCTCCTAAATAATGAATTTTTTTAAATAATGAAGATTTTCTTCATTTATGAATGATAGATACCAAGGCTCATTATGTCTGGCTATACTACTGTCAGATGTCAAGTGACAATTGATTCTTAGGTCCTGTCAAATATTCTAACCATAAACAGTAGCTGAGTTTTCCTAAATGTTTCACTTCCCCGCACAATTTTCCCAATTATTTTCTTGAATGAATGAAATTGCTGAAGCCGTTGAGCACTCAGCTCTAAAGTAAGAGCGAAAAATAAGTAAACAAAGTGAAAAACAAGTAAAACAAGCTCTTAAAAAGTGTTAATGATTATCATTGTTGTAAAAAAGAATTAACAAAAAAAGTTTCGGTCTAACTAAAAGAAATAGAGAATCAGTTTTCAATGAAACCAATTCGGTGAATACAAATGGATGAAACAATTGAATTTTGGAATGACAATTCTTATGATTCTGTTAACATAGTTGTAGTTATTCAGTTGATATCTTCGGTAGGTACATACGAGGTCTGTTCAAGAAAAATGTGAAATTTGAATTTTCTCGGGTTGTGAAAAATTCTATGATTGAATTTTTTTTTGTTTTCTTGGTACACATACGTTTTTCATATGTTGATATTATCAGCTATTTGGGATTAGCAGTTTGTTTCTGATAACTGAAAAGGTTAGGACCTTTTTGTGTGTTATTCGATTTGTTACTTTTGACAAAAATTGTTTCAGGGAATATGTATCAAATTTTCGTTAAAAATTTACGCACTTGAAATGTCGACTGTGACACTTGGAGAGTCCACTTTGTCTCAAACAGTACTTATGACTAGTACAAGCGCTTCACAGAAGGCCGAGAAGATATGAATGACGATCAGCGTCCTGGAGTTGCAACCACGTCAATAAAAGAAGAAAACATGGAAACAGTAAAGAAAATAGTTTAAAAATTCGTGGAATAATTGAAAGGGAAGTTACAGAGGATGTTGGTGGATTGATCGGCTCTTGCCATGCAATTTTCTCGGATGTTTTGGACATGAAACGTGTGACAACGAAGTTTGTTCCGAAATTGTTAAATTTTGAGCAGAAGTAACCTCGCTCTAGATTTGCTGAAAAAAGTCATAGCTGGTGACGAAGCGTGAGTATCAGGTTATGACGTCGAAACCAAAGCCCAATCATCACAATGGAAGCGGCCAGAAGAACCAAGAACGAAAAAGCACGCAAAGTTCGATCAAATTTGAAGGTTTTGCTTAATGTTCTTCGATTACAACGGCGTGGTACACCATGAGTTCTTGGCAACAGGTCGTACGGTTAAAAAGGAATACCTACTACATGGAAGTTATGCAACGTTTGCGTGAAGCAATACGGCTCAAACGATCAGATTTATGGAAAAACAAATCATGGATTCTGCACCTCATTAATGCACTAGCTCACACATCGATATTCTTTCGTGATTTTTTGGCCAGGAAAAACACGATAATCAAGCCGTCAACTACCGTTTTCACCAGATTTGGCCCCCTGAGACTTTCTCCTATTCCCAAAACTGAAGAAACTAATGGTAGGAAAGCGTTTAGTCACAATTGATGAGTCGAAATCTAAGAACGTGAGGTGGAGTTCTTCAAAGGAGACAAAACGGATATAATGAATGAATAAAAACTTTTCGAAAAAAATTCAGAATTCACGTTTTCTTTTGAACAAACCTCGTACCTCTACATTAGAGAGTGAATTTAGTGCAGTGATTCTCTACCAGTGTGACGCGATATTTTTGAAGTGTACCGCCAAATTTCCACCAATGTGCGGTGGAGGAGTAAAGTTTGCGATTCACTGATTCCGAGGAATATCATACTCGTTGAAAATACCATATAGCGCTGTTTCCTTCTGTTTCTAGGAATAATCAGAGGCATGTATGCAAACAGTCGAGATTCGAATTAAAATAAGATGAAACAGCGCTGTATGGTAATTCCAACGAGTTCGATGTTCTTCGAAATGCACTAAATATTCACTCACGATGCTGATAGTTGGTGTTTCGTTGACAACATTTATGCGGACAGCTTTCTGTGAGTTTTGTTCGAATTATTTCGGTATTTTCAATGAAAATTCCAGAAAAGTATGTGTGTATGTGTGTCGGAGTGTGTATTTTAATGCATAAATCGCCTTCCTCAATACTCAACCACGCGGTATAAATGTTTATGAGTCTTCAAGTTCGGATTCTTTCCACAGGACATTAGTTACGGAATTTCAATATAAATTTGTATAGTCGAAGCACCGGTGAGCCAGTTCGAGTTGCACTTGGCCGTTTCTTTCGGCTCTAATTCGAGTGGACAATTATGCCCAGTATCATAGTCATAATCAATTCGAGCATCGGCTCATTTACATATAGACAGGAGTGATGTAATCCTCATATCTGAGAATTCGCTGCAGGTGAATCGTCCGGTAGCTTTTTCATGTGGTCTGATGGATGTGGTGACGTGAGTTGTCTTAAAGTTAGACTTGATGGTTTCGTACTTCATCGAATATTTTATACTTCTTGAGGTGTACGAATCTTTCTGAAGTTACTTCATGCGTGGCACAAGGAAAACTTTTCTCATGTGTTAATATTGACTTCAAGAGTGCATCTTAGAAAATATATCTTATTATAACATTGACATGAAAATTGAATATTTAATGACAAGAAATAACTATAATTGTGATGTAGAGGAACATGAACAATGAAAATATGTTGTCAATCATTTATTGTACGAATTTTGGACCTAAGTTCATCTTAAGGGTAGGTATCCCTACAAATGATTATAATATATCAAATTCTGCTATTAGGCAGAATAGCAACTATCTGCTGATGCTGTTTTATGTATCAGTGATATTCCTCAGTAAATTATGTAACTGCCGCTTGTGAATATTCTAAATATTGATAAGGTTGCGCCATTTCTGACTGACAGAAAAATGTTAAGCGAAAATTACTGAGTATTTTGCCCTAATTTTGTTTTTTTCCTTCTCTTATTTTATGTATCTGTTTGTACTGATTTTAATTTTATGTAAATAACCCTAATTAATCGAAGGGTGGAAGCATTCTTCGGCGAACTCTATCATCTTTTGTATTACATTTTTCAACTTATACAATATATTCATTTGGAATTACTATTATTATTATTAAATAAGGTTGTACGCAAGTATATGGCATTCTTATTCAACAGGTTTCTCATTTTGTTACAATTGTATGGTACTGTACGAATTACAGAGTTTTTCACTAGAAACTCTCTAGAAATGAGACGAATTTGTGAAAACATTTTTTAAATTGAGATATTTCTCTCTATATATAGCTGAGGAGGTTGATATATATATATATATATATATATATATATATATATATATATATATATATATATATATATATATATATATATATATATATATATATAATATATATATGTATATATATATATATATATATATATATATATATATATATATATATATATATATATATATATATATATATAAATGATAATCTATAATCTAAACTAAATAAATATAAAATAATCTATACATTTCCTAAATAGCAATCGGAAATGTGAAACATTTAAGATATTGGTGGGTACGCGGGGACAGCTTTTATACTGTGACATTTATAATTACTGAATTATCAGACTGATTACTTGCCAAATGAAAATTTGATTTTATAAGAATAAATATAAGTTGATTTTGTGATACGTTAAAAGTTAATAGATAGTTGATTTTAGAAGTTTTAATTAGTAAGATAATATGAACATATTATTATTATTTTACGGTATAACTGTTACCCGATTGTCTCAATAAGTGCTATAATAAAAAAATATTATTAACAACGTGTTTTATTACAGAAAGCATTTACTTTATACATTTCCTAATACGATATTGGAATTATATACAATTAATAATAATAATAATAATATTTATTTATTTAGCAATCTGCCACTTGATCACATATATTACATGAAAAAAATCAGCAAAAATTTCGAAAAGATAATTCTAAGAACAAAAAAACATTTTCTTCAATCTAACTTTCAAGATCCTTACAGTGCTAGATGATTTAACGAAAAGTGGTAACGCATTATAAGCTTTCAGACCGTCAATAAAAAGTGACCTTTCCATGGCAGTTGTGGCATATCTCTCAATTTGAAAATCCTGCGCGCCGCTCAACCCGTAACACACTGACTCTAATCTTAGTTTTAGAAACTTTTGCAAATACAAAGGTGTTTTTTTGTTTACTGTTCAGTAAATAAGAACCAGACAAGATTGAGTCACAAGCTGCAGAACGCTCAGGAAATTCAGTTCTTTGAGCATAAAATTTATAGAGGTGCGCCTATTACATGATAACAAAAATCTCATACACTTGTTCTGAAGGAACTGTAACTGTAGAATATCATTCTTATCACAAACACTAAAAGAGAAGCACAATAATTGAAACTAGGAAATATCATACAATTATATACAGTTCTGTTCCAGAGTGAAAGTTCTTTACACACTCTATAAAAATAATCGATTTTTTTCCCAAGTTTTTTGCATAGGACAGACACATGTTGAGACAGATTCAATTGGGGATCAATAGTCACTCCTAGATATTTAATTTCAGATACAAAATTGAGTGCCATGTCACAAATTTTCACTACATAGACTTCACTCTTAAACTTACTACAATTAGTTTCAGAACCAAGTACCATACATTTAGTTTTGTTACTATTCAGTTTCAGTTTATTGAACATCATTCAGTTATTCATGATTTCCAGTTCCGCATTAATAACACCACCCACTTCCCCGAAGTCATCCCCAGAGACCGATATCAATGTGTCATCAGCGAACAAATTCACAAAAGAGTGTTCCAATACCTATTTAAATATATATAAATAATAAATATATATATATATATATATATATATATATTATATATATATATAACATATATATATTATATATTTCCGATAGTATCGTTGTTTGTAGAATTTTCTCATAATTTAATACCAATGCGGATGACGACGTTTCGAAGTACTACTTCTTTATGAAATGCTGAAGTAATACTGTATTAATACGCAGTCATGCGTATTTGTATTAAGTTATAAGAAAATTCTAAATATTGTTTTATTCTGGATAATAATTTTCTTCAAGTACCTGCCTCATCAATCATCAATATATAACTTGGTTCAAAGGTACTGAAAAATGTCCCACGAAATCTGTTCAATTGAAATAGCTTGTTAGTTAATAAATGGAGACCTTATTATTTATTTCAAAAAATGAGATACTGATAGTTATATGTCCCCAATTGCTCAATTCAATAACTAGTGTTATTTGTGAGTGATAATAAAACTTTCAAATCAAGGAAAACAAACCTAAAATCTTATGATTCGCCTATTTTCCTTATTTGTTGAAAAAGTACTCATCTCGTTAACTGAAAATTCCGATTTTTTCCAGTGAAAAAATTCACGACGCGATTTTAATCAGCCAGATATCAAATTAGCTGAACTTCTGTCACATGTCAAATGACCAGGCATTCGTGTTGATGAATTGAAATAATGACTACCATATCTGGTTGTCTGTAAGATCCAAGTCATATTTCTCACCTCTAGGCAGTCGAGTATAAATCATAATCAACGTTAGGTGACTAGATAAATCAAATAACAGCATATTTCGTGTATCCGCCGAACCCAGTTCGGTATCTTTGAGTGAATTCAATAGTGGAATCTTTGAATTCCTCACTATGAATCATTAACTCAACAGAAAAATGATTCATGTTCATTTTCGCGTTCCTCAGCGTACACTGATTGAATACTAAAGTTTCATCATTTTTATTATCAGCTATTCGTCTTGCTGGTGGTTGAAAAGACAGAATAAACGGCAAAAATACTATGCGTCTGTCACACGTAACTAATTGACTTAACTTCAAACATTTCAGATCATCATTTAAATAAAACTAAGTAGTTTTTATATCAAGCTAATCTCTTTGTGGAAAGTCTCTTGTGCATGTTTACTTGAAAAATAGGTCAACATTAAACCGCAATATTGGAATTCACAAAAAATATAATTCATATGATGGAAAAAAATGATATGGCACTTGGAATATTCTTGGATTTTCCAAAGCGTATGACTCGATAAATCAGAAATATTCATTACAAAAACTAGAAATATACGGTATAAGGGGAAAAATCAATAAGAGGTTTCAATCATATGTATTTGAAAGAACACAAAGGGTAGAAACAACAAAATATTGTTGCACTGTAAGATCTACCATATTAGTTAACAAAACTGGAATAGCTCAAGGGAGTGTTATTGGGCCATTATTGTTTATTATTCATTCAAATGATCTATGAAGTATTTTACGAAATGACGGAGAGAACATTGTAAATTTTGCAGATATTTATTGTTCACCAATTTATTGTTCGGTGCAAAAGAAAAAAAAATTTTAAGAAAAGTTGGAACAGATTTCTTTACAAGAGCAGAGGAATGGTTCTCCCAAAAATCAGTTAATAAGAAAAGAAAAACCAAACAACATACGCTTACATAGTGAAGAACATCAGTTTTCAGATCACTCGAAACTCCTTGGAATATACATTGACAACTTTTTAAAATGGAGAGTACACACTGATTATGTAAAACGAAAACTGAACCAAAATAATTTCGCAATAAGAACAGTCAGTAAATATATGAATGAAAAAACTTTGAAGGTATTGTATCACGCAAATTTCGAATCAATTCTAAGATATGGGATTATATTTTTATAGTTCAGAAAAGGGTAATGAGAATTATTTATAAATTACCTTTTAGAAAATCCTGTCGTGGTTTATTTAAAGAAAAAATATTTTGACGGTGTTCGGTTTATATATAGTAGATTGTTTAACTTCTTCAATAAACAACAGAGAAAGATTCACAGAAAGCAGCACAAAATCGTGGTATAATACAAGATCGTTAAATTTTAATTTTTCAATACACCGTCTAAGTTTAACAGAGAAAAATCGTTCATATATGTGCACGAAACTCTTCAATAAACTACCGAATGAAATTAAACAAATAGAAAGTAGCGAACAATTAAATTAACTAATCAATTAAAGTAATTTACTTTACGTTAATTAATCAATTAAAGTTAATAGGGTTAACACACTATTGATACAAAATGAGCCCTACAACTTAAACGAATTCTTCAATGTGTAAAAGCTAATAGTTGTTTATTTGTAGGAAATCTGATGCGATTGTTTGACGACGTTCGTTTACTTCTTGAATGTAGAACATTTCCCTGATGTATGTGCAGATTATACAAATAAAGCTTATTATTATTATTATTATCGGTTCTGATTTTCACTCTAAGTAATTTCAAATATGACAATATTTTTTTGCCAACACAGTGTCTTCATCACATGTTGATGATAAACTGAGCATTACATTGTGGACTGCTTGCCTTCATCCTGAAGTGTGTGGAAATGACCATAGAAAACTGTTCTTCCGAAAAGGGGAATGACTTTAGAACATATTTCTTCTGAAGTATAGTGGATGACCACAGAATACTATTCTTCGATTGCCTTTTACTGGAATAAATTTAATAAAGCAGAATTATTGATAGAAACTTGATCATTCAATAAACTATTTGGTTTCTTCCTCTTAACAATTTCCATGGCGTCTAACAGGGTTAGTTTATAATCTTTACGTTCCGTATGCAAAATTTCAAAGTTGTTGTTGAAAACACGCTTCTCTTCTATAAGATGTGTTCCATACGCAGAATCGTTTAAACTTTTTTCAAAGCATCTTTGGTGTTCAGATATTCTAAGTCTAAAATTCGAACACTGCAAAGTGAAAGCGATATACTTGAAGGTCAAGTCCTCGTAAATTTTCAGAAAATTCACATTTTGAGAAACCCATCTAAATCTATTGTCTCATTTGGAATTATTGCTGACTGCTTCAGTAGAGAACAACTTGGCTTCTGATGATTATATCAACAAAGCATGCTGTGCTCTGCGTGCTGCATTTGATTCCGAAAGTGATACTTTTCCTCAGAAATTATTGTGTTTTCTGGGAAAAAGCACAGTTCATACCGAACCAATGGTTATTTTCAGACCAATTTGGTACTAGAATTTGGTCTGAAAATAAAATCCAAATCAATGGTCCAAATCTGAAAGCTATTCCTGTTTTCACTTACATTGCCGAACGCTCTAATGTGACTTCAAATGGATCTAAATTACACGAGGAAATCGAAGCTGCAGAGCGTTCCTCATGTTCAGTTATATTGACCATAGAAACAGATATTTTGAAATGTCTAAATTTATATCTAAAAATACCAACTTGACAAATTGTTTTGAAATGTATATCAGACGTTAACCAAGGCATTTAGCTTTGAAAAAAATTTTTGAAACTGAATTTATTTATTTATATACTATGATAAACTGCAATTTTCCAACCTTTTTTCTGTGATTCTTGTATTACAAAAACGATGAATCTTCACTCGAAAGATGAATTGACGAATTCATAACAATTACAATTTGACTTCAACTAATGAATCCTCTGATTATTCTCAAGTAGAGACCAAAAGTGCATGAATCAAACTACAGTAACAAATGATTCATTTCTGAGATCTCGATGTATTTGTTAATGCATAAGTCATATTTGTCTTGTTCTGTAACAAAATACAAACACTTTCTACACCACAAGCCATATCTCAAGAATGAACTCATTGGTTTTCATTATTTTTAATGAACATGGTGAAGGTTTCCTCCGAACTAGATAAAATGCTTCAGAAAGTGAGGTTATTGTTGAAATCAGAGCATCTTAATGTCATCAGATTATCCTTAAGGCATCTTAAGTCCAATCACGTATCAATCGATTCGGCAGATACTTGAAGAAAGTCTAAATACATAATTCAAATAAAACTAAGTAGTTTACTGATTTTCATTATAATTAATTTCAAACGTGACAGTATTGTTTCGCCAACACAGTGGCTTCATCAGATGTTGATGATGAATATCAACATCAGTTTATCATCAGATGTTGATGATGAAAAAGCCACTATGTTGGCGAAACAATATTGTCATGTTTGAAATTAATTATAGTGAAAATTAGTGAACTACTTGGTTTTATTTAAATTATCCAATCACCACTTCTGTCCAAGACAATAGACCAAGTTCAACAAGTAATAGAGGAAAACTCACACTTTCACTCACAGAAAATAAAATTAACAAAAGGTGAGTAAGAGAATTCTGAGCTGGAAAACAGTGAACGCTATGAGTCCTTCAAAGTGGGAAGTTTCTGGTAATATATCGATATCGAAATGAATGAAAAAATAGTAAAAAAGTAATAAACCTTTTCTATCAACTGCCAAATATCTCATGACATAAGAACTAATCAAAATTGAATGCTATTAGGAACTCTTCATTTAGCATTAGTGCATTCACTAATGTCTTATGGAATACAGATTTGGGGTGGTGCTCTGGATGTTCATTTGAAGAGCTTCGAAATCGTTCAGAAATGGATTTTAAAATGAATTCTGAAAAGGAATAGAGTGTTCTCGAGCATTGAGATGTTCAGAGAGTCTGGTATACTTGTTATCAGAAAATTGTATTTTCAGTCGTTATTATATTATAATCAAAAACGCGGTTGAGGTAGATTATTTAAAGCATTGTTGAAACAGTAGACATAAATATACCGTATCACTGAAAGAAGAACAAATAAAGTAATTGGATAGAGACTTTTCATATGCATTACAAACAGACTATTACAAATAACTCCGGTCAGTATTATTTGTAGGAAAATATTCAGGAAGTTTGAAAAGGATCTTGTGCGTTGGCTTCTGAGTCTTGATTCCTCCATGGTCGACTTGGCGATGTATACTAATTCTATTTACCAGCCTAATTATGTGAAAAATAATGTGACATATTACGTATTCTCTGATACATTTATTTCCTTTGGTCAATAATTCAAATCTCTCGAACAAGCACAGTGTTCTTCTATAAGACAATCGTTTGTTGTCTTTGGTTTACCCTGATGATACAATAATATTTATGTTTAGGAAATGACTGGTCTGTTAAATAGAATGATAGTTATTTTGAACTGTTTCATTATGAAAATAAGTTATCATTATTTTCAAAAAAACTCAAAAATCTCTTTACAGAGGTTCGAGAATACGTCTTCATAACGTCACACATTATTTTATTACCCAATAACAATTATTCAAGCCATCAAATTTCCTTTCCATTCTTCCTGAAATCTCATTTACTACATGCAATTTCGTTATATCGAAGAGCTACGTATCACGTTATCAAGGCCGAAGTTGTTGAATAGCTTTCCCACGTATTTACATCACCGAGAAAAAATAATTTCCGCCTTTTAGATTTTTGCACGATCAACGATTTATCTAGAGCGCTACAACGTATACGTCTTGACTTGATGAAAGGTTATTATCACAGTTCATATATAAAGATGTATTATTACTTGATAGGAGAATAGTTAACCCAGTGTGCGTGTTGTCTACTAGAAGGCTGTGGTGTGTAACTCTTTCCTACACGAGAATGAATATGAGATTGCCACCTTTTGGCTATATAAATCAGTGAAAGTATGAAATATCTAGAAATATCTACTTCTTATCTTCTTATTATTAATATAGTATCGGATAAAACTTCATCCCTATAATGAAACGACTTTAGAATGTATCTGGTTTTCAAGGGCCATGCAATACACTCAAATATACCGGTAGTGAGTGTTTTTTTCCAGGGAAGTAGGTAGCGCTAGTATGCGAGCTTGGTGTTTGTTCTGCTATCAACACTGGAACTAAAGAAGTAACTTGGACCAAACTACTGATTGAATAATGGACTTAAATCAAAGCTGGCTAGGAGTTTATTCAAAAAAAGTAGGAAATATCGAGAGCACCACCTCATCCGCATGAGAAGGGAGACACCGGTTTATTATTTGTCTGAAATGTTCGACAATGCCATATTTCCTACTGATTCCGAAAGATGGAGTTATAATGTATTCGATGCTCAAAATTCCAATTAAAAAACAAAAACTCATTGAATTACACTTTGCGACGAACATGGCACCGTTAATGACTAAATTGACGAAAAGAATAATCTATTTTATGCGTCCGTTCGGTGTGGTATCAATCATTGTTTCTTCAGGGAATATCAAGGTGTCTTCATATTATTTTTTTTATTTATAAGTTCTCTCGAAAACTTAATATCCTTATCAATAACAGACATCAAAATGAAGATACATTCTTTATTTGACGTGTTGTTACAAATTTTAACTTTAATAAACATTTCGAATGATTTTTAGCTTCCAAAAATATTTGTAAGAGCTTCAATTCATGCCGAAATTGAATCTTTCAATTTCAGGATCCGTAAATGCGAAGAATATCAATTTTTATTCGAAAAATGAACAGGCCAGGAAACTATGAGAAGAGGAATATATATATATATATATATATATATATATATATATATATATATATATATATATATATATATATATATATATATATATATATATATATATATATATATATATATATATATATATATATATATATATATATATATATATATATATATATATATATATATATATATATATATATATATATATATATATATATATATATATATATATGCCATTTCATCATAGAAAGACTTACAAACGACCAGTGATTGCAAATTGTTGAAATTTACTATCAAAATTCGTCTATGTGAAAAATGTGTATCGTTTGTTACGACCATCTATGGTCGTCATTATCGACCTTGTGAATCAACAATTCGTGCTGCTATCACTAAATTTCGCACCAAGTTTACTTCGTTCGACATTTAACCATTGTCTCGCATGCGTACAGTGCGTACTGAAGAGAATATTGCTGCCGTAACCTACAGTGTTAATGGGGATCGTGAAATGTCAATTCGTCGCCGTTCTCAGCAATTGGGCATGTGTTACTCAACCACATGGAAAATTTTACGTGTTGATTTGAGTTTGAAAGTCTAGAAAATTCAACTTCTGCAATAAATGAAGCCGAATGACCTACCATAACGTCTAATTTTTGGTGAATGGGCCTTTGAACAGCTTAATGGAAATCCGCTGTTTCATTGAAAAATTGTGTTCAGCGATGAGGCTCATTTCTGGCTTAACGGATTTGTAAATAAACAAAATTGTCGCATCTTCAGTGATGAAGTGCCACATGCCATACAAGAATTACCGATGCATCCCGAAAAAACGACAGTTTGGTGTGGTTTATGTGCTGGTGGCATCATCGGTCCATTTTTCTTCAAAGACGACAGTGGAAGAAACGTTACCGTCAACGGCGAACGATATTTCGATTAGATTGCCCCAGTTGGCCGAGTTGAACTTGGTTGACATGCGGTTTCATCAAGACGGTGCCACATGCCACACAGCTCGTGAAACAATGGACATGTTGAAGGATGAATTTGGTAACAGCTTATCTCTCGAAATGGCCTTGTGAAATGACCGCCAAGATCATGCGATTTGACGCCTCTGCATTATTTCTTGTGGGGTTATGTAAAGTCGTTAGTGTATGTGGACAAGCCAGACACGATTGAAGACTTACTGTATAACATAACTCGAGTAATTCGGGATACAGGCCAAAATGGTCGAAAAACTGACGCAAAATTGGACCTTCCGATGGACCATTTGATACGGAGCCGCAGAAAACATTTACATGAAGTTATCTTTAAAATGTAAATGACAAAGGCTAAGTTATCAATTTCAATAAAAATTTTGAATATATGATGCAAATTGATTGTTTTATTCGATTCAAAAAAAAACTACGCTCAAAAATCACCCATTATATATATATATATATATATATATATATATATATATATATATATATATATATATATATATATATATATATATATATATATATATATATATTTTGTTGTTGAATAAAGAATTTATGTGATCTTCATCTAAAATATTTTGATGAATATTCATCAATTGTCTCATGAGTTCTTGGAAAACTTCAGAACTTCTGTGAAAATGGTAAATCAATTGGAATAAACGATAAGTAACCAAAATATAAAGGTGTCGGCCGAAGATAAATTGATGGTCTGTTCAATCAAGCCGTAAAAATGCATCATAAACCATAGATAACAGTTCTTACCGACACATTTTGAGCAAATTTATCGCCGTCTAACACTATATCCTAACGCAACTGGGATTTTATCTAGATAAATTCTTTTAAATGCCACTTAAAAAGCTGTAAAACAAATAGAGATCTCGCAAGAATGATATAGTGTTATGTCAGGCTGGTATACATCATTTGGCTTTTATCTTTTTCCAGCATAGCGTGGGTGATATATGTAGCTGTATTCAATATCAAACCGAAATGTGGGAATTTTTAGTGATATTAAGACCGTAGAGTTTACAGATTCTGAGTTAATATATGCTGCGACTTAACTGTACTCTTATATTCAACAGATTGTGTGAACCATCAGTCAGTCGCGGTGGACATTGTTATAATACCAGCTTTGGCGGCTTTCTCACAGAGCTCGGAATTATTCGTATACACCGGGACATATATTGACGAAATTACATAATTAGAAATGATTATCACGTATTTTAAAAAGCGAGGAAATCTTCACAATAGATATAAAATCGATTCATTTCTGTTCGCAGATGGTAGGCGTGAGAATTTGAATTTACTCCGTCCATGTTATGTGAAAAACTGTTGGTACGTGCATCATTCATTTCAATGAATAAAGAATCATTTTGCATGATATAGAAGTTCGAGAGGTCGTTGAAATGTGTACACCTAACCAAAATATTGAATTGTACCCAAGTATGTGAAAATCCTCCTCAGAAAATTGGGAATTACTCTTCAGAAGAACTTAATTCTTTCCTATTTCTTGAAATTCAGTGAACAGAGATGCATATCTCATATAGAGAATGTACAATTTATCTTTATATCGCTTTCTACTATGTAGCAACATATTTTTGGAGGAATAATCAAGAAGATTTGGGGAAGTCACTGAATCACAGTTGGCTCCATTGTATATAATCCACGGTTTCATCAATTTCATGCAAACTTAGGAGGTATTTCAATAACATAAACAATTTGTAATCGGTTTTCATCATTCCACAATAATAAATAATGGCACAAATGGATATTTTGTTAACATACCGAATAAATAACTGAATACTTTTTTTGTGATTATTATAATTTCACTTCGACTTCAAAATTGGCGTAACACAAAGTCGAGATACAAAACGTCGTAGTATCTAATCGCACTTAATTATTCCTTCAAATTCTTCGAGAAACTACTGATATATTATGAATATAGCTATCGGTATTTATAAATCGATACTTCTTGGTACTACTACGAAACGATAGTCCGTTCCAATACCGATTAAGTATCGAGATAATTTTCGATATCTTGATCGAAATATACTTTGTTCTATAGATGATATCTTCTCACCACTGCTTGTAAATTACGGATATAATATTAAGCGCATTATATAAAAACTCTCGTCTTGCGTTAATCCCACTCAATTATTCCATCACGGTCTATTTGTAAACTACAAAGATATTTCAAATATCGTCACTAGTAGTTATCGGTATTCATCAATCGATACTAGTACGAATCGATATTTAGTTCCGATACCGAGTAGGTATTCAGATACTTCCTGTTATCTTTTCATATCCGAGGATTAGAATAACGGCAGTGACACGAACGTGCTTTATAAAACGCCATCGCCTAGCGTTGATCGCATTTAGTTATTTCATCAAGTGTACCTGCAAATTACTAAGTTATTTTAGATATCGTTACAAGTAGTTATCGGTATTCATAAATCGGTACTAGTACGAATCGATATTCGGTTCCGATACTGAGTGGCTATTCAGGTACTTGTTTTTTCTTTTGCTGTTACCTCTTCACCACTGATTTAAAATTACGGAGGTTTAATGAACGTGCGTTATAAAACGACATCGCCTAGTGTTAATCTAATTAGTTATTTCATCGAGTCTATATGCAAATTACTGAGTTATTTTAAATATCGTCACAAGTAGTTATCGGTATTCGTCAATCGGTACTAGTACGAATCAATATTCCGTTCCGATACTGAGTGGCTATTCAGGTACTAGTTTTTCATTTTGCTGTTACCTTTTCACCCCTGATTTGAAATTACGAATGTGGCATTAACGTTCGTTATAAAACGACATCGCCTATCGTTAATCACACTCAGTTATTTCATCAAGTCCATTTGCAAATTACTAAGTTATTTTGAATATCGTCACAAGTAGTTATCGGTATTCTTCAATCGGTACTAGTACGAAACGATATCCCGTACCGAGTGGTTATTCAGGGACTAGTTTTTACTTCTGTTGTTATCTTTTCACCCCTGGTTTAAAATTACGGATGTAACACGAGCGCGCGACATAAAACGTCATCGTTTTTAACGCTAATCAGCAATCACGCTAACGCGCACTTATCTGCATCTTTCATATCTCGAAGCCACAATCTTCTCGTACCCAACGGACCAGAAATCCTCCAAGAATGCTAATCGATTTCCACGTCTTATCGACGCGGTTTGTTTTGCAGAAAACGAACTGAACACGCTAATAAATTAATTATCGATCTCGTTTAATCGCCAATGCGGTGTTAAATATTGTTTCACGCTCGATTTGTCGACATCTGCATGTGATTCTATTATTTGCGGACTATTAATAATTGACCGTGCAAATCGACAAAAACGTGCGTATCCATGACTGGATAAACTGCGTTTTATTTCATTTTACCTCCATGGATTTGGTTTAGGTTGTGAGATTTGGACAGTTGGTGTTATCCCCACCCTTGATCTTACTTGGTGGGATCAAGTGCGCCCTTATTCGAGCGAATATTACCAGGCTCATCTACCTTATTCTTGATGGAATATTACTAGACTTTAGGTGAAATTTGGTTAATTCCCTTTCTCATTAGAATTATTTGGGACTCAATTGCAGCCCTACACTTGGTCAGATTGAGCGAGATTTTGCAGGATTTGCTTCTTGTTGGCAATAAGGTTTGAAGGATCTCCTTTTGATGAAAACGAGTGAGACTTGATTGAAACCCCTCATTCTTCGTCATATTGAGCAAGATCTGGTAGGATCTGTTTTTGGGCAATTTAGATTAAATTTGTTTACGTCCCTCCCTGAGAGAAATTTTGTTAGTTTTACTCAGAACACCTTTTAGTGTTCTTCCACCCTACTCTTGATGGAATTTGGCAAGTCTCGTTTCGATCTCCTCTCTCAATCAGATTTGGCAAGATTTAGTGAGAAGTGTCACTAATTGAGATCTCGTTAAATTTGATTAGATATTTTCCTGTCGAAATTTCGACACTGAGAGTGAGGGTTAAACTCTCACCTCACTCTCAGTTAAATACATTCAGATATATGTCAAGAGATCCACATATTTGAAGAGACCTACCCCTTAGCGATGTTCTGCTATTTATTGCTTTCCCTTCTGGCGAAATAATGTGAGGTTCTGTCGGAACATCTTCTTGATAAGTTCTTATGACATGTACCAATCAAAATGTTGTAAAATTAAATTCAATGAATTTAATTTTACAACAAAATACCACAATTCTTGGAAGAATTAAGCAAAGGTGGTATGAATTTGAATATATTTCGTTCCAAATAACTGGATATTTCTAACAATTGAAAGTGTGATACCTCACTTCCACTACATTTTGTGTGGTCCATGGTGAAACTATTTTGGTTTTTTGGGCCAAAAGGTTGATCAATATTTTCCTTATCTAAATCATGAGAATAATGAGTGAGAAGAAGAATCAATAGTAAAAATATTTTTGTCACTACACAAACTGTTTTTCCCTTGTGTTAAGATTTTAATTCCAAAAAGAAGGAAATGAAGATGTAATAAATTCACAGTAGCATTAGAAACAGTAGCATAAGAAACACTATAATGATGTAGTCGGTGATATATTTCTGTTTTTGAGAAGTACAACAGTGTTTTAGAGAATAATATTATAATAACTCTTTACTGTCATTATACTTAAGGGCCTTGATTTGAAATCACCGATAACACCATAGAAAATAACGTTGCTTACAAACAAAATTGAAAGTACCTGAAGGTTTATTGAAATCACAAAAAGGATGGTCCACCTTTAACGTAACAATAGATAAGTGAAAAAGCCTACTGAGGCTTTTTTCGAAAAGTACTCAACCTAAAAAATAGTTTTTGACAAAGTTGTGATATACAACGAAACGTCAAAAAAAATAAAAATTTTCATATTAAAAGAAGCCTGTTATTGCTAAAAACATTAAAAATAAACTATCTTAAACAGGCAATATATCAATTTCAAATATATATATATATACATATATATATATATATATATATATATATATATATATATATATATATATATATATATATATATATATATATATATATATATATATATATATATATATATATATCCATAGTATAAAACAAAGTCGCTTTCTCTGTAAATCTATAATATCTTCGAAAATATTCATTTAAATCATATGCTGTAAAGGGCCATATAGATCTATATTAAATCAACAATGTATTCAAGGTAATTAATTGGATAAGGATCAATGCAGTATTGGTTAAAATCGGATCAAAAATTAGCCATTATTTGTCGTAAAAAGTAAATGACAAAAAAATGTTATTGTGGGATATCCATAAAAGATAGACATATACCATAGCGGAGTTTTCTGTAGACCTTTCAAATGTACAATACTTAGTACATCATTTTGATAAATCTCGTAGGGTTCAGTCTGCGTTTGCAATGTAAACGGAAAAAATGTAATTTTTTAAAATCACCATTAAGAAACCTCAAAAATAACAGTATTTCTCCACTATTCAATGGATGTTGTTATACATATAAACCTTCCTCTTCAATCACTCTATCTATTTAAAGAAAACGCATCAAAATTAATTGCGTAGTTTTAAAGATTTAAGCATACGTAGCGATATAGGGACAGAGAAAACGACTTTGTTTCATACTATGTAGTGATGTTCTATTTGAATAATTTGAGTTGTTTAGAGTTAAGTATCTCTTTTTTTTTATATTCAATAGTGTTGTCGTTCACTTGATGTAAATCCATTATAATTGAATATAAGCTTAAATTCAAACACTTGAACTTATGATTTTCACTTTATTGACTACATAGCATGACACGTTTCGTCGTTACAAACGACTTCTTCAGATGCTTACAGAATAATAACATTATTCTGTATGTTATTCTGTGTGTTATTATTCTGTAAATATCTGAAGAAGTCGTTTGTAACGACGAAACGCGTCATATTATGTAGTCAATAAGGTGTAAATCATAAATTCAAGTGTTTGAATTTAAGTTTATATTCAATTAAGTATTTCTCTCCAAATTATCTTTACGTTAAAGGCCCACAGCGACAGTGGGTGCTTTTCCCTCTCTACAGCGATGTTTTTAGCATCGTTTGCTTCCTAAATCCTTTCTAATCTATAAATCAGACATAAGATCGAATCTGACGAAATCAATAAAATGATTTATGATGAACGAACTACGATAATGATGTTGTAAATTAACCTGTAAAAACAGCCACAAAGTAATTTAATGCGAATGAAACGTGAGAACACGATTTGGAAGCGTTAGATATAACAAACAAAAAATAATATGCGGGCGGCATAAATTAGTTAAAGCTATAATTCACCCACTTTCCATGAACAATCCGAATTGAATAATAATAATGAGACTATAGATCACCCAAGCAGTTTTATGGATCTCCAAGACTGCTTGACGGTGAATTTGTATTTTATCAAGTTTTTCCTATGAAATATCATCGCTTCATTCAACCCAATCCTTACATTACTGATTGTGTTATAACTATATGATTCAATCATAGTTTTCTGCTGAATTATATGCCATCTATAGATCTCTATTCAGTCTCAGACAAAAGGTTGCAGTAGTCATAGACTCCCTTTCCTCCATAAAATCCGTAGCTGACATTTACTCGAAAAACCCACTTGTACAAAAAATCCAAGAAAAATGTCACGCTCTGAAAAACAACAGGAACATCTCTACTACCATTATCTGTATTCCATCTCATAGGGATATCCCAGGGAATAAAGCAGCGGACCAATCCGAGAAGCTTGCAAAATCCTCTGATCTTGATGTTACAAGCATTATGGTTCATACGGATTTAATCCAATCAATAAAAAATAGAATCAATAAAGAATGGCAAAATCAATGAGAAAATGATGCCAGCAAGCTGCACAAAGTACAATTGAAAATTCAAAAAGAAACAAGATTAGCCCTGAAGAGACAAGACAAAATAGTAGCTAGGAGACTAAGAATAGGTCATAAGAAACTGACCCACAGTTATCTGATGACATCAGGCGAACAACTCAAGTGGAAATACAGTGATGATATCCCTCTTACAGTTGAACATATTCTCATTTGGTGTCCAAAAAATGAGGCAGTTCGTAACGAACTAGGACTAAAATACAACATCAAAGGCATTCTGAGCACAACGGCCCAAATAGAAGTTACATTAAAATTTATCGAAAGAGTGGATTATACAACCTTGTGTAGTTTAAACATCTAGAAATAATACAGTTCCATCTAATATTACTTCAAATAAATTGTTAATTATATTTACGTATCTGTAACATTAACATTATTATTGCATGTAACTGTAAAAATTGTACCATGTATCAATGACCAAGAAGTCGAGACACGTTAATTGAAATATAAAAAAATTATAATTTTCGTTTCGAAACACATTAATTATGTTCTGTAAAATCTCCTCATTCTGATCATTTTACTTATTATGCAATTCTTCGTTACCTATCAAAACTGTAGAGATTTTAACGGGTTGTAATGCAAATATCATATTTATGAAATTAATTCAGAAACAGATTTTCTGTTTTTTCACATTACAAATAACATGTAGCTCATCGTATTCCAATCATTGGAATCATTTATTATTCTTGCACATAATCGCATCGTAATCAATATATATTAGCGACCTCTTTGTGCCAAGTTAGGAATTGTAATAGCCAGTTTGAAAACTACGGACAAATCAGAAGTGAATTGAAATAATTTCAATAGTTGAACACTAGTGAAAGAAGCACATATAACAAATATATATTTTCAAGGAATTGTTCACGCAAATAATGATATCTTACATAGAAGCGAAGTACGAGAATTCAAATGCAGAACTGCAAGAAATTACATATCTGCTAGTACATATAGTATGATTTACGATTGTATTTTTCCTTTTAAGTCAGATAAATATAGCACACAAAGCGTAAGCCATGGAGGTGATGGTAATTGCCTCTGCGCTAAAATATTTCTGGAGGTGTGGTATTAGTGGTTAAAACGGCTTTGTGTTGCTTCTATACGATAAATAAAACATCAAAAACACTTCTGAACTCGTCATTTATGAGAAATAACAAATAAATGATCACGGTGAAGGAACTTTCAAATAAATTCACGATATTTTTGCTCAACTTAAGGTAAAATTTATATAGGTGCCTGTATACGGTGAATTGATATTTATAATTCAACTGTTGTTGAAACTTTCGCGAATTATACTGATAACTTAATGTATTCACAGTAAACATGATTCTGGCCCAAATAAGACACTCGTATGAAATAATAGTTGAATTAGTTGAATCCAGAAGTGAATTATTTACTTTAATATACTTGGGTAACTTAAGTTCAGCTATATTTTGTTACTTTGTTGATTGGAAAACCACACAACATCTTTCGAACAATGTTGATGTCAATATAAAAATGTGAAACGTTAGAATAGGAAATAAAACCAACTCGGTCGATTTGTTCCTCTAACCAACGTGAAACATAAACTAAATAAACTGTTACATGCTCAGGGAATACAGATGTTAACAATAAATTCGTAAAGAATATTATGAGAGCTCGTGTATATTGTTGTGGTTGAAGCTTTTGGTTTCTTGCTATCTCCACGAGCAAAAATGTTTATGTTATAATAGTAGGTAGTTTAAAAAATCGAAAGACAAGATGAATCAATATCACGAATGGAATAATACATAAGCAATTGAATTGTTCAGTGAAGAAATGGATAATTTTACAAATAGAAAATATGAGGCTCTGATAGAATTGAATGATTTTCATTATGAATGAACTTATTTATAAATACTTATTTGAAAAGAGAAATTTCAACCATGAAAATTCTTTTAGGGTTACGCTTTTCAACCCCAATCGAGAGTTCGAGACGAAAGGAAATGTAATTATAACTCTTCAGTAACAGAATGTTATTATTTCTCTTGTAAGTTAGGTTTTATGCATGACTTAATTCTGATTCATGTTTATTAAGCAAAAGTTCAATTTCATGTAACCCTTCTCATTCGTTTAACCCTGAGGGGGGGTAACAATAGCACTATTTCAATAGTGTTAATAAAAAAAATTGTATTTATAACAGCATTAGATTTCTAAGAGGAAATATAATTTTTATTGACATATAAAATAATCATTCTGTCGACTGAAAGTAAGATATAATAAAAGCCAGATCAAGTTAGTTAGGACAATTACCTGAAAAAAAATAAACATTATCAGCTTCAAAATTTGATACTCATCAACTGCGATCAGTTTTTAACTAACTTTTTAAATTTCTCAAAACCACAATTATTGCGAATCGATAGGAAATGAATACAGAAACAATTCATATGAAACAATTTAAAGAAAATAATACGACGTTAATACCTATTTCAGAATAAATAGTGCCAAAAAGTTGAACTGATAGTGGGCAACACCTGGAAAACAGTGTAAACCAGAGCTGTCCAAACCATGGCCCGCAGGCTCCATGCGGCCTACGGCTTGAATCAATGCGGCCCGCAGAATCATTTTATCTTGTTTGTTAAAATACATTAATGAGCAAATAATTTTTCTTGTGACGAAACTCAAATGTGCGGCGTAATCGAAGTAAGACAGTGATATATTTGAAGCCATTAACAAAACTATAGAAGAGTACGGAGGATTTCGTAAGTGTTCTTGTATTGTAACTGATGGGGCAAAAGCTATGACCGGAACAGTGATAGGATTCGCGGGACTTCTAAGGCAAAATGGCATTGATTGCCCCTTGTTCCACTGCATCGTACATCAAGAAGCTTTATGTGGAAAATCTTTGCGTCAAATTAATGCTATGAAAGTTGTTGTCAGGATAACCAATTTAATTAGAGGTGAAAACAGGGCATGAACATATAGAAAATTTAGGAATTTTTAAGTGAAATTAATGCAACCTATGGAGATTTATTATTACATTCTGAAATCAGATGGCTAAGTAATATGCAGTGCTTGCAACGCTTTTTCACTTTAAGAAAAGAAATACCTTTATTTCTGAAAAATGAAATACCATCTCACACTTCCGAACTACAAAATGAAATGCAAGACCCTCAGTACCTTGCTGATGTGACGCAACACTTAAACGAATTGAATTCAAAGTTGCAAAGCAAAAACTTTAATATAGCCAACTTGTTTGGACATGTGAACGGATCTAGAAGCAAACTGATATCATTCAAAACGTCTCTACAACAAAACGATTTTTGGTTTTTTCCAAGTTGTAAATAACATCATTCAGAAATGAAAAATTTTGAAGAATGTAATTTTTTGCACCACCTCAATTACATCGACGAAATTATCGTGGAATTTGGAAAGCGTTGAAAATGGGCTTGATGAAAGGCAGTTTCTTTGTGAAAGTGCATATTCAACAATGAAGTTCATATAATCGAAATACAGGTCTTCATTGACAGATACTTCACTTAATCATGCAAAGTCTAGCAACTAATAATATTGATGTTGATGTTGGCAGAATTGTAAGATATTCAATAGTGTTGGCGTTTACTTGATGTAAATCCATTATAATTGAATATAAACTTGAATTCAAACACTTGAACTCATGATTTACACTTTATTCACTACATAGCATGACGCGTTTCGTCGTTACAAACGACTTCTTCAGATGCTTAAAGAATAATGATGGATTATTATTATGGATTAATGGATTATTTTGTGAGCATCTGAAGAAGTCGTTTGTAACGACGAAACGCGTCATGCCATGTAGTGAATAAAGTGTGAATCATAAGTTCAAGTGATTGAATTTAAGTTTATATTCAAGAAATGTAAGAGATGAATTAATGAAAAAGTAATAAAAATAATGATACCTTTTATACTTGTATTTTATGTTATGAATATTTGTGGCCCCCAATGTATTTAGTCATTTTATTGGCCCTGGGACCCACCTAGTCTGGACAGCCCTGGTGTACAGAAAAATTTTAATATGGAATATCTACGAATTTCTACTAAAAATTGACATTTGAAATAATTTTTCTGAAAATTAAGTGATCAAATAATGGAAACTAGGTTAGGTTATCTGATGAGGACAGAAATATGAAAAAATTTTATCTTCTTTATCAGCTCGAAAATGTGACATTTTTAATTTCTATCAACCTATACCTCGAATCTATATCAACTAGTATATAGACACTCTTTATGAATCTCACGGATCCATCAAACATTTATAGATTTGAATTTTGTATGTTCAATAAGAAATAGCGCACTGTATTTCAAAATTTATCTTACAAAGACAATCTCCCAGAAGAAAGTCAAACACATACATAGTTGATAGGAAGGGACATGCTGAATATGTGACTGTAACACTTCTTACCAATATTACAATGTCATTATCAATAATTGAACATGTTGCAAATGTTGACGTATTATTGTGTTTCCTTCAGCATATGAATGGTAATTACAACTTATTCTATTGAAGTACTAACAATGCCTTGTTGTGATGTACAGACTTAATACTGAGACACTTGATATGCATGAGTAATTGCATATAAAATATACCTAATGTATATTCATGTACTCGTATACAGTGTGTTCCTGAAGTAATCTGAAATATAATTGTGGGTGATTCTTTATTCAATCTTGGTACGAAACTTGTTTCAATTTAAGATTTTTTGCAATTTTGATATTATGAACTTCTATTCTGATTCATAGACATATATTTAATATTAGTGTTTATTTTGAAATTTCCAAATGTTGTCCCAATTTCTAAACTCAGTTTACTAATATTTAATTCGTCGTGAAACTATACGTATAGAAACTATAATACCTACTAGATAATCAGAGAATTTCTTGGGGATGTGACAAATAGTGAAAATATTGTTTTTTTTTTTGTTTCTTAAATTTCAGAAAGTTTTATTCTTTCACTAGATAGATCAGTAGTTTCAATTTGTCAATTGAAAAATCTGAATTTGATTGTAAAACCTCAATAGACTTACACAAATTGAGATCCTTGAACAATAAAAAAACCTGGATATTAGATCTCTCAAAATAATAGGAATTATGAACACATTTAAGTCAATTATCGAATTGAATGGTAAAGGGATATTTAGGACATGTATTCTATTTTTGCATTGTTCTCAAGTCTTCTCGAACTGTTTTCGAATTTCACATAACATGCCAATTTTAAGATTTCATGTAGAATATCTCGAAATATATTGTTCAAATTCTCATATGATATATTTTATCCAGAGATTGGAATGTTGTAAACTGAAGAAGAAACTTTCGATAATTTCATTATTTCAATTATTTATACCTTTTGAGAATTTGTACAGAACAATAAACATAATTTGAAAAGAATTATACAGGTATTAAGATAAAAGATAAGAGACTTACGGTATCAACCTGAAATTTTCGTGACAGCCGTTTACATATGTTTCAAGCTTATTGGCTATCGTCAGAACGGCGTAGTTCAAGTTTTTGATGTACAAACTTGGATGTTAATTGAAACGAAAAAAAATCACAAAACACACCACAAAATTCTGTGTGAGGAATGGACTCCTTTTTGGCTTGGGATTTCAATTATTGTTCATCTATATTTATTTTACATGTACTGGAAATCCAAAAACTTGAATATAATGAAGAAGTATATTTCAGTGATCAACTCGAATAAGACCGTTACAAGTACATCTCAGTTCACAGACGAATAAATAAATCTGTATCCATTTGTTTTTTTTTTGCCACATCATAATAAACAGTTTTTACGCTATCCTTCATCTCGTTTTGAGTTCCGAAAGAACCAATCAATTTTTTCGGTAACTTCATCTGTTAGAAATCGGATTCGCGTTTCTAGTGTCTCAACAAAGCCATCAGTTATTTCCACGTGATGAGAACAAAAATAAACGTCATAAGTTTGCTATAAATCGAATTTAGAGCATGCAATATGATTTCATTCTACAACCAATCGTATGATATATATATATATATATATATATATATATATATATATATATATATATATATATATATATATATATATATATATATTATTTGAATATTCATATGATTCTTGAATCATTTTATTTATATTGTAAAAAAAATAAATAAAATGAAGAAAAAATGAATATTTTTTAAATTGATGATTGATGAGGCCGATGCTTAGAGAAAATCAAAATCCATAATGAAACAATATTTAAAATTTTCTCCGAATTTAATACAAATGTCGTCGCATGTCGTCATGCGTTTGATTATTGTTTGATTATAAATATTTTTCATTCGATAAAGATTAAAATAATAACCGAAACGTAATTGGAAATAATTTAACGTCATTTTGTTCTTAAAACAAAATGACGTTAATCGTCGGTCTCGTGAAGTATGTTCAGATAGTAATTTATTCAAGCAATTCTGGATATTTCGATTTTTGAGCCTTCTTCAGTTGCAAATCAGCTGAAAATTAATGATCACAATGATAACACATGTGAATATAGAAAAATGATATATCCACTTACAATTTTTCAATAGAAAATGAAAAGAAAAGTTCTTACTGCGTATGAAGCATCCAAGTGGATCAAGTTCTTACTACGTTATTAAAATTTCAATAAATTGATTTCATTATATTTTTCGAACTATAATGATGTTGATGAATTGATTATTTTCATCTTTATTGTAACTTCTCCTCTATTTATAACTTTTCGTTAACTCTGTTGTATTTTCTCAGCAACAATTTCAATATTTTTCAATTTTACCACATCTCTTCGAATATCGGAAATTTTGTTCATCTTTGAAAAGTGCACTAATATTCAGTATCTTTCTTGTACTATTTGAAACGGCTTGTCATTCAACCGTCATTTTGTTCATCAGCAATAAGAATTCATTCATCATATTTCATTATGTTCCAATTCATTCAATTTTTTTTTTATTATATATTTCTGTTTCATCCCTCCAGATTATTGATCTTTCTCAATTTTTTTCAGATCAGTTTGTTTCAAACTTTGAACTTAAATATAGCAAAACTTCAAACAAAGTTTTTGTCGGACTTCCCTTTCCTATAAATTCAAGTTCAAATTCTTGAAAAAACTATGATTGAAATGTGAAATTTATTATACATTAAAAATTTAATGATACATTACTAACCGAAATGTCGTGTAAATTCGATTTATGATTCAACCACCCGTTGTTTCATCAGCAGTAACAATTCATTCATTATATTTCATTCTATTCCAATTCATTTTTTTCTCCTTTTAAGTTTCTGTTTCGAGATAATTGATTTTTTTCAGATCAATCCGATTGTTTTAATTTTTCATTCATTTATTTTTCGTCTTTTACGAAGTCTCGACGATAACTTTAAAATCAAAACAGGTAACTACAACTCTATTCCAGACTCATTATTAGAGTGACGTACTCATATTATTGACACCCCGATGTCAATCGGGGTGTCAATATCAACCTTTCCTGGCTCAAACGTACCCAACCGATGTATGATTCTAGCCTAGTCGAAAGTTCTCTCAATAAATCTAAAAAACATTTATAATTCTTATCTGCTACACAGAGCTGAAATACAATTAATATGAATGAATCGAAATAACCTGAATTTTTTAAATATACGGAGACTTCTTCTGGAACTTTGTAGACACAAGACTTTTTTCCTTTTACTTTGTATTCGATGAATGAATTAACAATCCTGCCAGGTGAGCCCTTCTTATTCGGACACCCACTCATACAACTACAGGTCAGAAAAAACGGCGATTTATTCCATCAGATAAAAAATTCAATAGTTCACATTTCCTCGGATACGATGACCTCTCAAAAAACAGCAAGCAGATTATTTCAACTCGATCACAGATTCGGTCAAAATCAATCGAGATCTTCGTTAACAAATTAAACTGAACAAAGCGTCATTGTCCATTTTTCGACTTGACCGATGGAACCGATCGTAATGAGTCATCACCAATCAACTCTAGGACGTCTTACTCAAAATAACTTTCGATAATGACAGTTCGTCGATCAGATATCTTAGGAGAGATGATCGATAAATCACTAAGACATGGAACAATTTAGATAATGTCATTATGTTGCCGACTATAGAGATTATTAGATTTAATAGCAAAATGACGGCGAAGTGAAGATTCTAACTGAAGGACCTTTTGAACGGGATGTCAGTAGTTTTATGTGAAGACTGCCATGTGTTCCGTTATGAAATAGTTTATATGTGAACGCTCCTAATGTCAGAGTTTATTGTTACCAATTGTGTCAATCTGTTGTCATTCAATAGATTCGATTGGAAAGATAATTTGAGTTCTTTGACTTTATATAATTTTCCAAGGCCAAGACCAAGTGTGTTTCAACTTCGAATTGTGTGCTTTGAAAAATTTAGAACGTCTGTAAATAGGGGTATAAGCCTCTTACCGTCAATTTTCCGAAACGATTCCACTGATATGAAGATTAATTGTCAGAAATATTCGAATTTTATATTCATATGATACATAAAAAAGAATGTGAAAAAAGTTTTGAGGAAATTGAGCACCCAAGAACCTTTTCATAGGTTTGACAGTTGTAAATTTGTAGGTTAGTGCAATTAGTTTGTCATAGCCATCTATGAGTCTAATTCATTTATTATCTTCTCATACGAATTGTATTTTGACTATTATCATGGAAAAGAATGGACTCATTTTGAGTCTTGTTCTTCTTGATAATGAAAATTGAGACATCAAGTTTCTCAGTATAGGAATCCATATCTTGAACAATGACAATTCAGATTATCTTCTTATAATTGATAGTGTGTTCATTATGATTAATTACCTCTCATACATCAATTGTGTTCAATAACAAGACGAAATTCTTCTTCATATGTAACATGTATATTCTATGATATAAAGAACCATACAAAATGGATTCAATAGATTTCTTGTAACAGCTATTCACCTGATTTCTTTCGTATACTTCGAATATAATAATTCTGAAACACGCGATTATCGCGAAATTGACTTCCTTCTCGAATACTGGTTGACGATAATGAAAGGAAAAACGAACCAGTCATCGAAATAAATCAGTGAAATATTATAGAATTATATACTGCTATAATACTTGGCAAAATCGGCTGCCTTAATCATTATTACATTCACCAGAGCATGATTTAGCCAAATTTATCATGAGAAATGACATACACTACAAAATTGAATAGCCATCCTAGGAATAGAACCATTTCCGGTCATAATAACTGAAGTGTTAATTAAGAGAGCCGATATTTCGTGTATTATACGTATCAACTGAAATTTATTCAAGGCTTCTTAGTCCTATTTTCAAGCATGCCAACACTACTTGACCATTTCTTAATATTGATACGTGTCCTAATCTATAATTCTACTATAGTGAAAAATTATGTGAAAAAGTTCACGAAATATTAGTAAGTTTTCAGTAAGTTATCAAATTTACAGGTATATGATACTAGGGAACAATTTGTAATATTATTTCTGTTGACTTCGATTTTTAGGCTGTTTTAGAAGTAAATTGACATGCTGATTCCGAAACTTTAATCAGTTTTTTCTATCACGTAAAATTTTTTCTCTACAGTTGCTGCGTATACTATACTAGAGTTGTTGAGAATGTGGACAGAATGAACACGTGGTAAACTTTCGTTGGGTATACCGATGATTTGGCGAGAACCCAGAGAGCACACCAATGATTGTTACTTTTATATAGTAAAAACTGCTGGATATAACAGAAAAAAACGAATATAAAATAAATAATCATAGTTTACCGTCGTCTATACGCACTGGTCGCATTTAGCTGAAATAACAGTGCAGGTTTTTCAAGAATTAATCTCTTCAGAAATACAAGAAGACGAATTAAGCGACGATCAAAGTGGTCCTATCGATAAAGATTTTAAAGTTGATGATGATTCTGTTCGTAAAGGATTCAATCACCATGAATTAAATGACTTGGTACGAGATTTGGATCTATCCGTAAAAACGTCAGATTTTTTAGCATCAAGACTGCACAAAAAAAACTTGCTACAAAAAGGACCTGAAGTCACCTACTTTCAATCGACAGAAATTCTGCAGTTCTTTCGGAATGCTCAAAAAACAAATAATCAACAATAACAGCAAAATCAACAACAGTTATAACTATTGTTGATTTTGAAATAATTATATTTTTAATAAAACAATTGTTAAACAAAGATTCACAAATATATTAAAAAGAATACTGCATGACGTACGTTTCGATGAGATTCATCTTTTTCAAATGCTACGTGCAGACTGAAAAAGGTGAATCTCATCGAAACGTACGTCATGCAGTATTCTTTTTAATATATGTGTAAATCTTAGTTTAACAATTGTTTTATTATGTTTACCGATTTACATCAAGTATCGGCCTCATCAATTATTAATTATATTTTGCCTACTAAGCTGCATTAATCCGAATATTGAAAATAAAGTAATGAGTATAACATTTCCATTGATCCAAAACTCATATTGCATTATTGATATAAATACTGCGAACTAATACTCAAGCATTATTATAAATGCTGTCTTTAAGCAACTTTTACTCATTTTTAAGCGAAAAACATCTTTGACAGTTGTAATTTCATCAATTGAAGTAAGTGTACTTACCAGTAATAGAGAAAGTACGAAGTGAAGAAAGTAAATTGCTGAATTCCGCCTATGCTGATGTGTTGGGCTGAGCATTTTCCCGTGGCCCTGTAAATAAAAACACTTCTGGATATAAACCAATAAATCAACATAGCTTATCAATATGATACAGAATTTATTAATATGTTCTTTCCCAGTTTCTTGATCGAGCCTATCTCAATTAATTCTGTTCAGTTTCAAATTCTCTACCTTATCTGCTTACTATGACTCTCTTTTCCCATTGTTTTTTTTATAGTTTATTATAGTATAGATTTTTCTATCAGATTTTATTTCATTCCGATGCAGAGCATTCTAAGAAGAATGGAAAAACTGCGTGTCAAACTTGCATTAAGACCACTGCCAAATTCAATTAATTATTCATTGAATCATTTCAAGATTATTTTCTCCTCTGTTGATTTTCTTGGAATAATTCATATTGTGGGCAAAAAAAGAAGAAAACAAACTAGTATGTATTAATATATGTATGTCTATACTTATACATATGCGAAAAATGTATATGTAAATGTTTCCTGAATATCTCGAAACTCGCCCCTAAAATATAGAAAGAATCGTGAGGTTCCACTAACGCAATATATTGACCAACTTTGTCGCTTTCCCTGTAAATCTGTAATATCTTCGAAAATATTCATTTAAATCATATGCTGTAAAGGGCCATATATATCTTTATTAAATCAACAATGTATTTGAGGTATTTAATTGGATTAATGCTGTGTTGGTTAAAATCGCTCCGAAAATTAGCCATTATTTGTCGTTAAAAGTTAATGACAAAAAAATGTTATTGTGGGATTATCCATAAGAGATATACATATACCATAGAGAAGCTTTCTGTAGACTTTTCAATATGTACAATACTTACTACATTATTTCGATAAATCTCGTACGGTTCAGCCTGATTTTGCAATGTAATCGGATAAAATGTAATTATTTACGACATTAGACAACTCAAGACTTCACATTAGAAACCTCAAATATAACAGTATTCCTCCACTATTAAATGGATCATAGTATAGATATAAATCTTCTTCTTTAATCACTTTATATCTATTTTTAAAAAAATGTATCGAAATTCATTGAGTAGTTTTAAAGATTTAAGCATACATAGGGATTTAGGGACAGAGAAGGCAACTTTGTTTTATACTGTGTAGTGATAACAACATTTAATAGTACTCGTCAAATAAACGTTACAATTTCACATCGTACATGTTTACATAGCTAGCTCTACTGTGATATTCTTTTGATTCATTCAAATTTCTGGAATAGATTTCCCAGTATTTCCTTCGATATGTTTAGGGTTTCATACTGAATAATATATTTTTTTATTCGACAAAGTTCCTATCCACCATTAGCAACTAGTATAATTTCCTCGTCAACTTGCATGTGAATACCGGCGATGATATGAGACATTCTCAGCGTAATTGTGATACAGCCTTAATGGTACCATAGATGCGGAAGATGTCAGGCGTCTCACCAAACCGGGCTGCATGGGATTATCATTTCTATCGATGTAAATGTTTTAAAGTACAGGATTATTGACATGTACCAGGTCATTTTGGCATCTATAATGAACAATGATACATTAACAACCAGTTTTGATATCAATATATCCTACCTGTGGCACTTGGCAACGTACGTCATACACGCATCTGCATAACTGGCTTGGAGCAGAAGGCCTGAGGCCTTCCAGGCTTACGGAGTTAGATAAGAGCGTGTTGTGGTCAATAGATATCTAGTGTAACACTTCGTTGTTGTTCTTGCGTTCGGGTTATACCAACAGAGTCAAACGGCCGACAGGTTCAGTTGAAAATTGATCTTTTACGTGATCTAGCGAATAGCAAGGTCGGTGAAATGTTAAGAAACAGAGGAGAATTAGAATATTGCTTTATTTCATGTATATACTTATTTATCAACATGTTTCACAGGTTGATAAACCCACTTACCATATTAAATAAAATAAAGCATATATAAATAAATATATATTGAAGAAATTACTAGGACATCTTTTCAAAAAATTTCATCAATTATTAAATCAATCAAAAACTTTGATAGTAGAGCTGGCTTGTTAACATGTACGATGTAATGGTACGATGTAATACTACTTTCTTGAATGGCAACTGGTTACAGTATCTCCTCTGTTAACAAACAAGAAGAAGCACATAAGCAACCATTTCAAAAGGTAGTAAATATTGGCTTTCGCCACCCCATAAACTCAGGATATTATTCCTGAGAATGTTTTGCTTTCCCTCATTTCTGTTTACCGAACGATAACTTCTTCATTCAAGTTCTGAAATTCAATAATTTCATCTTTTCGTATCAGTTATTCAATTAGTTTAAATATGTTGAGACCTAGTATGAAAATGATGTCTGAAATTTTACGATATTATGTTTTGTTATATCTATTGAACGTGTTATTGCTTATGTCGACATTTTTTAACGCATGTATCTACGCTTCGGTCCAAATATCTCATCAGAAAACATTGATCTGCGATGTAGGAACAAATTTATATTTATTTTTTGGTATCTTTCTCGTTGCTGCATACTCTACAATAACCCACTAGCTTTCAAGTTTCTTTCTTTCAGAAGCTTTTAATAGTATTCTTCTTTCTATCAAGTATTTTACCACTAAATCTTTCTAACATATCTTTAGAATTGAAACTGCTTGCGCTATAATTGACTGCTTCCTTTCTTATAACACATATTCAAATCTATATACTTTGTTTTCACTTTTCAGATATATTTGTAGGTTGTTTTTGGATATGTGTTGCAAGCATAAAATCTGTCAATAAATGACACGGAGGTTTCGTTTATCTCTTCGTGGAACTTTATGTAAAAAACTATAAAATTGAAAATGTGTGATGTAAAATTAGTAATATTGTATACTCTTGATAATGGGTTAACCACCCGAAACATATGTACAGTTTTTGATATAGTCAGTGAAACTTAAGACAAATGTGTTTATTTTCAATTTTATAGTTTATAAAATCTGTTGTTAATAGGCTTATTCCAACACTTCTATTCTTGTTTCTTAATAAAACTGTATTTTCATTCATATATGCGAGTGACACGAGTAATAATATTAGTGATAAATTGGAATGTTACAAAAGTAAAAAATAAATAATTAGCAATTCAGCTGACAAAAGTTCGATGAGTATAATTTCGATTAGATGAAAATGAAATATTTACATGGAAATATATATAAAAGCATGCACAAAAGGAGGAAAGAACAAGAAAAAAAATTAGAAGAAACAACACGGACCCTAGAACAAAAGGCCTAAGGAAGCAACTTACGTACTATATATGAAATAGAAATGGTAAATTTAAAAATCATTGGAGATAAGAAGAGTGCTCTTTGTACTGTAATGAAAGGGTACACGAATGTTCAGTCTGATAAGCAAATTCATAAAATCATTGAAAAATTCACGAGTTTGAAATTGATGCGGAAGGAAAATACATGAGCAACTGCACTAATGAATCTAAGAGAAATTTATGTAGTGAAATCCCTGAAGTATCTGACCGATTGTTGATCGCCAAAATAACTGAAATTAATATCTCAGTGTAATCCAAATCACTTTCATCTATTCACTTGTGGAGATTAACTGCACTTCTCAGGAAAAGTATGATAACAAAACTAGTATCTATCCTCAATGATCCTCTACCGAGAGAAGAAAATATATTTACAGTAACCATATGGAATCTGATTAGAATGAAGGATAATTTTGCACTAACAGGGCAATAATAACATTAAAACAACTTCGTATCCTCAAAATGAATGTAAATCTTGTGTCGCTAATGTCGATTTTATAATCAGAAACGTCCGATATTCTTGAATATATTTAACTCTTACAAGTATATATTTTGTACAGCTGTCCTATCTCTTCACATGCAGGTAAATAAACATGTATATCACGCGAAGATTTAGCAGTCAGATAAGTGGAAATTATTCACAATTCCAGGAATCGAATGCTATTTTTCTAGCAAAAATCCGATAACGTCCTAGTAGTAGCTGAATTGTTGAAAATTTATGCAGTCATTATGTGCATATTCTTTGGGATTTCTACATAGTTGCAAAGCGATACTGTTCGTTTGACGACAAACATGACCGGAATACCACACAAACATTGTTCATCTCATTCTTCAGATGAAAGTTATTTTAGTCATCACTGCGTTAACTTATATTGCACTTCACGGCTTTGTTCTGGAGGAATGTCTATGAAATGAGGATACTTAGTTGATGAAATGAGGATGCTCTGTTTACTATTTCAAATATGTGGTTTCTATTGTCAGCAGATACAGAGAATATGTCACTGACGATCGAATGAAACAAGAAAATCTTCTTAATTGTGGGTTATCAAATACTTTGACCCAGAAAATCTTACTGAACATTTACAAGTCCTTAATACGATCCAAAATAGACTATGAATCCCATGCATATTAATTCTCAATAGCCCGCTCATTAAATCACTACGGGTGCTTCAGAATACAGCCCTCAGAACAGCCACCTGGGCTTTTCGTACAAGTACAAGTACAACAGGAAGCTTGCATGCATTGGTGGGAGAACTCTCGCTAGAAAATAGACGGCAGTATTTAGACTTGACATATGCATCTTCCTTCAATGCAAATAATTCAAATCCAGCCTACTATCATTCCAACGTCCGACGTTTCAGCAATTTATACAGTCAGCGTAAGAGGATAACAGCTCCATTTTATGCGAGTGAGGATGCATATGAATGTAGAATTTCTTTCAACCGTAGAAAATATACAGATAGGTAAGTGCGCCTTCTTGGATAATCGATATCCCATACTGCAATTCAGAATTATCAACAAACAACAAGAATATAACAACACCTAGCATAATTCAAAAGGATTTTTGTAAGGAATTTGTTTGGATTTTACGATTACGAAGTATTGATGACGAATCAATGACCTTACCGTTGGAATGTCACGCCATAGATGACCTACATATTATTTTGGCCGGACTGCTGCGTCTCCAAAATTCACGAGACGGGCGTCACATTCATGAAACGGGAATGACATTCATAATTAATATTTGATGAGGCCAGAACTTGATATAAATAGGTAAACAAAATAAAACAATTGTTAAGTCAAGATTTATACATATATTAAAAAGAACACTGCATGACGCACGTTTCGATGAGATTCATCTTTTACAAATGCTACGTGTAGACTGATGACATTTCTCGAATACAAACAATAGGTACACTTAAATTATGAATACAGAGAAAACAGGTAGATAACAAGTAGAAGGTATCAATTCATACTGAACTACTATATAGTAAACTAAGTAATTTTGAAAAGATTGAGAAGGGGGCTTGAGGTATGATCAATTTGGCTGTTCAACAGATTGCCAGAATATTTGTATTTATTAATTTGAAGTGATTCTAACAAATTAAGCTTCATTCCCTTATTTGCGGTATCCGAAATTTCAAAATCAGAATTGAATATATAATTTTCATTAATCAATTGATAATAATGATTCACATTATGCAAATAGATTGATAAATATATAAAGATTGATAGACTTATAAAGGATCATCTATTTACATTGAAATCTAATAACAAAGTCATCAAAAAACTGTGGGTTCCGTCTCATATGGGTATTCGAGATAACGAAATTGCTGATCAAGAAGCATCGAAATATAACACCTCCACCAACAACATGGAGAGTAATTACGTTTCAAATCGCAATAACAGGCTTATTTCAATGTTAATAACTTTATTTCCGTTGACTGATGTGTTTGATGTATTTTAAGTTCACTTACTTTCGAATTTCAACAGTTTTAATGCAATTCTGTGATCAATAGAGTTATTTCTCGATATATCATTCAATTTGAACATATTAAAAAAAATTGAAATAAAATCATATTTTAGTCGATAAATCAGAGTATGATAAAGTCTGAAAATAACACAAGGAAAGATAATATTCGAGTTTACTGAATTTTACATTTCTTCTAAATTCTGTACCGTGAAAAATCTGAACTAAAACTAAAATAATACTTCGACAATTTCGGTCTCTTGCTGGCGCATTCACCAAATTGCACCTTAAGAGTACTTGTATATTATGATAGTATAATTACATGCAAAATAATTTCATGTGCATTCAAAACATTTCCAAATCAATGATTCTTTTGCTGCTTGCATTATAGTTATTATAACAATATTATAATTTATTATTAGAGCAACAGAACATTAAGTTATTGTTCAACGTAAAATTAAATCATGAACGCAGTTTTCAAGTATTACGAATTAAACATGGAATATGATGGTTTTTCAAAATAGATGTGCGAGAAGAGATAATTTAAACACCTAAAATCAGAATGATAAATCAACTATCTCCAAAGAAATTCCTATTTCGCTACTACGCCCAGAAGACCGAAGAGAGGTGAATCTCACCGAAAGAGAGTGAGTATACACTGCTACCACATTCGTAATGAGCATAAAGCAATACAGTAATAATTTCAGCTAAACACGTTTATTTACGACCTTCTGTACGAACTACAAGTTTCCCTGTGATAATAGAGCTTCATAGGTGGTCTGCTACTCGAAATAATACTGCTCCTTTCATAGTTCTCTCAATTCCAGGGATGTTGAATATAACTCTTATGCAATATATATTTTTCTCGACAAATATTCCTTTGTTATACTGACAAATTATACGCTTTATGTCCTAAATCTTGTATAACTGAGAATGTCTTCATAAAATGCTTCCTGGAAAATTATGTAGATATAAATATTCAGATATTTATTTATACAATTCAAATTGTTAGATTTTAGCGTATATACATATGGTTTTAAAATCAGAAGAAGTAAAACAATAAGAGTGGACATAAAATAGGTAATTAAATATCCAGTACAGAATTATTCAGAATTGTTCAAAATTATTCACATGAGAAGTAGCTCTTTCACAAAAAAACCCTTAAATATAACTCTTTGATTCAATTAGATCAGCGTTCCTCAAATGAAGAGGCAATTTGAGTAAAGTATTGAACAATACAAATTCTACTCGTTTCGCGATTGGATCAGTCTGGATGTAGATCTTGTTTATTTCACATGTAATACAAGTTAAAATCTGCTTTTGACCTAATATTGATTTTTTTCTCAGTTCATGACAATAAATTCGTAAATATAAAGGCAAGGTAAAGTCATAATTTCTAATTGTGAAGATGAATTTATGCAGCTGAATATATAGTCAACTTTTTAAATATTCTATTACACTATCTTTGGATTTAAAAAAATACTAGTTGCAACAGAAGAGCAGCCTCATAAAAGTATACCATATCTTATATGGCAAGGTACAAAAGTCTGAGAAAACCATCAACGATGTCGTGACATTAACGATATTAAATAATATCGTACAAGACTCCTCTTCTTTATGTTCTTTCATTAACGAGAAAAAAATGATCTCTAGCATTTCTGGAGAGATGAAAGATGGTGATGTTTCAGTTCGGTATGTGGTACCGAATCATCTTTGACAACAATTCATGTGAAGTGAACTATTCAGATTGTAATGACGCCATATGTATCACTTCAATAACTCGATATCAAATCATTATTGCCGCCAAGAAACTCTCTAATAAACTTACGTCTGGTTCTGATGAAATACCAAGTTTCATTGCCATCAGAAATAGCATCAAGATTGAGCAACATGGATTCATGTCAATGAGATCTTGTTCAAGCAATCTAATGCTGTTTTCTCAGTACGTTTCTGAAGTACTCGACTCCACCGGTCAAGTTGATGTGATTTATACAGATTTTCAGAAAGCATTTGATAAAATTGCTCATGTGATCCTGGTACAGAAATTACGCAACAAATTTGGATTCTCTGATAGCCTCACGAATCTTTTTCATTATTACCTGGTTAACCGACGTCAATTCGTACAGATCGAGTCAGTCGACTGTATAGAGTCGTCTGAATTCATACCTACCTCTGGACTACCTCAAGGGTCTAATCTTGGACCACTGTTATTCATTCTGTTCGTAAATGATCTGATGGATAATATTCAGTCTTCACATTTGATGTTCGCAGACGATTTGGAACTATACCATGAAATTAGATCACAGGACAACTGTGTTCAACTTCAGTTCACGTTGGGCCATGTTGCTCGGTGATATGATGACAATTATTTGAGATTGAATGTGCCAAAGTGTAATTTTGTTTCTTTCACAAGGAAAAGAGACTGAATTTACTGTGATATATAGCGTCGGTGGTCAGGTTCTTCCTCGTTCTGACAAGGTGAGAGATCTTGGTTTAGTCCTCTACCAGACACTTTCCTTTGTCCCACACATCACCGAACTTATTTCATCAGCCGCGAAAATATATGGATTCGTTATACGTAATGAGAAATATTTTGCTAATTCCTCAACATTCATAGGACTATTTAATACACTAATACACTTGCCATCAACACCATCTTCATCTTGAGGCTATTCAGAAAAGGTTCTTGAAATTCTTTGTTTGGAGGAAGGGTAAAGTTTATCCACAGAGAGGAGTCTCGGAGTTGAAATTTCGTGTTCCTAGGCAAAATTCTCGTAATACAGAATTATTCCACCTAGAGACTCCGAGGACCAACTCCCTGATACAATCCCCCATTTGGTTTATGGAGTCTACGTTCAACAGAGTTGCCAATAATTTTGACATTCACTTTGACTCTAAAGTAGTTATTATCAGGAGTTATGTGAACAAAGAAAATTGACTAAAATGAATTGATTTAGATTAAGTTCTTTGTGAAATTTCATTGAATTCTATGATGTAGTTATTAGTTACTATTTTTTCAGATTAATTTGAGCTCTTCGTTATATATTTTTCATTCTAATTATTTACTCAGTGTTCAACATTGTTATTATTTTTTGTAATTGGGTGTTATACCTGTTGAGAATACAAAACTTACTATCATTATTATTTTGATGTGTGACTCAATTATATAAGTTAAGATACTCCTAAATGATTCCGAAGTCTTAATACACTGAGATCATCGCTGTGAAAATTATAACATCATTATTCCTCTCCGGAGAGTTCATGCGGAAGTCACCTGAACTTGTTATACTGCTGGTACTTTCTTACATATTAAAAAATATCAATTTAGGAAATCTCAAACATACAGAAGTTTTTTTCGAGGACATCCGGAAAATTCAAAGCACTTTTCCAAATTTACGATCTCATTGATTACTTTTTGATTAATTTCCTTATTCCTTTCGCTATAAACCATTCGATTAATTTCGAATTCTCTGTTGACATTTCCTCAAGGACAAAGGTCACCTGCGTAGCGAAACAAAAGCTAAGTCACTTTGGAATATAAATGTTGAAATGGACGATATTCCGTTACAAGTGATTCCGTTTTTTCATCTCTAAATACGAACTTTATAGGAACTCACACGTGCTTAGGAAGAGTAAACAACCTGAACTATATTCTTAACAGTTTCCCACTGAGACATCTTTATGTAGCAACATGTATATGTTAAAATTCCTGCTCCAGAGGTGTGAAAGGAAACAAATAAATCGCAAATGAACTATTACTCGTACCTACCGGTATCACAATACGCGAAACTCAATGCGACTATAATTTTCGAAGAACACGCATATTTACGGCTGAATACGCCGACTTAAAGCCGCTATGAGCGTATCGGTCAAAGTAATAGACCGTCATAGGTGGTCTAAAAGTCATGCAACGGTCACGCCTTCGGGTTAGTCCTTTGAAAATGACGAGTGTAAGGCAACATTAGAATTCTTGGTACGACTCTTGGTCGGACCCATTTGATCGTTCTAAATGCGTTTGGCGAACTATGTCGACCATCCTACGTATCATTTATTATGAATACAGATGAAGCAGACAATCAGAGCCGTATTTTTCTCGCATTGTCAAAGGATTTGGTATAAAACAGTATTGAGTGCAATCAGTAGCTCTGTCTTGTGTATTTATGAATTAAATTTTCAGATGTTTTACTATTGGTGGTACGTTCTAAAACAAGATATCTTATGGGCGGGAGAAGCGCTAGAGTCAAATGGATCGTACATTAGAAGAACTAACAATTAGTACTCATATACTAAGAATGCCTGAGAAGCAAATGTCATATAGATTGACAAACACAAACCTCACCGTTGGCAAAGTCAGTTTGAACTGGTACTCACATATAATAATAATAATACTAATAAAAAATAATAAAGTTTAATCTCCGAATCAAATGTCATACAGAAGAAAAGAGAAAAAGTAGAAAAAAATAACTAAAATCCATAATTATTCTAAATTGTATCAAATATGGATCAACATAAACTATATTCTAAGAATTCTTTTGCCGCATAAGGTTCAATTTCGATAAGCATATTGAAAATTTCAGATTTAAATTCATTTATCTCAGAAATATTAAGTGAAACTTTCGGTAACTTATTAAAAAATCTTGTGCACATGTACTTTGCTTTTTTTTCTGTTAACGTCACAGCATGTCTCGGAAAGTGGAAATGAATACTGCGCCTCGTCATGTTTCAGTTCAAAAGATCATCAAAATAATGGAGGTTTCCTCGAACGAAGAGCAAACATTCCGAAATATACAGACCAGGAAAAGTTAAAATATTATGTTTCCTGAAATGGCCTCTACATGATTCACGATATTTCAAACCCCTCATTACTCTTAAAGTATATTTTTGCAGCACAAAAAGCCTACTCAGTCTGAACTTCCACCCCAAATGACAAGGCCGTTTCTCAAAATGGAATCAAAACCTGAAAAATACACCACCCTCAGAAGATCTCCATCCATTCGCCGAGAAAACACCCTAATCAAGTACTGTGCCTTGTTCAATCTCATTATCAGATAATTGATATGCTCTCCCCAATTCAGATTGCAATCAATCATTATGCCCAGAAATCTAGTACATAATGTTGGAACAATTTCCGTATTATTTAGGTTCACTATCTCAGGAAATTTTATTCTTGTGTGAAAATTTCTGAAAAATAAAAAATACATTGCGAAGAAAGAACATATATTGCGAAGACTCTAAGAAAATGATATAAAAAAGTACATTTTCACGGAAACACAGAATAGAGAAATACGAAGATGCTAAACATTCTGAATGATAATTGTCCAAAGAATCATGAGGCAGCTTGGACTGTCCACTGACGAAGTCCACCAGCAAAAAGATTGACGCCAAAATATAACAAAAGTCTACCCCGCTCAACTGGAATGGACGAGAACAAAAATGAAATAAGAATTTCCTTCAAACAAATACATCTGTTTACTTGCGCCTTTTGGCAACTGGGGTTAAATACAATTTGGTGATACCTGACGACAGAATTTTAAAGCTGCAACGTACAAAACTTGAATGCCAAAAAGTTCTCGAAGTGTTCCAAATATAAATGAACACATAACTTTGCCAAAACTGAAGTTACAATCTGGAAAATAATAATATATATAAATAATTAAGTCTTCTTATTGAAATATAAGAATAGAAGGAATCGAGTTTCTGCATTTCACAAGCCCTTATCTATCTAGCAATCGAGGAACCTTGGGTCAGATCGCGTGCAAATCGATATATCTGAAGAGCGAAAAAAAAACTAAAATGTGGCAAGAATCTCATTCTTAAATACAATATTAGTGGAAAAGCACCATAGGTATCCTCAGCTACTAAGAACCAATATATACGAAAGACAGTGAAAGAAGATGATGAAAGGCATGGAATGCAAGAAAAAAGGTGAAGAGTACTTAGATAAGGATAGTAAAATATATAACGTAGTATGAAGCACAGCGAAAGAAACTAGTATGAATGGATAATACCTTCGTGTACTGGCACAGTGAATGGTACCTGACTGCTTCATCAGAAAACGTAGTCAAATATTCACCATTAATGATCAAATAAGTGTAGAAGACATGATTGATGATGAAGACTTCAAGGAACAAAAACAAAAATATTAACTCAAACGGCAAATGTGCGATGTGACATTATAAATCAACTGAAAGAGTTATAACAGCAATATTAATCGATCCAGAGCATGCAGTTGATAAACACAAGTGCTTAAGTTCTTCAGTTATTCTCAGCCAGCAGAAATGGTCAACAGATGGTCCAGATGACAACTGGTCATCTGCAACAAAAATTCCACCAAAATACGAGTATGTATTGTTGCTGTATATAGTCCTCTGTGGATAAGCTTGGATGAAATTAGACTGTATAGAGAATATCTCCTCAAAAAAAGGCGAGGAAGTCGGAAACAACGTTACGAAAAGCAAAATACCAAGAGGAAATAATACTATAAAAGTGGCTCAAAATACAGATCAAAATTTATAACAAATGACGAACTTGATAGCCTTTATTACTCCATTACTGTATATGATACAAGGTTTGTCTATAGCTTATAACGTTATAATTTTGTTTAAGTTTCTCTTTTAAATTAATCGTTTCGTCAGGAAAGGTGAGAGGAGTGGTTTTAGTTTTGATAGGTTAGGTTGGTACTCTTTCGTCCTACTGACGAAAGTAGGTCTGACTGTCATGCTGGGTTGTTTTTAAGATGATGAAAAGTTAACCTGACTGGAAGAAAAAGTTGGCTGTTGATTTCAATGTTGTTGGCTGAAAAATGATCAGATATTAATTATAATCAAGATAGGAGACGTGTTGAGACCTTCATCATATTGTTTACTTTTTTATGGAATTCTGCTTTGTTGTATTTGAAAATTGTGAACAGAAGAAATACCTTTTAGGGGACCAAAGCATGTGTTCTTGATACACAGTAAACCGCACACTTCATCTTTGCGTAAGTCGAGATATTTTCCATTTGGTTTTGTTTATTATTTGATGGAGACTTTTATGTTTCAGGGTTTTTATTTTTATATTCATTTTCACTTTTGGATTTCGTCGTTTCTTTCTGTACTGGAATTATAGAGATTCATAATTTTGAGAAGGTTTGGCAGAATAGATCTTTCATACTAAAGCTGGAAGTTTGAGTACGCTTGGCGTGGTGAGTGTATTTCAGTACATTGTTTGAATAGACAATTGATATTTCATTTTATTTCTATTTTATTAACCTTGAGTTTACTTCAATTGAGAAACTGTCCAATTTAAATGTTGAAGATTCCTTTTTATTTAAACATTCATCATATATATTCTTGTTGTGACTATTAAGTCCTCTTAGCTAAGACAGAATTAATTTACCTTTCATTTGTTTCAATTTCATTTTTTAGTCTTTCAAATTATTAATTTTCTTTCATATTTTATATATATATATATATATATATATATATATATATATATATATATATATATATATATATATATATATCATATTATCATTTATTCAACTATACTGTAGTAAATAGTATATTAAGGAGTAATGTGAGAACTAAGAAAACTAATGGGAGAACTAAGTTTGAGAACTGTTAAATCTGGTGAAGTTGTTGCCTGATCCACCAAAAAGCCAAACTCTGACGCCTGGCAACTTTCAGTTCTCGCGCCAGAGTTTGCGAGAACTCTGGCGCGAGAGAAACAGAAACAGAGCAGTCTTTCAGTTTTTGAACCAGAGGTAAATCGCAGGTATAGATCTTGTCTGGGTGATATCGAAGATGTATACAAGTTTATAACTAGATAGCAAAACTAGTTCTTACGCTTTTATCTATGCGTTTAAACTCTTTCTTCGAGGGACATCCTCAGTGAAGATTTAAGTCCAGGTGTTAACGTAACCACCAAAGGTTTTGAAAAATAATTGACACGGCTGTAGTTTGAAGATCACACATTCCTCATCAACATCATTATATCAAAATCAACCGGTACCAACAAGAGGAGAGAATCAAAAACTGATGATACTAACATTAATTCTATTTTCCGTTTCCTCTCGCAACAAAGTTGTAATCTAGAATAACGAGACGATAAATAATGCCACGTTAATACGCGATATTTGCGAATGTTATAATTTAACCAGATCTCAAGATCACGCATATATCAATTAAGTCGAAGCAGCGAAGAACGGTCTGAAGTAGAAGTCGACGAATTAAAGAGGTGCAATGCGTTATTAGATCCGAACTTTACAGGAAATTACCCATTGGCATCAGTGTAAATGACAGAACCGCCGCAGAAATAACAAGTTCACTACGGTTCAGCGAGAATAATGAATTCCTGTTGATTTTTTCGCGTAGCTTCGCCGACTCATTCGGCGTTGTATTAAAATATCGGTTTGCTGTGAATAATTTGCGTTTTCTACTGGCAACGAATTGGTTATGGTAATGTGTATTACGCATAGTTAGTACTCAGCGTTTTGCAAAAGGCGTTTTTCAGCGTACAAAATTTTTCACCAGTATAGAGTTAGACCAAGTACCCGCATGCGTGAAGCATTCGATATGGCAAAAAACAATGAAAATTTCGCTTGGGGGGCCGTTCAAGTATCACGTAAACACTATAGGGGATGGTAGGATCTTTGCTTTGCTTATTTTGAATGACATGGGGGTAGGGAGGTCCAGATGATGATAACGTCATCAGTAGCTTTTTACTTTTTCACACATATGGCAACCCTCACGTTGTCTTTGGTGGTAAACTTAACGCATTTTCTGGGATTCCCTCAAATAATTCATATGTTTTAATTACCGCGAGTAAAAAGTGAACACGCACACTGATAGAAAAGTTAGACTAAGTAAGAGTCACTGGTCGTCGTGCTGGTGAACCGATGTGCATTATTCAAAATTGAGAGCACGATGATGTTGAAGACTGGATGTAAATTACGTAGACATTCCATAATTGTCTGTTAATTCGATTAAATATGCGTGAAAAAATTTTGAGTTATGTTTACGTAAGCACTTGGGAAGGGGTTGAGAGTTTAGCTTACTTTTGCTGACATGGGGGATGGGAGGTAAATAATTGTAATAAATCTGCTTTCGTAATACTTGAATGGCTCCTTGCAAGGCAGACGAAATATCTCGGAAGAAGAAGAACCTATCAGATCAGATCAACAAAGAATAGATTGAGTTCTTAATTATAAATTGAATAATACTATCAAACTCTTCTGTTTCCACATGACTCACAGATTATTGAGGCGAAAAATTCTCATGAAATTGAAGGATATACTTTCATAGCATATGCTTTCTAGTTCTGATAAACTTTAAGTAATAAATCAAAAAGATGATGCACTGAGAACTATGTCAAAAATTACGTAACTTTCATATTTGTTGTTGGGTAAAAAATATTATTCCTTGAATAAATTATATCATTGGATGGAGTTGTACTTTCATCATCTTATCAGTTCCTAGTGTAAAATATTATCAAAATATTAGTCTATTGTGTTATGATTTCAAGCAATTCAGGTAGGCCAGTTTTCAGATATGCTATCTCTCTCACTCTCCCGGACTGCATACGGGCGATCTGGCTGGCGGTAGAGGTTGCGTTCATCAGAGCGCATCCTACCTGTACAGGTAAAATCGATTTTTCAAATCATTTCAAGAAGTTTTTTTTTATTTCATAATTTTTATTGAACTTTTTGCAACATGAATCTATTATTGCCAGATATTTTTAATGTTGATTAAAACCATGCCAGACCCTAATTTTGAATTGAAAGAAAAATGTATTATGTTATTTAAGTATCTAAAAACCTGAAATTAATTTGCCAAACAATAATTCAATTGTTGAACCTTGAGCCAGACCAATTTAAAAGTGAAAAGTGATTTGGTATCAGTTTGCTTGGTATAGCACCAATTGTCTAATAAATTACAGAAAAATAATTAAGATCTATTGAATTAATGTGTAGATTAATATAGTATCAGAATAATTATTTATTGTTGTACAAATTTAACGTAATGATCAATCTCAAGTTTGAAAATAAAGACAAAATTGTCACGAAAAACGGAGGCATCTTGCTAGTTATCATCACCATAATCACTGCTTTCATTTTCTTTATCATCGTCGTCTTCTGGATTGTCATCGTCTTGTAATAAATTATTATCTGTGAAAGAATTTGTGTTTGTGTGTATTCTTTCAACTTGCCCAATCACTTTTCACTTTTACATTGGTCTGGCTGAAGGTTTAACAATCGCAGTATTGTTTGCCAAATGAATTTTAGGTTTTTAGATACTTGGATAACATTATATAAAAGTTTCAGCCAAACTTAAATATTTTGAGAAAAAAGCTTTTTATTCAAATTTAGCCTCTGGCACGGTTTAATCGATAATAAAAATATCTGACAATGGTAGATTCATGATGCAAATAGTTCAATAAAAATGAAAAAAAAAACAAAACTCCTCAAAATGATTTGAAAAATCGATATTTTACCTATACAGGTAGGATATGCACTGATGCCAACCACTACTGCCAGCCAGATCGCACATATGACGTCCGGGGGAGTGAGAGAAATAGCATATCTAAAGACAGGCCTACCTGAAATTCTCTCTCAAAAACGTTGCTAGCTCTTAGACTCTAACTAGTACTAACACAGTTTTAGTAGAACCAATACACCATATGAAAACTTCCAAACAGAACCCCCTCAAACTTATTTTCCTTCACCTTCAAGATCTATGGCCTCTATGTTCAACTCTACGAGTTTTCTGACTTCATATTCCATTACTCTGTAACCACTATGAACTGCCCTTTTTTTTGTAATCAAACAAATGTTCTTCTAGTTGACATATGTTCTTTGTGATATTTACTATAACTTAGAAAATTTCACATAGGAATCGTTCTTATTTCTGTCCCAAAACTGACTCACTATATACTTTATATACAAACGAACATCATCTTCTCGAACCATATATTATGAAAAACTCATTTGAATGTCATTATTTTGACATGTTTACTGTTTTCTCGAAATGACAGGAAGGTATTTCACCACTATTTGCTGGAGTCGATAATGAATAGTTCGTACAATTAGAAATAGAGATTTCTCGATCAATTATTATATCACTGTCAAAAAGTATCCACTCATCATGGTGTTATTATGAACATCAAGGTATGAGAAAACTTGATTACATAGAGTTTTTTGAACTCGTACTACGGCACGACCTTCGCAACTATGATAAACGTGAAAGCCTACATGACATCATAAATTCTGTGATTCTTGTTGAGGCCACTTCTTCTAAGCGAGACAAATTTACTAGATTAACTTGATATGTTTTAAGGTAGGTAGTAAACCCGAAATTACAGGTTGCGCGATTTCATTATAGAGAATTACGTCTATTGATATTTGGACTGGAGCAAAATAACACAAATTCTTTTGAGTGTTTTTCTCATTGAAATTTTCATTGCCTTGAATCACAAATTCATCTACAAAAATTGCGAATTTTGAATGATTCATCACCATATCAACAAACCAATGCTGAAATTAAAAGAGGAAAACTTCGAACATCAAAATAGCATGACACGAAGGTTTCACTTATATCTTGGTGAAATTTTATGTTAGGAACAATACATCAAAACTAATACACTTGGCTTCAGTTTCACGAAATATATGTGTGAAAATATATAGTATATAGGTGGCATACTATTGATCATGGTCCGGACAGATCTGCAAATATTTAAAGGTTGTCTTTGTAATATGTATTCA